>OV815969.1:10012500-10612500 GCA_929112965.1 Mythimna albipuncta | reverse complement strand
CGAAAATGGCAGAAAGAGGTTAGAATGGCCTCGTGGTCGGGACAGGTGTGCCACAAAGTAGGGCAATGCTCATAATTCAACTACCAATAGCAAACTTGCGATCTAAATGTGCGTGGTCTGTTAGTTGCGTAATGAGCTTTCGTACTGGTTTATTGCCTGTAGTGGAGTTAAAGGGTGGGAGACAAGTGGCGACCTTCGTTGTATTACAAATGGGAAAGTATTTCCTTTTTAACCTTTCATCTTTTCTGTGAGCATAATAGACAGACTTACAGAATATCTTTTTTTTAGCTGTTTTTTTATAGCTTCGTATTGTCAGCTTAGTAGCCAATTCGTTGAGACATCGTCTAGCTTACCTGGTATATCTCTACGTTTTTGTAACTCTTCCTTCACCATGTTCCATGTGGACCATAGCTAAGTTTCTGTTCATTAGAAACGACATTGCAATGTTATTTGTTGTAATTAATTTAATGGATTAATTTATTGTTTAGATATTTATTTTTAATTATTTAATTGCTAGTAGGTACTTGTCTAATTGCTATACAACCAGACAGGTTTTAGGATACTCTTCTAAATAAGTAATTTGTTGTCTACCAATAGCTTGCTGTTTCTACTCAATAGGGGGCATCCATAAATTATGTGAGTAATATGGGGGGAGAGGGTCTAGTCTAATCGCTAAATGATCCTGGCAAATAAAGGCAGGTAGTTTTTTTTTGTAATATGTCCAACGCAATGAAGCATAAATTAACATAATTATTTATAACAAAAACGGCTCGAACCAAGTCTACGGGAGGATCGTCAAATCACCTCACGTAATTAATAGATGCCCCCTATCCAAGTTAGATAGTAGTATTGAAGATGACTGAGACATCTTGTCTTTTGATTTGTTATTATTATTTGGTCTAGGTGTATTCCAAGATTTCGTACTGTCTTGGTGAAGCAGTAGTTATTAACATTGTAGAGAAAAAGGCGGCCAAAGATAATGACGTATATTTATATGATTTTGCATTTTTAAAATGCCTAAATCACAGATTACTCGTGAGTTTAAATTATTTTTACTGTACTGTGATGGTGAATTTTCCATTAGGATATATAAGAGTAATTCCGACATTTATAAAGATGTTTGTGAAAATCAATAGATATTATCTAACTGTTATTTCTTGTATTCTAAAATGTATTTGTAGTTTAAAGGAAGCTAATTAATGTTTACGGACCGTGTGTATTGTATAATCAAAGAATTTCCAACTTTTTGTAGAAGAAAATATATCTTTACAATATTCTCCAGCTTATTAGAGTACAGTATGGTTGAAATATCTTGACCACTTTGAACTTCGAATAAGTCATACTTTTTAAGAGCCTCATTCTCGAGGTACATTTTCGTACAACCGCTCTTACGTTATTAAACATAGTTCTGTAAATATTTTGGAAACACAGATATCTTGTGGATATTATCTAGGTTTCCATAGAGATCAAGTCCTAAATTTGTATAAAACTTATTTAGCAAAGACCTCTGAAAATCTGCTATTTTACGTGAACTATGGGCCTTCATAATGTAATCATAAAAAAAGGTAGAGAAAATACAATTACTTATAGAAATCTTACTCATTTAATTAAGATTTTGATTGATGATTTTTTTTCCAAAATATTTTAATTATAGAATTATATTATACATAGTATATTTCCTGGAACAAGTTTTTAGAAATATTCGGGTAAATGGCAGAATTACCGAATACCAACATAATTTTTATAAGCGTTTAGAAAGAAACAACAAGCTTTAAAACCATGCTCACGTTGACGATCGATCGATCGATGACGATGAGTCGGGATAAGCCCTTTTAAGAATCACATGGCGAAAGCGTATTTTTCAATGACCTATGCGCAATAATTCGGAACGCCAACTTCAGAGTGGCCAACATATCTTGTTCATACTGTAGTTTACTGCTTCCGTAATTTCCCTTCACTAGAGCAGCGATTTCGAACCTGGGCCATTCTACTTTTCGACGTCCCTTGTGAAAGCAATAATTTTCTTATTATTATTATTTTTAGGTCATTTATTTGATTAACCTATTGTAAATTACGAACTAATTTATTTATGTAAAGCGTACCTATATTTATGGTTGTTCGTTCTTGGTGACGTTTTTCAGTCGTTTATTTATGTAGTTACCTACTTAGGATTGGCTTATGTTTAACTTACCACCAGATATAGTAACATATAAAAGACAAAAATAGTATATGATCACCAAAATTAAACCTACATTTTAATGTAAAATTATAACCAGTTTTAACATCCCGCTAGGATAGGATACTATTTAAGCAAAATGAATCCAAATAAAGCATCGGCAGAACCCCATGGTTACGGAGATATCAGTAGTTAAAATTTTGAGGTTAGGTTAACTACCTGCCAAGCAGCAGCTCGACGGAGCCCCGCTACGCGGGGCTCCTACTTCTGGGTGGTTTAAAAAAAAATAACCTCGAAGAAGGTGACGGGGTCTGTGTTCGCTCGCTTCGCTCGCTCACTACGACCCCGCCACCTTCTTCTAACCTAAATCTATCCGACCCGGGGTGCCCTAAAATTAAACTAAGATAGATTGTTGATTAGACAAAGTATCATCTTGCTCTACGGGGCTAAAAAGAGCGCATTAATTTGCTCGCTAAGATTTGGTTATCATTTACTACATTTGGTGTTCGAATACAATTTAAAGTACAGTCGTAACTAAAATACTATTGTAACTTTAGGATTTCATTTTTTTGGTGTCAAGTAATATATTTTTGACAAAAGAACTAAGGGTACCAAAGCGTTTTATGGTGGTCATTATATTTAATCCCCTTAGGATTGTCAGGTCTTAAAAATAAGACGTGGTGAATAGTCAGCCAGTTTAACTGGTCATTTGGATAAAACAATTTTTGAAGTAGGCTTTTTAATCATTTACCACAAAATCTTTTTAATCTGTTTTTTTTTTGTACTTACTATTTGCACCTCGAAAAGTAGATCGCTCACTAGAGTAGTTGTTTCGTCGGAGATTAGGAACCGTTGCTCTTTTTAGTTCGCAAGATTTTAATAATAGTGAGATAAATATCCTTTTTATCGAATTCCTCAACACAACTGTGCTTGGTAGGTGTTTATTATTTATCTTAATGATAGGAACTACCACAGAAAAGATGAAAGAGTTTAGAACGGCTTAGTGGGCGGGGCAAGCGTGCCTAAAAATATGATCATGCTCATAATTGACATAACCATTAGCAAACTTGCGATCTAAGTTTGTGTGTGGTCTGTTGATGCGTAATGCGCGTTCGTATTGGTTTATTGCCTGTAAACACTCGTTGTAGTACAAATCGGAAAGTATTTTCTTTCTAACCTCTTTCATCTTTTCTGTAGGAAATACTATAGGTAGGTTCCTCTATGTGCTTGGCAAACCTACTAAAGCCATTGCGAATTTAGTGCTTTCTTACAATTTAATATAATTAGAAGTATAGAACTTCATTTTGCTATAATATGGTTAATTAATTAACCTCAAATGTCCATAAATAACTGCCAGGTAGTATAATAAGTAATTTAAAGAATTAAACTAGTTAGATAGTAAGAAAGTACGCGCCTTGACTTGATAATATTTATGGTACTTAACTGCTAATGATTATTATTATTTCATCTAAACTGAGTTTTGATGATCGTTTTTGAATCAACGTTAAAAATAAGTAATAACTGTTTCAAGAAAATCTTGAAAAGATGTGACATTATAAAATACTGTTTTTACACCACCTGCTCGATAATGTCGTTTTACACGTCATACAAACCTCACTTAAAGCAAGTCATTATATGCCTAGGGAGATAATGCAGTATGGCCGATCCCTAGGGAATAATGAGATTTGAATTTGGAGCATCAAGAATCGTCAACATTTTGAATTAAAATGTAGGCGCATCGAACAAGTTGACTCGATATTCAAACCAAAGAGTATGTAATCACTATGATTCAAACTGGCCACTAACAAAAAAAAAAGAAAATAGAATAAAACGTGCGCACTGACGACACGGGAGCATTATAGAAAATTGAAACTATAGAATCTTGGAGTAGTGAATTTGGTTTGTTTGATGAACTTGTAAATATAATACTTATATTTCTCTAATATATGATTTGGTCAACCAAATTGTCTTTTAATTATCTCACAGATGGTGTAAAAAGTAGAGTATGCAACACGGGGATAAAGCTGTCTTTGTCTTGGGCGGCTTAAATTCCTCACTTCACTCAGGTTTCTTTATTAACTCCCTCGCAATGCTCGGGAGTTAATTTTATAAATCCCTCACTATCGTTCGGGATTAAAATCAGCAACCTTCGTTTCGTTCGGAATTTAACATGCCGCCCGCGACTTAAAGACACTGCTTTATCCCCTAGTCACATAAACTACTATTATGATCTAAGGGAGTATAAATTGTACCTCTTTACCTAAAGCTCAACTCATACTAACGCACTGTCGAAGCGTCGCCTCGCCGCGACGCTTTATTTTTTTCTCCTATAGCATATTCTTCTCTATTTTCAAACTAGTAAAGTATAATTTTGTGTTATACAAACATTCAATAGTGCGTCGACGCCTGCCCCCCTAGCCAAGTTAAAACCGTTTCGCTTGCGTCGAACGCCTCGTGTTGACCACGCCCCCGAATCTTTTGTTCTGACTACGTGAGTGAGCGTTGAGATGACGTCATTCCCGTACATTTGAAGTTTTCTACTATCGTTAACGATTGCAGATTACCAACTTGCCTAGGGATTAGAGGTGAGTGGATTTGTACGTGGCCCGCCGTGCGTTAATTGCGTGCAGTGAGCACCAGCGTCATTCACGAATATGCAAAATTTTCTGAACTGGTCCGGCACTGTGTATCGCTTGAATAACAAGACGCGACGTGACGCTTCGATTTCGTGCCAGTGTGAGTTAAGGCTACTGGGCAATGCATTTTAAAATCAATTTCAGGTTTTGATAACATACACACTCTAAAGTGCTCCTCTGGGCCCTTAACACGAAGTGTTAAAAAGTCGTAAGAGCGAGAAAGAGGGATGGGATGGGGTTATATAATTTAAATAGCTCCACTTTAACACTTCAGTTTAGGTCGTCAGATCGCGTCAAGAGCTCGTGGTAGGGCCTCTGGTAGAGTACAAAGCATTTTGTTGCAAGTTGGCTAACAAATGCTCAACTAAAATACAAATTAATGAGTTATGTGAATTTTTAATTTGCATTACCTAACTTTGTGTCTATTATACTGTCTAAATAATTAGTAAAGCTGTGATTTTACTCCTAAGTACTTACTTACTAATTAATTAGGTGACATAAAAACAATTTTTCCGATCCATTAAATCATATTTATAACCATCTATCGAGTTGTCAATCGCTGTAGTTACGAAAGCTTAAAAGTATATTAGTTAGATGTAAGTAAAATAGAAATGTTTCTGGATTAAGTACCTATTATTTGTTAAGTACTACGTGAGTACTAAAATTATTTAAATGAACCCAATTATATAATAATGGTAGAAGAAAACTTTTTAAGTTGTTTATTTTTCCTACCTATATGCATATAATCATATGTTTAAGTAGGTAATACAAAAGGAATTCCAGACGGGCTGTCTGTCAGTCTGTTTGTATGACTTTTGGTCGTAACGCATGGCGTGCACTGACTAAACCATGGGTGAATACCTAAATAATAATTCTAAGGGCTACAAAAATAAAACCAACTTCATTAGGTATAAAAAAAGAGTGCAAAAGTAAGAAAGTGATCATTAATTGTGTAAAACGATTAGCCGGAATCAATAGGTAAGTACTTAAAGTGCGTTTCACGTAACAAGTTCCTTCGCCGTAATGTTGGCAATACGGAAAAACAGCGTTGCTATATTTTTAACAATACAATTACTTAGTAAGTACTAGCTTTTGCCCGCAACTTCGCTCCCGCTCTTCCCTACTATACCCTATTCTACCCTAACCTAATTTTCATTTTTTTTTCCTGAACCTTCTTCTCACAATGCGTCAAGTGCGAGTCGGACTCGCCCATGGAGGGTTCCGTAGCAGCAAGTAACATAATATAAAAGTTCTTATAGTTCGTTGTAACTTTGATCGATGTTTTAATAATAGTGTAATTTTTTTAGATTTATGACGTATTAAAGAAAAACTACTTACTAGATCTCGTTCAAACCAATTTTTGTTGGTAGATTACATGGTAATGTACATCATATATTTTTTTTTAGTTTTATCATTCTTTTATTTTAGAAGTTACAGGGGGGGGGACACATTTTACCACTTTGGAAGTGTCTCTCGCGAATAGTTTAATTCAATTTAGAAAAACAATGATATTAGAAACCTCAATACCATTTTTAAAGACCTATCCATAGATACCCCTCACGTATATATATAGGTGTGTTCTAAGTATGGGGACTCCCAAAATTTATTCCTTTTTTTCATTTTTGTGTGAAATACTAAAGCGGTTCACAGAATACATCTACTTACTAAGTCTCAACAGTACCTATAGCTCTTATAATTTCGGAAAAAAGTGGCTGTGACATACGGACGGACAGACAGACAGACATGACGAATCTATAAGGGTTCCGTTTTTTGCCATTTAGCTACGGAACCCTAAAAAAGAAGTAGTGAAATGGTTTCAGTCCAGCCGTTCACTCGTGATGGTTTGACCAAGGCAAATAGAGATTCATTTTTATCTATATATATTAGGGAGATTACCTAATATTTCATTACTTATAACAATTGCCTTAAAATATTGTTTTTTTTTTTCTTCTGACAAACAATTTTTGAATAAGATGAAGGACGCTGGGCTCCATTTCGATTGTCCTGCAATTCTTGCAAATACCGTAAACGCCACGCCACAAAATCGTACCTCTCCATTGAGAACTTCCTTTTAGACCTTTTTTTTTAAATAAAATCCCATTCCCCTCATAATCCTCCAAAAAATGGATTTCGTTTAGCATTTCGTGGCACAATTTTGGTAGAGTAGGCAACTCCCTTCTTTTTTATTTTTGTTTTTCTGTAGACAAACGGCCGCAGGGGAGCTATAGCAGTATACTATAGCGCAAACAAGATAACTTGGCGCGTTGCTGGGGCTGCTTAATGTTGCCAGCCTAATAAATATATTTTCCTTAATTTGATTAAAAACGCTCTTTCATAACACAGTGTAATTAAAAGAATTTATAAGTTATACTTCATTTATAGTATCTATTAGAAAGAAAGAACAATTTCGACATGTCTTGTAAAAGAAATATGTTTTTTATAACATACATTCAGATTTTCTAAGGTAGTTTGTACGCGACGCCGACTACTACCTACAGGTCATTGGACTCGCTCACCTGACGTATTCTTAAAGAAATTAGTTTCGTACATGCGTAAATTAATACGAGGTTTGAAAAAAGGTACTAAGATACTAAAGGTATTTTTTTATTTTATCTCTATAAATCTATACAATGTGTATCGTTAAATGCGCAAAACCTGAAAGTAGTTTGATCAGAATAATGAGCAGAATTAATTGAACCTCTTTTTAATATGGGTTATATTTTTTTTTTTAATCTTCATTAAAAATGTTGCTCTGTCTATTTATTAAGAGGTCATGACATCACGAGCCCAAACCCGCCCAAATAGGTAAACAAACAAATGGTTGTAGTCCAATCAAATTTTCTTATACACGGATAATAAAAGTTCTTATTTCAATGCAGATACGAATTTTAAACAAACTAAAACTCCACATAAAACCTTTAATTATTTTTTAAATACTGTCTTTTTCTCACAGAATTAGGTCAATTGAATTAAAAATCATTTGGGGTGTCTGAGGTTTTGCGCATTTAATGTTACACGTTGTATAGTTCTATGTACCGGATCGACCCTCCACAGGATTAAAACGATCAAATTTTAGCGGTTTATACTCGTATTAGTAAACAAAGTAAGTATCATTTTTTTTGTAATTTATTTAAAAAAAAGTATTTTAGGTACAAAAACATGTCAAAATTTTCAGGTAGCAGGTACCTAAACCCTAAACAAATTGACTATACGTTATTTTCATTTGCATAAGTAATTTAATTTAAAAAAGTCTTGAAAACTTTATAACTCATTTAATGGATAGTTTGTTGGACTCTTATATTTAATATAACAATAAAATTGTCCTGCAGTGGGTCAATCCCTTCCATTTTATTGTCTCTTGTAGGACTTTGTTTATTTATGTGCAGTGGTATGATGCATTATCCATTACTACAATACAATTCTGTTTTAGATTTGGCACTGTTTATTCTTTCATGGATGAAGTTTGCAGAATTCATATCGTCATGATAATCACTTGAGCAGATTTAAGAACATCCATTTTCACAGTTCATATTCAACAAACTTTGTTGATTTGCAAGGTAGGTACCGCTCGGGTACGCATATTTAGGGAAATTTTATTGTGATGGTCACCCGAAAAAATAATTGACAAATGAGTCTAATTTTGAAAAATAGTACCGTAGGCCTAATATTTTATTTTCTCATTTCTCTTCACAAACACGTTTGACTTTCAAAGTAATGTCCCTGCTAGCACTTTTAATCACTTTTGGTTTAATAAATATTATTACACTATTTACTTTAGAAACGTTAAAAAACAAAGAACACAACACATTCTCCTGACACATGACATAAAAGTCAAATGATTAGTTTCCAATTTCGGCCACGCGCCAACTTATGCTAGCTCTAACTGCGAAGCTGCAAAGGAACTTCTTATGTCTCTACGAGACGATTGGCTCGCCAATGTATGGAATGCGCAAAGCGATCCCCACTCTGACGCCGAGCGCTCAATATTTGTGCCAATAACTATACTTTTTTATGTAAGTCATTTGATTTATCTGGATCAATAAATCGTTTATTCAACAGTCTTAAAAATGCCTCAACTAACCCAATCCACCTCAGAAATTAACATTTTTTAATTAAAAATCGCCTAAAACGTTATTGAAGTTTAGTCGAGCACGTTGTCTGAGCAAAGACTTTTCATAGAGGTTGAATATTTAATCTGTGCCCTCCGTCTTCCATAAATGAATCGGTGCGGCGAGGCGGTAGCGGCATAGAAAGACTATCAATTTTCGTGAGTCGAATAGTGAATCTAGTCTAGAAGTTAAAGTTCATTGTAACATTTCTTCGCACGACCAATTTACAGTGCCACATTTATAAACATGTCTAGCGAAGGATCTGTACCTCCTCCCGTATTGTGGGCCCAGCGCAAAGAAGACGTTTTTCTCACGTTTAGCATCGAATCTAAAAACCCGACTATTAAAATAGAAAAAGACTCGGTTTACTTTAAAGGCATCAACGCGTCAGACAATAAAGTACACGAGGTAACTATACCATTATACGATGCGGTGATCCCGGAAACAAGCGCCTTCGTAAATAAAGGCAGGTGTATAGAAATGATTCTTCGCAAAGAAAAGAAAGACTCTTCTTATTGGCCATCACTAACAAAGGACAAGAAAAAACCTCATTACCTCAAGGTAGATTTCAATAAATGGAAAGACGAAGATGATGAAGATGAGAATGGTGGTGGCAACTCCTATGACATAGAAGAGATGCTCCGGTCTATGGGCGGCGGCGGCGGTGACAAGGCTGATAAACCCTCATTCGATGACTTAGAAACAGACTCTGATGATGAAAATTTACCTGATCTTGAATAATACCCTGAGAGTGATAAAACTTATATTTGAATGCATGGAAACACACACAGTACATTATGTATAAGATTTTTACAGTTATAATAAAATCACTGATAAAATGAACATGTTACATTCATTTTAATCATTGATCTGTGCCTCTGTGACTCACACCACTTTTTTTTACTTTAAATCAAATTAGCAAGTTTTAATATGTAGCTAGGAAATATTTAATTTTAAATATATTCAAAAAGAGTTAAGTAGAACAATGTTTTTCAATGCTACCGATGCTAACCCTTTCATTTTCATGATTGCCTCGGCTTTAAAACACTGCTTCACAATCTATACTTAGTAGGTAGGTAATCTATCTACCTAGTGCATTTAGCATTAATATATACATTAAGTTTGTATCAGACCACATCTCTAGAATTTTGGGGACATAATTCAAAATTTTCAACATTCTTTTTGTGTCGAATTAAAATTTATTTTTGACTCGACTGATTTTCAACATAATGATAAAGTGGTCATAAATGAACAACATACCAAGTTAACCCAACTATCACCAAATAGCAGCCTCCGTCTTTTTATAGAGAAATGGGATGTTCTTGTTATATTTGTGAAAATAAAGACCTATTGTAGTATAGAAATAGGCATGTTAGCACTTAGCACAGACCCTCTTCCTCTTCTCTAGTTTATTATTAAGTTCAACTCTATAAGAATCACCATTGCAAGGGGCTGTCACTGCAGAGCTGCAGATTTTCGCTGATGGCTCCAAAACAGGTATAGTCATGGAAATATTCTCAGAGAATCTCAATATCAACATGGTGTCCATAGCAGTGATCCAGGATCAATGCTTGGGCAGTTAGGTACCTGACTTCTACAGCCATCATAACTGGGAAAGTTTAGATTTGTTCAATTAATATATTATTATACTATACTACTTGGATGTGTACTAATTTACTCAACAGTATAGCCCTACTGCAAGCGCTATTGAGGCATCTTGAGTGCTTGCAGTAGAGTCATAATGTATTAACTCACATTTGTCTACATAGCCATAGTTATTATAACGCCTACGTGGTGACACTAGGGGGAGGCTTATGCCCAACAGTGGGCATCAATTATTATAATGCCTAGGTGGTGACACTAGGGGGAGGCTTATGCCCAACAGTGTACATAGGTCATTATCGCGAGAGGAGGCCTATGTCCAACAGTAGTCATCAATTATTATAACCACAGAACAAATTTTCTATATTCCGTGATTATAACGCCTAGGTGGTGACACTTAGGGGGAGGCTTATGCCCAACAATGGGCATAGGTCATTATCGCGAGAGGGGGCCTATGTCCAACAGTGGGCATCAATTATTATAACGCCTATGTGGTGACACTAGGGGGAGGCTTATGCCCAACATTGGGCATAGGTCATTATCGCGAGAGGAGGCCTATGTCCAACAGTGGGCATCAATAATTATTATAACGCCTACGTGGTGACACTTGGGGAGGCTTATGCCCAACAGCGGGAATGGGTCATTATAGCGAGGGGGAGGCCTATGTCCAACAGTGGACAGCAGTCTTTAAAGCCCTAAATGGCGATACTTGGGAGAGGCTTGTGTCCAACAGTGGGCACCGATCATCATGGTGACACTTGGGGGAGGCTTGAGGAAGCTCGATTTTGATCGAGCTGACGACAGTGAAATCGAGATTTTGGCTGAGGAAAGCTAGATATTATTATTTGTATAGTGGGCAAAAATGTACCACACGTACGTTTTCGCCCACTATAATATATTTCAATTTCAATAAAACTTGATTTTTTTTCATTTTTCATGAAATTAACCGAAACAATGAATAAAACATTCGAAAGATTTCTATTTTGTTCCCAAAAGATTTTTTCCGCAAAATTTCAATGCAACATGTGAAAAAAACGAAAAAAAAACAATTTGTTTTTTTTCATTGAAAGAAACAATTGTTTCTTTCCGGAATTTTCAACGCTAGTCACCAATGCCTAAACCTGTTTGGCACAAGGCGCACGCTGCCTCTATCCAGTCTCATGAGAATTTTTGATGTGGGCTTTGTTGAGGTGTGGCATGGCCTCTTTGGCCTGCCTGCATGCTGGTGTCGAGGACCACCAGTGCTCTGCTTGTATGTGTGTGTACACGTAGCCAACTGCGCAGCTGACCAAAGGGGACCAGCACAATAGGTCCGAATAGAACCGCTCCAGATCCTCTACACGTGGTCGTAGTCGCCTACACTTCCTCTGTTATATAGGTGCAGTATATTTTTATTTGGAAAGATATTGATAAAGCAGGAACTGCGTTTTAAATCTGGGGAAATGTTATAGGTGTGCCGTTTCCCAACCCAATTAAGAACTCCATAGGTACGGTAGGTCTATGCGGTAGGTATTGTTGTAAAAAGAACTATCAGTGCTGGATTTAGATAATTAGTCTGTACGATTTTTTGGCGTCCAGTAGGTACGATATACTATCGAACAATTTTTATGAGGTGGGACATCATAAAGTTCTTCGGTCTGGAGTGGGTTCAGGTTGTAATGACGGACAGGCGTTTCTGAGTAGGTACCGTACGGTGGATAAACGGTTGACAGATGTTGACAGGCCTGTTGGTCCAGTGGTTAGTGACCCTGACTGCTATGCCGGAGGTCGTTCGTCAATTTCGGGTTCGACAATTTCCACCCAGGACAAATCTTTTTGTGATGAGCATGATCATTTGTTTTGTCTGGGTGTAATCTATCTATAGTAAGTATGTATTTAGAAATAGCTCTGCTTAGCTTGAGACTAGATGGCGTTGTGTGATAGTTGTGGAATAATATTATTATAAATGGAATGAGCAGCGGTTTGGTCCTTCCCGGACAGCCGCACGGTATGCTATCCACTGCTCGTTGTCCGTGAATCGCCCTATGACTCCCGAAGTCCCGAAGCCCAGGGTGCCTTCTATGGCGGCGGCTAGGGCGTGTGGATGTTTCGCTCCCTCCCTCACGGTTGCGGCCATCTCCTTTACTCGCATTAATGCTTCGTAGAAAGAAGTGACCAGTTCTCTTTCCCTTTCGCTCGACACCATGGCGAGAGCCGGACGCAAGAACTCGCCGCCGCAGATCGCCTCCACGAGGACACAGCGGTAGGTACTCTTCCCAAGCAGGGCAGACTTCCACCGTGTCTGTATGCTCCTCTGTGTCCTCCGGGCAATCCGCACAGACCGCCGCAATTATGGCGTTAGGTTACGATAGTCGTTTCTATAGACCGCTATTTTTAATCGACATCTAAAAAAGGAGGAGGTTCTCAAATCGGATGTTTAAATTTTATTTTGTTTGCATTTGAAAAAATCTTTTTTGTTTGAGGGGGTATACTACCCAAATGGTTCCATAGTCACCAAGTATATAGGGAGTCCATAATAGGGATCTGATGATGGAATTGTGGCGAAAACGAGGGAAATCCTCAAATATTATAGGCAACCATATACATATGTTTAAACCGCTAAATTTTAATCGTTTTAATCCCGTGGAGGGTCAGTCCGGTATATGAAACACTATCGATTTGTAAAGGTAGTCTGGAGGTAGTTTGTACGGAACGTCGAATATTAACTACAGGTCATTGAACTCGCTCAGCTGACGTTTTCTTAAAGAAATTAATTTCGTACATGCGCAAATTAATACGAGTTTTGAAAAAAATGTACCTACTTTATTTTTTAATTTTATCTTTACAAATCGATAGTGTTTCATGTACCGGATCGACCCTCCACGGGATTAAAACGATTAAAATTTAACGGTGTATAGTTAGGTATTTTAAACATTTCCGATACAAGGAATTACTCCTGTATCGTAAGTGCATTCACAAATATGTAAACTCATGTATACAAAGACACCCAGATCCGGGATAACTATCTGTCGGTCATAAAAATAATTGTTCCTTACGGGAATCGAACCCGCAGCAGGCACGCAGCGCAGCAGCTCAACTACCTCGCCAACCGTGCCAGCAATACATAATACTAGAATATTCCTGACTATTACTGCGGTTTATCAACACCCAGATGAAATTGAAAGGTGAAAGTTCTATTATGATGTAATGAGGATATAAAGGACTATTGAAGAATTTTGTAAGTAGTTCAACTCTGAAGGGCAAAGTTAGAAAACTATTTATTTTTGCTATGATTTACTTACAATTCGATATTAATTGTCTTTGATATAACCTGCCCCCCTAGCCAAGTTACAAACGTTTCGCTTGCGTCGAACGCTTCGAGTTGACCTTGCCGCCAATTCTTTTGTGTTAGATTAGCAACTTGGCTAGGGGTACTGACTAGCTACTGCCAACGGCTTCATCCAGATGAAGAAAAATAAAAAAAAAACTGGGCAAGTGCGAGTAGACTAGACTCGCGCGCAAAGGGTTCCCGTACAAACTTACTGTAAATAGTTCGTGCGATATAAACAGCCGTATCTTCTTTTTTCGGTTTCAAGAAACCACAGAATCAGTTCTAATCAGTAACAGTTGTAATCAGTATCAGTTGTAATTTCAACTCGATATATCTCTACGGGTTCCCGAGATAAAGGGTCTTAACAGACAGACGGACAAAAAAGTTAAAACGTAGGTAAGCTTAAGTTAGAAATGTAACGCCAGTCTTCAAATAAAGCGAGTAATACACCGTTAAATTTTGATCATTTTAATCCCGTAGGTAAAGGGTAGGTAGTTAGTACACAAAGCAGACTACTACCTACAAGTCATTGGACTCGCAAGGCTGACGTTTTCTTAAAGAAATTAATTTCGTATAAATATGCGTAAATTAATACGAGTTTAAAAAAAAGTTACTTTATTTTTTAATTTTATCTTTACAAATAGATAGTTCGACCCTCCACGGGATTAAAACGATCAAACCACACTGGCGACGAGGACTCAAAAAACATCACACATATGATTGTTTTATGGAGTGCTAACGTAAATCAATAAACAATACCTACCCCAACTACGCTGTACCTATACAAAATAACCATCGGCAAAATAGGACCGTTTGATCTTGAGAAGGATAACTGGGAGGCGTTATATGAATATTTTGTAACAAAAAGTGAAGACCAAGATTCAAGTAGCTACATTGGACCAGTCATAGGGAGTGAAGCTTACGAGCTTATGATCAATTTGTAAACACGCGACAAACCCGTGAAGACTTATGATGAGTTAGTAATGCTAATGAAAAATCATCTAAACCATCAACCAGTCCGCTAGCGGAAAAATTCAAACGCCAACGCATTCAACATAAAGATAAATCCGTAGCTGAGTTAAAAAAGCTTATTAAAAACTTGGCAGAGAATCTCCGGGATCAATTTATATGCGGTTAGTCAAATGAAGATATTCGTCAAAGATTGTTCACCAAAGACGACAGCATATCATTTGACAAAGCCTTGACGATAGCTATGTCCATGAAAGCGGCGGAAACAAATGCGGCATTGTTTGAAGGCTGTGTCAGGGCTAGAAATGCAGTAGCGTACCAAACGTTGCGATAAACTTCATGGGACGAAATAAGATAGGCAAAAACAAGAATCGGGACGTTACACAAGCGTTGCGTGCGTGATCCAGCCGGCGGCAGCGGTGGTGACTAGTGTTGCCAGGTCCGATTGGAGTAAAATCGGGACTGATGGTAAAACAAATCGGGATTTAGGGTTTCAAATCGGGACAAATAAAAAAAAAACTGTTATTTTTTTGGTGTAAAATCGTTCAATGACTTCCTTCGCTCTAGTGTGGAACTATGTTCTTCAGTTGCTCTTTGCGTTCCGGGGCTATAATCACTCTAGTTGTGCCATCTTCTTGTGTCATTTTAAGCTAACGCATTTAACATGATGTGTGACAAAAATGCGAATGTGCCTTGCTTTGTTACTTTGTAATATGTAATTATAATAGCTTTTAATTTATTTATTGATAAATCGGGACATTAAGCGTCCCATTTAGGCGCAAATCGGGACGCGTCCCCAGACCCCTCAAAATCGGGACATCCCGCGCAAATCGGGACACCTGGTAACACCCAAGCGGCATAAGCGTAATGGCGGTAAATACGCGGGCGAACTCCAGTTGGACAAACACTAGGAACACAGGTCATAAATGTAACGTGTGTGGCGGCCGAAGAAAATATGTGCAAATTCAAAATGTACAATTGCAAGAAAGCTCATCCTTAAATACTTTTAAGACACTAACCGAGGTATAAATAAGCAAGACAACGACAGTGACGAGTTTTGTGATTATTCAAAAAACCACAGCCACTTACTTGGACCATTCACTGTACATGTTTTGTTGAGAGTTGTTTAATAAACATGGAGATTGACACCGGCAGTGCTATTTCGTGTATAAGTTATGATTGTTAGAGAAACCTCTTTGTTCATTGAAAACTAATGCCGAGTAATTTAGAATTACGGTACTTTAAACAGGCGAAACAGTGACGCCTGTGGGCAAGATTGAGGTCAAAGTAAAATATAAAGCCACAGCAAAAGCACGCAAAAGGGCTAGACTTGTATGTGATAGGTTAACAGCGGAAAGATTAATTTATTAGGTAGACGCTGGCTTAATGAACTAGGTACCTATATCTAACAATCGGTAAGTCCCCTCTTTGAGACGTAATAATTTAAAAGGCCTAAATGAAAAATAAATAGAAAACATGCACTCATGGCGGACAGAGTTTCGGCGGGATCTCATGGTGAAATGGCGACAGTGACTCTTGCAACCCGGTGCTGGGCATACCATAATTATGGCAATAAGTCCCATCGGTGAGGCGTGGCGGGAAAGACCTCACGTCGTCCTTACCTTCCGCATGACGCAGGTCCTCACCGGACATGGCACGTACGGGAGGTTCCTGTTCCGGATCCGAGCGAAAGAGACGCCCGGGTGTCGCCAATGTGCGGAACGCCCGGAAGACACAGTGGAGCACACAGTCTAGGGGTGCCCTGCCTGGGCGGTGCATCGCCGTGCTCTCGTGGGGGCGATCGGCGGCGGAGACCTCTCGCGCGGGTCTTGGTTGAGGCCATGGTTCGGAACGAGGAGTGGCAGGCAGTCGCCGACTTCTGCAAAGCAGTAACGCTCGCCAAGGAGGAGGCCGACAGCATCAGGCAACGGCGTTCTCGCCGCCGCCGCCGCCGGGATTCTGATCCTGATTGACTCGAGGAGTTGTCAGCAACAGCAGGGACCCAGCTGGGTTGAAGCCTACTGGGGCCAGGGTTAGTTTCGAAAGACAGCTCGAGCCCCGGTATGAAGGCTAGAAGGAACAGGATAGGTCTTTTAGTCAGTAAGAGTCTGACACTATTTCCCGCTCCTCCCAAGAGCGGGGGTTGTTATTGGATGATTTTTTATATATATAATAAAAGGTATAGGTACCTATCTAACAATATCAATATGATGTTTTTGATGGAAAGGAATTCAGTTCCAGGTACTCTGAAGTTTTTAAGGATGGCTTTGGACGTATCACCGGCGGGCAAGTATGATTTCGCTCGCAAGAGGAAGCACGGCCTATATTCCTGCGCGCCCGGCCGCTCGCATATGCGCTGCGGGAGCCGGTGGAGCGCGCGCTTGCTGCGAGACGGATCCTCATCACGCCGGTCTCCACGTCGGATGCTACACCTATCGTAGCGGTAATTAAAAAAAACTGGGCAAGTGCGAGTCCGACTCGCGCACTGAGGGTCCCGTGCAAACTACAATTCCCGAATGGAGCTCGAAAATTTTTCCGTATTGATTTTTTTTTAGTGACGTAGGTAACAACACATTTACTGTTTTCACATTTTTCCTATAATTGTGCTATAGGTATGACCTTGCTTTGTGCAAAAATACGTTTTTTTGCGACATAATCGGCCGTATCTTTTTTATTCGTCAACTTAGAAGTTTGAATTTTTTCACAGCTTGAAGGGATCGCAGACCTGAGACCTGAGTATATGGTTTAATTTCAACTCAATATCTCAACGCGTTCCCGAGATAAAGGGTCTTGACAGACAGACGGATAACAAAGTGATCGTATACATATAGTATTTATAGGATCACTTTGTTGATCCGTTGACCGTATTTACCCTTTGGAGGTACGAGCCCTAAAAATTGTCGCAAAGAAATACTCCCGGGACAAGAGTATCCATGTGCTATTCTAGGACATGGTCCACTCGTGTGCCAAATTTCATCCAAATCCGTTTAGCTGTTTAACCATTCAATCGTGATAATTACAGACACAATTGAAAGACAATAGGTGCGCGAACGCCGGCGTTCGCTTGGGGTTTAATGAATTAAGCGTGAAGAAGTAAGAAACATAGAATACCTACACGCTGAACACACTCGTAAACTTTCACCTAGTTAGTATAACATAGGTTGATTGAAATTAAATAGATAGTACCTTTGGGAACAATTGGAACTGGGGGTAAATAAATAAAATTTGCACCAAAATATGTATGTATGTAGGACATAACTTTATTTTCCTTTTTCAGGGGATATTTTACCAGATTCTGTTTTACTAACGACTTTACCAAGCTCTGTTTTTTCAGTATCTGTTGTTGTTGGTTTTGGAGCGTCTTTTTTAACACTCTTCCTTTCATAGGCTTTTTCGCCGACCGTTACTGCTGCACTGTATAAATGAAATTGTTGCCCATGGGTTCGAATATTCAAAGTTAAAGTTATGCAGTGAATAAGTCTATTCAAGCTCTCACATTTCAATATGTACGCAGCTCCTTGGCCTGGGCTGAATATCGGCGCGCCAAAACTTTGACAATCAAACATAAAGTATGAATATCCTATTTTTCCAAACGCCAAGTTTTTACCGGGACTTGTGAGTATACCAGCTTCATTTTTATCGTTTTCAAAGAAATAAACCAATGCCTTACTCAAATTAAATCGATCTGGATAAATATTGTATACAAAACCAAATATTATTTTCTCAAATTTAAAGGAAAATACGAATGGGAACATTCCATCGAATTTGGATTCTAAATCGGTAAGACCAATTTCATAATTAGGTTTGGATCCTATTTTTTTTATACACTGTTCGTGATATGAATTACCACCAAAGACTATTCCATCTAGGAAGCTACTAGTCCAAGCGCTAATTTGACATGCTCGAGTCATCCCAATGGCAACCACACTCGTTGCAAGGTATTGTTTACCGCGGACTGCTACATCAAATTTGTGATCCAATGGATGTATGGATCCCCACAGAGAAAACAGATCGCCTGGGAATTCAATGTCCCAAGCGTTCCACATAGTTTGAGGTGTTTTTCGAGTGAAGCCTAAGTCGTTCTCGGCATTCATTCGCGACCACGGTATCGTGCAGATACTCAACCAGTACATTTTCTCGTCTACTACCGATAGCCGTTGTTTTCTAGTTTTCAAATATGGTGTGTTTGGATTTACATCAGGCTTGAAAAGTGGACTTAATCTATAGTATAAAGCAGCGTGCCGAGGTGCACTCTTTACGGATGTCAATTCAAAGGTGTAAAATTCAGGGGTATCCGATTGTTTCCCTGGGACCATTTTCTTTATTCGACAAATCAGACCTTCTATAGTACGATATAGTGTCCAAGTCGCCACTTTGGTGTAATCTGGCTCGTTTTTCACGGGCTCAACTGTTTCTATCTTTTTATCTTTTTTCGTATCTTTTTTACCTTTTTCAACTACATCCTGAGCTGTTTCACGTGGTGGTGGGTAGGGGTCGAAGAGGTGATATTGTCCATCTGTTTGACATATCACCATGTTGCAAGTAGGATATCTTACTATGACGTAACGTAGTCTTCTCAGTACTGCTTTTAAGTACTGCTCCAGTTTTTTCTCAGTATTTTCATTAACAACTAAAATTTTCTTAATGTTGACATTTATGAATTTCCCATCCAGAATAACGTTTTTGATTACCCTCTTTTCGCAAGGGATCAAATTTGTAGCTTTTCCATATATTTCTAGACCTTTTTCGATACATATGTCAATCATGATACGTTCCCACTTTTTGACGGGATGCATCGTTGCCATTAACATTGCGATGAGACAAACGAAGTGACAGGCCTTTATGGTTCCTGTGGCCCTGTTAAGAGCAGTAGTTCCACCTATTCTGTAAATACCATCGACTAGTTGGTAACCAGACTCAGGTTGGCTCTTCTTTGGTTTCACATCTAACCGTCGTTTTTCAGCGCTTTTTTCAGAATCTAACATAACTTCTTTAGATTTGAGCGACTTAGGTTGGCCAGTTGCATAGTCGTAATCTTCAGGCAATCTGGTTCGAGGTTCTTTTAGAAGTTTTCTGACTAATATTCTACTGATGATAAATTGTTGATCAGGTGCTCTTCCATCCTTATTGTAATTAATTCTGTAAAAATACGAATGTATTTAAAATACTAATAAAGTTCAGTTTATTATTAACTGTGTGAACCCTAGACTCCCTCAGATGTCTGGATTCATTCAGATATCTTGTAATAAAACCTCTACCTCTCAAGAATTCATTATTTGAATGTTACCAAAAACTCAATTATCTGAAGACCGTACCTATCTATCTATAACGTTGTAAGTATTATTTTTGTGCGGTATGTGAAGCTTCCGTAAAAGGTAGGGAGGTTGTACTTCTTTTTAACCAACAATAGAACAGTATTGTTACGTACGTGGGTAATCAAATGCCGATTTACTGACGAGAGAACTTTATTCATCACAAACAATAACAAATTAGACCAGTCAACAATAATCCAGATCGCAATAAACACTAGAGTACCGTTACACTATCGCTTAGGTCGTTAGATAAAATCACTTCACACACTTGGATAGTTCGCTCTTGATCGCAGTCGAAATCACAACTGACTCGCTTCCGGCCGGGGGCTTGTACTTATATGCGGAGCCAAAAAAATTCTAGACACCGACATCGAAGTCATAAATAATTTTTATTGCACTTGGTACTCAGAGTCACTTTCATGGGAATTTCGACTCTATTGTTAACGTCGGAAGTTACCATTTCCCTTATCGGTAGATACATACCTAACTACTAGTGGTACTTGCTTTGTGGATGTTTCGAGATTTTTCTAAGCCTGGCTACACACAACCATTCTAGATCTTTCGAACAGCAATGCGTTTTAATTATTACGTGCTACTCGTTATTTTCTCGGAGATATGGCGTAACAGTATAAAAAAAAATTACGGAGGCATATATCGTTTAATAATTATAATCTGTCACGCAAATGAAAAAAAGGAAAGTATTCCCAATTCAAATCCGAATATTGTTAGCATGGGAGTTTTAACCCTGGATTTTTTACTGTGGGAAATCTTCAAAATTCCAAGGTCTCAGATTTTTAAGCTTCACGCACTGGTCTATAGGTACGTAGGCGGGATGATAAGTAACTAGCCTCTGCTATTTAATATGTTAAAAAAAAAATGTCATTTTTAAATTCGTATCTCTGGGCACCTGTGTTCTAAATTTGAATTTGGTAGCGTGAAAATTTTATTGATTTTTTGTCATTTGAAAATATATTTCATCAACTGTTTTCAAAATGGATAAAATTGAACAAAGAACGATGTTATAGTTTTTTCATATCAAGGGCATGAAGGGGAAAGATATCTATGATGAGTTAAATAATGTTTTGGGTGATTATGCTTCTTCCTATGCCACAGTAAAAAACTGGGTGGCTGAGTTTAAACGCGGTCGTACATGTATCCAAGATGAAGCCCGCCCGGACGTCCAAAAGGCGTCACGACTCCGGAAATGGTCGTGAAAGTACACGATATGGTTTTAGCAGATCGAAGATTGAAGTTATCTGAAATAGCTGACACTACAGGTATCTTAAAAGAACGGGTACATCATATCCTAAGTGAAGAATTAAATAAGAAAAAATTATCGGCCCGTTGGGTGCCGCGATTGCTTACGCACGATCAAAAAAGTATTCGGGTGCAAAACTCAAAAGAATGTCTGGACCGTTTTCAGAGTAATGAGGCCGATTTTTTACGTCGATTTGTAACAACGGATGAAACATGGGTTCATCATTACACACCAGAATCAAAAATTCAATCAAAACAGTGGACTCAATCAGGATGCCCGGCTCCAAAAAAATCCATGGCTGTAAAGTCGGCTGGAAAAGTGATGGCTTCCGTCTTTTCGGATGCAGATGTGATCTTGATGATAGATTACCTTCCTAAAGGTCAAACAATTAATGGAGAATACTACGCTAATCTTCTAGATAAACTTCATCAATGTATTCAGCAAAAACAACCAGGTTTGTCGAAAAAAAAGTCATTTTTCACCAAGACAACGCTAGGGTTCACACATGTGTTAAAGCTATGGCAAAAATTTACGAATTGAAGGTTGATTTGCTGCCTCACCCACCTTATTCGCCTGATCTAGTGTCATCAGACTTGCACTTATTCCCTAAGCTCAAAACTTTTTTGGGCGGACAGAAATTTGCCACAAATGATGAAGTCATAGCTGCTGTAGTGGAGTATTTTGCAGGCCTCGAAAGAAATCATTTTATGGAAGGCATTACGCTTTAGAACGAAGACGGAATAAGTGCGTAGAGGTTCACGGAGACTATGTCGAAAAATAAAATTACATAATTTTATCACGGAAATTTAAATGTTTTCTTTTAGGCTAGTTACTTATCATCCCGCCCTCGTAATTATGTATTTTACTAACAAACTTAAAGGAAATTGAGATACATAAAAATTTAAAGCTTAAATCTGCTAAAATATGATATCGAAAGGAGATCGCATGAGTTATTTTATTAATACCTGGTGGACAGGCTTGATAAACATACTTTAAGTATTTTGCATTTCTAGAATAGGTTTGATTTGATAGGTGTTAAGATTCAAAAGTCGTACCGTAAAACGGGGTGAACAGAGACTTAGGGGTGAATAGAGATAAAACTTTGGTTTGGTTTTTCACTTTCACAGTTGACACCGAACCCAAAACTGTGATTAAAAAAATTTTTGTTTGGCTGTCTGGTTGTTCAGGCATCACGCAAAAACTACCGGTTCGATTACGATGAAACTTGGTATAATTATTCTTATTAGGTAGGTAGGTACTTAGGTTTACTTTTATAAGGCGTAGACCGTATAGATTTTAATTTCAAGTATAGGTAGTATATTTGATAGTGTTAAACGTAGCCTATTTTTAGTAGGTACTCATAAGTAGGATTAGTCATTCGTGTAGATATTAGTTTTTAGGGATTTTGCTTATTTACTGGTATATACATATAAGTGTAGGTAATTAATACCGGTATGCTCGATAGATAACGTTCTACACAAATAGCAATTTACACAACTTTTTAGGGAAATTGTACAATAGGAAAAAAAATTGTGTTATTTTTTCAGTAATGAAGTGACTTGAGTGAAATTTAATTTTATTGAAGCTGAAAGAAAATATAATTTATTACTGCGACGCCCATTCTCTAACTTTTCAACACACACCCCAGACCCAAAACCAACCAGAGCTAGATCCCTACTCTAATATTTCCCTACCTTAATATTAGTATAAGTATTATATAGGTTGACTGGTAATTAGTGTACGTTACTTAAACACGTGATTGTGCTCATGATAACCAACAACTTTTACTATGGGAACAAACTTGTAATCGCGAAAAAAAAATCTGCTGTTCAGTACATTTATGTTTGCTAATTGTATTGAACAGCTGATATTTTTTTCGCGATTTCGGCTTTGCTCCCATAGTAAAAATTGTTTGTTATAATGAGCAGATATTTATCTTTCGCGGCGGCAAGCTATTGTTGATAAAAATGAAGAACGCCGTAGTATCTATTACATTAAACGGGCATGGGGCATCATTAGAATAATATAATTTACCTGTTCGCAAGTTCATGCACTGTACGAAATCGTAGGAAGCAAGCCTTTCCTTTAGTGTCTCTGCTGACCTCTCTCAAACCCATGGCAGTACAAGGAGAGCCGTCAAACAGATAATAAAGCCCATTTTTCTTGAAAATTGCGCAACTGTACGCAGACGTTGTAATCATGCCTCTATCATATTTGGTGAAAAATCTTTGTTCCAATATTTTTTCAAGCTGCCAGCTAGCACCTTCGTCCACCACATCAATATGAGCATGATATGCCTGTCAATATAAGCAACATAACTGTAGATATTTGCATTACCAACTGAAACTTAATTACATGCTTATTACAAACAAACCTGATGTCCAAGTGCAATCTTAGGTATAACATGTGCAGGAGCCATTTGAAATTTCTGATGTTTGGCATCATACAGTTTTAAGGCAGTCATTACTACAAAATCCACAATAGCGGGGGTCCAAGAATGTATGGAGTATTTGTAAGATGTTACTATCGCCATGATGGCACCAAACGGCAGTTTATCGATAGTTGCTTGCTCTGTTGGCTTTGTAACAGTGCTTGATCCTCTAATAATTTGTGAAGAATCAGGCAAGTCTCTGAAGTTAGTCGGTTTCTCGAGCTCTTGTTCGGCGGTAATTTCAATCCCATCCTCCATGAGCGGCGGGGATATTTTGTTTCGTATCTTTCGCAGTTTGAAGCGTCTCTTTGCGTCTTCTGTGAGAAGGACGTGGCGGTCAACTTTAATTGGCTCTTTGGTTTGGAGTTCGTCTTCTATTTGGGCCTGTGCCTCTTCACGTAATGGCTCCGCCAGCTACAAGAGAAGGTAAAGGTCCATAGTTAGGTAAAAACATAGAGCAGGTTTCTGAGTCGGGGAATATACCTACTGCAACCCTAAAGCCAGCGCTACACTTAACAGAAATTCGGCTGTCAATCCTTTAATATACGTTGCAGCCACATTGAATATTCAGTGGTAGATTATCAGTTGACAGCCAAAACTTACACGGCGTAGTCGTAATAGATCCGATAGAAATGATAGCTATTTATGAACCATTAAAAGAAGAGAGCGTAAATATTGGGTTCATACCTTAAATACTCTTCGACTAGAAATTGGGCAATTTCATACCTTGTATATGCAACTAAGACTGTATTCCGATATAGCATTTGAATATTGTCGGATGTCCATACCATCATAACGGAGGACTAAATTTTTTTTAATTGTTGATAGGTTTGCGCTTGACCACTAGCTCACCTGATGGAAAGCGACGTCGACCACATGTCGACGATGGAGCGCGCTTACCTAAAAGTTACCTATTCACTCTTGACTTAAAGATTTCTGGGTTGTAGCCATCAGGAAAAATAGACTTCGGCAGGGAATTCCACTCCTTAGCTGTACGCACAATAAATGTGTTCCCAAAACCTTATCTTATAATAGCAATATCTCCCAAAGAAAAGCAGGAAGGCAAACTCTATTTTGCACTTCGGCAGAGGTCCTTTAGACAATTTTCATGATAGAAGAAAAAGAGAAGATCCCTGCCAGCACCTTACCGGTCTACCGGATTATACATCCTTTTCAAAAACACATTTGCTCTTGCGAATCTCCACTTAAGCCAGCCAATAAAGGCAAGGGAGAGCTGGGAGCTCTGTTCCTCGCCACAGTTCACCTGCCGACCAGTAAAGGCAAGCCGGAGATGTGAAACAAAAAATCTCCTGGGACATTGGTTCGGTTGTTATTATATTTGTTGATAATGTAGACGTACGGGAGGTTCATCGGGCTCGGGCTGCGGCGAGGGCGGCGGTGGCGGCAGCGGTGACGGTAACGCCTCTGCCTTACGACGCGCCTCTTCTTCCTCCGCTTTCTTCCGAAGCCTCTCTTCTCTCATCTCCTCGTCTTCTTCCTCTTCTGCCTTTTCTTCTTCCTGTAATACGATAATGACGGATGCAGGATGCTAGTTATTGCTGCCAACTTCTTGACACTACCATAAAGGCTTAATTTGACGATATCGTAAGTTTTTAAAAAAAATAAGCGTTTAATTTTTTCGCTATTTGAAGTCGAATTAATGATTTTTCCAAGAATAAAAAAAAAAAAACAATTTTTGATTATGCTGTGTGTCGATCGAACGGATTATAAATTTTATAAGGAAACAATAAATTCGGAATCATGCTCACCTCTGCACCTTCCGGAGGCTGAAAATAAATATTTAACATTAGGTAATTTCATCTATTTAGCTAGAACTACATTAGACCGAGGCACACGTGGACCAGCCTGACTTGTACGTAGAACGACGTTGCATGGCGTGCATCTACTATAGCTCCACAAGTCTAGTTGCCATATAAAATGTATGTAGACCGAGGCGCAAAATACACAGAAGCGATGAGATTCGGATACGATGCGGATGTGGATCGGATTTGTTGTCGCTTCAAATTTTATTCGTACAAAATGTATGAGTCTTTTCTGTGTAATTTAAGTCGCATCGGTCTCTTATCCGCATCGTATCCGAATCTTTCATCGTTTCTGTGTATTTTGCGCCCGACGCGTCCAGATCGGCGTACGTGGCATACGTGTGCGCAGTGTAGTTTTACCTTTAATCATATTTTATTTATTTAGGTGGACAACTTATTTGAACTAAATTGTAGTTAGAAAAAGAAATTAAGTATCTTTGCTGAGACTTAAAAAAAAGTTTAACTTTAACTAAGTACCTATCTGTGGCATAATTTGAGACCAACACTTATTGGGAAATGCAAAAAAAACGCATGTTTATATTCACTGCATTGTGAATCTAAAAGCGGTGCCGTAAGAACTACTTTACAAAAGCAGATTTTTGAAATTGTCGTTTTGGACGTGGGCTCACATGGGGATTGGACTTAGTGAGATGAAATTAAGTTCTGCTCTGATGAATTTTTCAGCGGTACTTTATGGGCTGATTGCAAGCGCCACATATCACTGTAAAAATCAGTTCATAATATTTTGAAAACTTGCGAAAACCGTTGAAAAAATCTGCTAAAAGTAATGGAAAATTAAATAAAAAGAATATGATCATTCTTCACAGAGGTTAGCTTTCATACATAAATTATCGTTTTAAAACAAAGTAACCTATAATAAATGTGTAAGCTCTTTTGCAAAAGACAGGAGACGGTACTAGGGTGTCATAAATGAACAAGTGGTTCACCATTATTGGCTGAGGCGTGGGCGGCGGTGTAGGTTCTGGGTCGGGGTCGGGCTCGATGGGCTCGTTGGTCTTGTCGCGGGGTTTCGGCCATGGAGGCACCATCTGCGTCACCGACACCGTGGGCGAGTCCAAGTTCACTGGAACATGTACACACCCATTAGTGTTGCCTTAAAATATCTACTACATCTAGCCACAAAACGAACCTTAACGTGGTATGTAATAAACGACCGTTTCTTCAACGAATTAACTAGGCATCTAATTTTTAGAGCCGTAGCGTATCTACACAACTTGGCAATGTCATCATGATTCCATTGAAAAAGGAATAGTGTCATTTATCCTGTTTAGCTCCATCTCTCTCTCACATCGGATAATTGTAGATACGTACGTCATAGCAGGATCCCAGAAGTAAATATTTATTTCACCATTAATTTAATTATGTATTATGTATGTACCTACTCAAGTCCTATTTTTGACCGCGGGGTATAAAGAAATAGTACGAGATCCGATAGAAGAAATCTTTTCCCTCACAAGTTATTTGATTATGATAGATATTATAAGCTAGATAATGCGTTCATTAAAATATTGCGCATAGGTTGCTAAATCTAGTGCCAATGATGATATACAATTAAATTTGTTGTTACAAGTTTGGCATCAATTACCCTCATTTGTTATTTGGAAAAGTCCAGCATCAGCTGAAAGAATGTGCCCCAAAAAAACTAAAAAAATATAAGTTGCCTCCATTTTTTGGTGCAAAGAGTAGGGTTGCCTCGTTTAAAGAGGTGAGTTGACAGTTGACAGAGAATGACAGTTTTTTACAATTAAAAATCAACTCATCTGTTTTTTAATTGAATTAAATCAAATGAAAGGTAATTTTATTCCTAATCAAACCATATTAGGTTGCCTTACCAAAAATGGTGCGAATCCACGGTTGCTTAGATTTAAGATGTAAAATTTTCTGCGCTAGATCTGGTATTAGAAAAATATTTTTCCATCTATTATTTAAACTATATTAAAGGTTATATGCCAGATAATGTATCTATATGTCGCAGGTTTTTTATAAAATTAGGTTTTTGATGAAAAACCGGATGATGACACATTTTAAATTCAATTTTATCATAAACCTGTAACAATCCAGATTTTTGATCAAAAACCTAATCTAGTTTGGGTTTATGATGAAGTTCTTGTCAAAATCACGGATTTACTTTGTTTTATGACAAATAAAGCAATTTAAATGAAATAAATGAAACAATCCATCATCATTTGCAAGTTTCTTAGCAGAAAGAAAACAATTATTTATTTATCACAATTTTACATAAATGATCCAATCTTTTAATATTCTTCTTCAATCCAATTACGAAATGAAATGTTTCAATTTCACCTAATTTTGATAAGCCGCGAAAATTAAATTTCGTAACTACTACTACTACTTCGTACTAGTCAAATATAAATTAGGTTCAGTTAAATTTGTAGTCCTAAGAGTGATATTGCATTGCTGTTATTGAAATTTCGTCTTTCATACACTATAATTATTTTTCAGGTTTGTTTAATCTGGTTATCAGCACACTTTCAAGCAGATGATATTTATATGACTAAAACTGGAAAGTGTTATCTAAAGAAGTCAGCTATTCCTTATAGTACCTAATCCTAGTATTTTTTTATCGTTGTTTTTGTTTTGTTTCTAAATTTTACCAGCTTGGAGTCTTGATCTTGATTCTCTCAGATTAGCTATTTTAAATCAGAATGATGATTACAATAAATGGTTTCAATACTTTACACGACTTTGAATTCACCTATTTATTAAAGTATCTAGTAGAACGCAGTTTTCTGATTTACTCTAACGAGGACTATTATAAAATTTTGAAATAGAGTGTTATTGTAATGAAGTATTGTAAGCAAAAATCTGTGTTACTTCTGCGGTATAAAAATCTATAAGGATAACATTTCATTACACTATGTTGAACTAGACGCGTAAGTACTACGAAATTCATGGCGCTTAAGACATTTTGGTCGCGGAAAAAGTATCGTCTAAAAGTTATCAGTGCTTTATATTCTAATAGTTCTGTTAGACGACATAATGCCAATGTAGCGCTGCAGCGGATTTTTTGTTTTAACTTTTCAATATTTTGACAAATAGTTTCCATGAAAAGGCTTGTCTATCACTAGAATATAAGTCAATGGATAATACATTTCACTCTGCAGTTGAACTGATGAGTCACTACATTCTTAACGCGGTTAGACTATAGTGTAGGTAACTAAACTGTCTAATTTTTGTATGCTCATTATATTAGAATAATTCATTAAGTCTTATGAAATTTTCAGCGTAAGAAGCTGTAAAAAAATTGATTTATTAAAAGATTTTCGCCTGCAGACACTCACCTACTTTAATTTCCATTGGTTCAAATACAGGCTTCTTATACCTCATTGGTACTGGCGGTACGTAATCCTCTTCTATACTATCTACCAACGATATTATGTCACCCATTTGTTCCTCATCTATTGGATTCTGTAACTAAGTTCAGTGTTTGCCTTACAACTTTATCAAATATGTACTTAGTTAATAAGGGCAGCTGCTAAATACTTAATATTAAAATAATTTACTCCAGGATTTTTTGGGTCTACTTCTTCTTCTTTAGTGAAAACGGCTTGATCGCCAATCCCGTCACCATGTGCCTTACTCATGGCTAGCACTTTTCGCTTCTTTTTCTTTCCTGCAGGAAAGTCATCGACGCTGAGCCTACAGTACAATTGTATCTGAAATTAAAATAAAACCTGAAATTAGATTATTTCTTAACCAATCACAATAAGTGTTGGTGTTGACTGTTTCGTTAATTGCGAACGAAGCTGTGTACTGACAAAGGCTGACTATTAACTTGAGTGTTACACGACTATTTTACTAGATAATAATAACAAAAACAACACAATAAAAATTATACCTTTGGATTTTTCTTCTTCAACTTTAGCACTTTAAAAGCGTGGAGATAGAATTGTGTTGTAGGCGGTAAATAATTCCAATTGTCAGTAAATGCCTTTGCTAAAGTTTCTGGATCCAAAAGCATCATGCAGCAACCCTTTCCGGGCTCCAACGTTCTCTGGCCATCACTAGTACGCGGGTATGGGTCAAACATATAGAACATATCCTTCTGCCTCCAAACCGCAAGCGCGTAATGATTGAACTCCAATATAGCGCTGTTGTACTCCTGACTAAACAAATCTTCAAGACCGCTCTTAATATTGAATATACATTCCTTTGTTGTGAAAAGTTGTCCTTTCACTCTTTCCCTGTATATAATTATCTCACATGCATAGGGACCTATCATTATTTCGTTTGGTATATTATCAATAGTTATATCAATCAATACTTTCGGGTCCGTGCAATCAACATACAACTTATTGCCTAATCGTATTATTTTATCTAACGTTTTCGAAAACCAGGTATTAGGTGGTGATATTTTTGCGTAAGTCATCGCGACAACGGCTATAGGCAAAGCTTGTCTATACTTAGCCTCTTCAAAGCACCGATCCCCTAAATGCATATTAGCATTGACAATTGCACACTGAGCGTTTAGAATTCTATATCCCATCATGGCTTTTTCAGCTTGAGTGAGTTCTTTATCAGATTCGAAATCTTCGTCGCATTTCTCATCTGCCATTTTCAAAATTTTTATGGAAGCCAAAAGGAATTTTTGATTTTCTAGAATACTACGTGCTAAAAGAACTTGAGCAACTGATTCGACATCTTTTACGTTAATGAGAGCTGCACGACCGTTAGCAAAGTTGGAATACGCTCGTGAGTCTCTTCCGGCTGGGTCGAAAATGTAATAGCAGACATTATCTTTCCAGATTACTAATTTGAGGACCCTGTTTTAAAATAAATTATAAAATTAATTCACTTATACCTATACTAAGATAAGTAACTTTTTATCGGTAAGCTCATTACTTGAGAACGGCTAGACCAATTTGGCTGCTAGTTATTTTAAAAAGTTAGTGGACTTTTTATATACGGACTCTCTACTAAAGTAAGATTATTGAAAATAAAATGGAAATTCCAAGTGAATGACCGGATAGTGTTATAGTAAGACACGGATGTAGTTTCCTACCTTGATAACAATATTCCTGCTCTATTCTCTTGAAAGAAGGCTTTTAATCCTCTGCACAAGTTGTATACCGTAGGATCTAACGACATTGTATATCCCACAATGTCTGGTTCACAAAGCAAAACTTGCATCCTTTTCCCATTTAATACCATTATTTGTTTTTTCCCAAACGGTAATACTTCGCATATACCCTGAACTGATGAGTGATTATGAACTTTGTCTAATAATTGCAGATACCTGAAGAGAAAGATAATTTGAAATATTAATTCTGCTAATAATAATAAATCTAGAGACGATTGCCTTAAAAAATGCCACTAGGCCAATCCATTTCTGGTATCAAGACTTTAATAAAGCAATTTTGCAGAAAGTGCTGTTTGATACCGATTTTTTGTTGCGCTTTTGTTTTAGATAGTTTAAAAACTAATAATATGTATTGTATCCTCCTACAGTTCTTACGTGAATCCAAAAACAACAAAACATCTATCAACTGTTTTTTTGGGTAACAGTAACGAACCATTTGATCCCCAAACTCACTAGATTAGACAGATCATGAATTTTACTTTACGGTTTAACAAAAAGGTCGTGTCTCGGTTAATATTGAATACTAATAGCAAAATATTTGTTAGTTTGATAGTGGGATACCAAAAAAAGTATGCGAAAATTGATGAAAAACTAGAGTTTTTCATCCAGCCAGTTTATTTTTAACTGGCTTAGAGGTGAAGATTTGGCCGATGTTGCATACAAAATGCAATTGTGGTCATATAAATTTGCGAAACCTGAATAATACACACATCAACAGAATCTAGGGACACCTCCTAAATTATTGACGACTGTATAGTTTTAAATCTTTTTTGTTTACATAAAAAGTTCATTTACAGATTGAATTTTGTTTCCTTTCTTTTCTATTTTCAAAATTTAAAAATGTTGGTAATAATTACCTACAAAAGTAATTCATTACGACGAGAAAAAATAAAATTTATTTTATATTTGTCTTTGATATAAGAGTATAATATATGCATTAATGAAAAGGGATCACAGTGTTTCTCTACAATTAAACGTACTATGTGAGCTTTAAGAGTCTTGTCACGTCGTCATTTGAGTCCAGATGAAACGTTACAAGCCATGAACATGGTAGAAAATGGTGCTATTCAACGTGTCGTCACTGAGGCCCTACACACCAACTAAAACTTGTTATCAAGGTTGTGGTCACGTTATCACAGTGCTGAGGATGTGGTGGAACGGCACACGGGAAAATATCGTGTTACTACGCAGAGATAGGTTCGAATTATCCAAATGACTGCAAGAAGACAACCCAATATTACAGCGATGCAACTAGTACAAAAGCTCCAGGAGGACCACCAGACGCTGCTAAGTGCCCAAACCGTGTTAAGGTTGCAAGAAGTTGGTCTTCTTGTACGAAGGCTGTTTACAGCGAAAATACATTGACAATTTAATTATACTTAAATAAGTTTTCAATTATAAAAATTTATGCCAATGTATAATATTAGTGGTAGCAAAACTGATCATTAATATTAGATTCTCGTTTTTTTTTTCAGTTTTAATTAGGTAATAGTTTTATAAGAAGAAATTATATTATCTTTATCTTACTAATTTTCTACGGCATTTAAAAAAATATTTAAAAGAAAAAATCACGAATTGGTTTAATTTATTTTTTGGTCCTTAAAATAATCTGTCATTCTTCCATTTACTGTATCAGAAAATACTTCATAGATTTTTAGATAAATGTATTTAGTTTCATCAAATATATTTTTAATATAAAATATCCTAAGATTCTGTTGATGTGGAATTATAAAAAAAATATCTGGTAATATGCAGCTTGATAAAAAAATAACAATGGTTTTTATTTATAATGTGTGTACAAATAAAAACCATTTTTTTTTCTATCCTAGTTTTCTACACTATACCTACTTATAAGTTTTTATCTCGATGATAAAGGTGAAAGCAAGCCCCGTTCACGGTCTTGTTAATTCCTTGTTATTTTTATAATGCGGTGCCTTACCACAAATACAATTACCAAAAGTAACTAAGACATTAGTATTAACAAATCATACCACACATCACCGGCGTCCATTAAGTTGTCAATTAACTTCATCGTCCATTGTTTAGGATGATAATGAAATGCTAAACAAAAAGCCATAACGCTTATTGGCAGAGCTTGACGACCTCTTGATCTAGGACCTTTAATACAATACACAGTATGTTAAGATACAGGGCACGTGATACAGGACGGGAGGTGGGACATGGTCTGCGGAGAGACGCCGCACAAACACTGAAGATCGGAACCATCTGAGAACCCCCACCTGTGGAGATTGTCTTTGCGTCGCACAACCTAAGTGCGGAGTCTAGTTTGTCTAGTCTAGAGAATAGTTTTCCAGGTTGGCCATGGCAACTGGCAACTCGCGTCCAGGAGAGAGGCTCTCCGATGAATCTAACTTTGATTAGGTCTTTCATTAATTTCTCCTAATATTGGTTTCTAGTAAAGCTTCCATTATTTTTGTATTACAATGCAAGAAATAATTGCAGTACTTATGTGCTGCAAACCATTTTTTAATAACGTGAAAAAACCTCTTTAAAGTTTTGTTCCTATTTACCCCTGGGTTACTTAGTTTAAAGTTTTGTAGGTACTGGCTGGAGGTAATAACTTATTAACGTCACAGGCTGATCCGGTTAAGCAGACGACCACGTTTTCTTTTTGTCGACAATACCTACTATTCCACGAGCAAATAATAAAAATAAACTAACCGAATTTGGCATCATACATATTGAACGTTCCCGTCAAAATACCATAGTGTATATTAGGTTTCTTGTCTTTGGTACAACGGACCACAGTAAGAGAGTGTGTTTGAAGGGTCCCTTTTTTCAAATTTTCTGGTATGCGGACCTGGAAAAAGAAAATTATAAGACAGTCTTAGAAGAACAACGAAAAAGCTACTGCATTACATGAAATGATAACTTGCGAACTCTTCGCACGATTTTCTCTCAATTCAGTTTTTATTTATTAGATAGATACTCGCTGCTGCCTGCGGCACCGCCCGCTTGATAGTGGAACATTATCCCAAGGTAACTTACTCCCGGAATAGTAAGTATCCTATGTGCTATTCCAGCAGTGCTATTCTCTAAGAAAACAGCCTTGACAGCATCGCTGGCCGTAACGACGAGTCGAGAGTGCAGTACATTGAATTAACAATCCAATGTATAGGTGTAAAGTCAGCTGAGCGAGTTCAATGACCTGTACGTACTTTGTACGCAACGCCGACTATTAACATTGACCTCGCTCAGCTGACGTTTTCTTAAAGATACTAATTTCGTACATGCGTGAATTAATATGAGTTTTGAAAAAGAGGTACTTTATTTTTTAATTTTATCTTTACAAATCGATAGTGTTTCATGTACCGGATCGACCCTCCACGGGATTAAAACGATTAAAATTTAACGGTCTATAATATGTCAGTCAGTTTCTCCTTTTTTTCTCTTTGTTAATTTGTTGCTCCTTTAGGAGTAGCTACGTCACAGCAGCGGTTTCTGATGTGGAACAGTGGAAGCAGGTATTTTTAACCAGCTTCCGCAATTTCGTAGGAACACGTTCATTTTGTACGTGAAACGATGTTTAACAAAAGATTCTTAACATCTAGTTCCATAAAATAAAGTTTCACTTACATGGTCAGGTCTAGGTATTTCATCTAGACCACAGGGTTCGTCATCTGGCTCGTCGGATCTACGTTTAGGCTTTCTCGCTCTTGGCTTTCCATCATAAACGCCAAGTGATATTTTTGAGCATCTAAAACGTACAATAAGTTACTCTTATATAATTTAATCAAAAAGTCCAAATTATGTTGGCCGTTTCGACATAGTATTATAGAGTGAGTATTTTGCACACTTCTGGTATCGATATCCCAGGAGTATGCTAAGGTGCAAAATATGACTTTACATGAAAGCTAAAAACGCCTTCCTTTCTTTCATTTTGATGAAAAAAAAAAAAATGTTAAAAATACCTGTTTATCGTGTTCTAATAAATGATATTTATTTTGTAAATAGATTTTATGAAACACTTTTACACGTAATTTTTTTCGTCAATTTAAACTAGAAGAGACCGGTGTTTCCTAGATGACTACTACGTCAAGAAGAAACACCGAAACAAACTCATTGATTTTGATTGAGTTTGAACCATTACACATTTTTGCTGTATTGACTTTAAAGTCAATACAGTAAAAATGTGTAATAGTCAAACCACATGAGAACCAAGCAGATTAGTATCTGAGATGGTCTTTTGAGCTCAACTCAGCCAAGACTACTGTAATGATTTTTAAAGAAAATATTCATTAATCGACTTCCAATGATAAGCGATAGATGGCGCTAGTAGTTACATGAACTTTAGATATTCGTTGTAGACATTAAGTAATAATTTATAATATTAGACTTTATGGATTTGTTTTGTATAAATATATCATAATTGTTAAAATGAAATATTTACTTGCAGTTAATTATTAGATAAACTCTAATGTATATTAGTTAGTCAATTGATGTTACGTACTCTTTACTTTGCTCTGATTGGTCGGTTGTCGACCGAGTGTTTGTGAAAGTTTTTGGTAGGGAAACATTGAGTTTGTAACTGTCATTTTGGACAGTCAGTCTGCTTTAAGTTGTTGAACAGAAAAAATGTCCGACTAATCTGTGTATTTGTAAATGATTGTTAATAAAACGATAAGTATGAAATTGTGTTGATCAAAGTGAATAAAATATTTATACAATTTGTCCTGAAGTGTTTGATTTATCACACTACTAAGGAGCTCAAACAATAAGGAAATTTGAACTCTCTAGTGTCTGTCCAGACCGAAAAGGCTGTGAAAATATGAGGAAATGCTTCAAGAAATGGTTAGTAGTGACACGCTTGCCTTGGCTCATCTTGGCGTCAGATTTTACCCTTGTCAATATTTTGATGTAGGTATATCAAACTGTGTACCTAATTTTTTTTAGCTTGGAGACTTGGAATTTAAAGATAAATTACCGTGGAATTAAAATAAAATAGGACTATAGTGCGTTTGTGATAAAAAATAGTGATTTTTAAACCTAGTTGTCACTTAGTCACGCTCCTTGACGAAATCAAATTAGAAAGCTGTGTTTACATTCACTACGTGCGGACGTATCTTTAGACAATTTCAAAGGGCCTAGAGCTCACTTGAGACGAGACATCTTAGGACCTGCGCTCACTTGAGACGAGACGTCAGACAGACAAGTCTGAGACGTTTTAGACAAAGCAGTTTTGTCTTAGACGTTGACTGTTTAAGAAGTCTTAGACAGAACTGTTTTGTCTCCGACAAGGGGTGCTAGGGCTTTTGATAAAATATCGATATATCAAAATATTGATATCGCAGTACACAAACAGCTGAACATAATATAAACATGTATTTCCAAACCTCTTGAGAAATATTGGTACGCATAAATAAAAATGTTTTATTAAAATTGAAAAATAATTTCTGAGAACACTACATTTTCATACATTTATAATATAAATATCATGAATTACAAATTGAGTAAATTATTTTTGAGCCGACTTACGACTGTTTTTTAAGACAAAGTCGATAAAATATATTTAAAAAAAATATCGATATATCAACAACCCTGGCGCCCCGTTCGTTTACAATGCGTTCCAAATAAGAATAGGATTGATTTTTACGCCATGTTGTGACGTCATACTGTCAAATCGAAGAATTTGGGTGGGGTGAGCAAAACAAGAAAATTTCAAAATTGAATTTAAGTACTTACAAATCAAGAACGAAAAGAGTTTAATCAGAATCCAGTTCTTCAATTTTGCTCATCTCTGCGTCACTGTATGAAGTGTCTGAGTTGTGGCAAATGGAACAAGAAGGCGAATTGTTCCTAACAATAAAAATAATAAAGAAAATAGTTTTTTTTTTAGCTAATAAATTTAACAAATTTTATGACTTAGACAATATATTGGCTAATCTAGATGAAACAATAACGTTTTTACTTCACCTAGATTTAACAAAGGCTCAGTAATACAAAGCAAAAAAAAAACCGTAATTGATAAGTACGCAAATGAATTTTCTTTGCAAACCGTACTTTTTAATCAACATTAAACTTATCGAGGTTATTGACTTCCCTATTCTTATTCGGAACGTATATTATTTTGTAGTTGCACTGATGAATCACTATTTTCACTAGGCGAATAAGCTGTAGGTACAGTACAATTCACGAATGATGGCGGCCGTGAAGTTTGCGCAGAAGGCTGCGCAGTAACGTGTTTTAGGAACCAAATGGCGACGTGCGTGTGCGAGAAGAGTGTGGTATGCGCGAACGTTCGCAAAGGCTAACTTCACGGCCGCCATCATTCGTGAATTGTACTGTACTACCTAGTAAATAAGAATTAGAAACAGTTAATTACCCTTGTCGTTTTAGTCTCATAGCCATTAGCTTTCTCTTCTTTAATTGGGCAGCATATTTTCTGAAAAAAAATTAGACGTTTTAATTACAACTCTATATCAAAGGATGAAGACTTGAAGACGCAGCGTTGGAAAGCGCAGCGTTGTAGGAGAGTACAAGGTGGACCGATAAACTGGTAAGGGTTGCGGAAATCCGATGGATGCAAAACGCACAGGATTATTATGGCAACACTTGGGGGAGGCCTATCTCTAACAGTAGCCGTCTTTCGGTTTAAATAATTATGGTGATGAAAGGATAAATTACGAAAAGAAGAATGGTTCTATAATATAATAAGGTATTACAAAATATACATACTTACCGACATTTCTTTTTTGGACATCCCTTTTTTAAGCAGACTCTGAAAATATTACGTCGATTATTACGGATTTTTTTTATATATTTTAAATAAATAACATTTAATAATAATCAGAAGACTAACCCTCCCTTGTAGCAAGGTTTCGGTTTCTTCGGTCTGAAAATCAAATTAGCAATAAGTATGACTTACCTACTCAATTTAGTAATCCTCAAATTTATTTATTTATTTAATTAATTACAACGGTTAAACAACCAATTACAGTAACTAAACAAAGAGTGAAAGTATAAACAAAGTAAAATACATAAAGCTACTATGTACGTATTAAATGTGCTAGTTTGCTTTTATACATGTGTTAGCTAGGTGCGACGCATCAGTACAATAATGCCTTTTCATATATTAATTATTTTTTCGTACCTAAAAAAACTACCCCTCACTAGAAATTACTCACTCCTGTAAAGCTTACGTGTTTGTGAACGCTAGTGCGCTCACAAACACGTAGGTAAGCTTTACGACAGACACCCAGACCCAGGACATCATAACTATCTCTACATCATAATAATACTTGTTCCGTGCGAGAATCGAACTCACGATGCACAGCTCAGCAGTCAATCGCTAAACCACTGCGCATAACGTATCAAGTTGTTCTAACATTGCTCTACAAATTTTAATAACAAATTCCTACTAGTTACCACCTTACGACTTACAACTCCCATTCCTGAGAAAAAGATTATTGACAGACGGACAGGAGTGATTAGAAAAAAGAAACTTACCTTTTCAAACCATATACAGAACCAGGCATGTGTACAACATCGGGAACAAAATCTTGATCCCTATTAAGGATGATCCCACTGTGCGGTTTAAATAATCTGAAAAAATGATTTCTCTAATCATATATCTGAAGTGTTGACGCGCAGGTTATACCACAGACAGTATAGCGTGGCTTGGGAACGCAGGGACAGCACTACAAAGTGTTACTAACTTCTTAGGGTGAGTTGCACCATTTAACTATAACGATAACCAAACCATAACCAGCCGTCAAACGTCCTCCTATTGGTCAATTCGACGATTTGACAACTGTTAACGGCTTTGTTATCGTTATAGTTAAATGGTGCAACTCACCCTTAGTGTATTAATCTTTATGGTATTTGTGTTATGGGTATTGTTGCCTGAAATAAACTGATTCAATTATTATTTTTGTTCCTATTTCACTTATTTACATGATATGTTTCACATTTTTAAAAATTTCTTGTATAAAACAGAAATAGGGTGTTTTTAAAATCATGCGGATTTCATCACGCCTGCGGGTTTGCTCCCCATGCAGAAAATTTTAAAATCCAAAAAAAATCGCGTCCCGCGTAATAAAAACTTAATGGACATTGCGGGGGTAACGCGAGCGCATCAATCCCGCATGCGTGACTAAAACCGCGCTATACTAAAAATACCCTAAAAAACCGGCCAAGTGCGAGTCAGACTCGCCCATGAAGGGTTCCGTAGCAGCAAGTAACATAATATAAAAGTTCTTGTAATGTGTTGTAACTTTGATCGATGTTTTAATAATACTGTATTTTTTCGATTGAAACCAATTTTCTTTGGCAGTTTTTATAGTAGTGTACATCATATATTTTTTTTAGTTTTATCATTCTCTTATTTTAGAAGTTAGAGGGCCCCCCTCTAACTTCTAACATGCACACACACATTTTACCACTTTGGAAGTGTCTCTCGCACAAACTATTCAGTTTAGAAAAAAATGATATTAGAAACCTCAATATCATTTTTGAAGACTTACTATAGATACCCCACATGTATGGGTTTGACGAAAAAAAAATTTTTTGTTTCAGTTCCAAGTATTAAGTCCCCTAAAATTTATTGTTTTTTTTCTATTTTTGTGTGAAAATCTTAATGCGGTTTACAGAATACATCTACCGACTAAGTTTCAACAGCATAGCTCTTATAGTTTCGGAAAAAAGTGGCTGTGATATACGGACGGACAGACAGACAGACAGACATGACGAATCTATAAGGGTTCCGTTTTTTACCATTTGGCTACGGAACCCTAAAAAGAACATTAAGAATATAAAAAATAGTATCCCACTGGTGTCGGGAAAACGGTCTAAGCTACCAGCGGTCAAGGTTTTAGGTACTGTTTCTTCTACAATAGCACCACGTGCCTGTCTATATGCCGAGTCCACATCTCGCATGTCGAAAACCTCGCGAGCCAAGTCAATATACTAGATACTTTGCTTCTGTCTTGACTTTCACGAGGCTCTCATCATTGCTGCCTATATGTAAGTAATGTTTTGTTTGGAAATCGAATTATGTGTATTAATACTGATTGCCTCAGCATTGACATTGTGACTCTTGGATAATCTAATTTAATATAGACGTTTCCTTACTCGTGTCCAGATTTTGCGGGAACAGGGGGTCTCAATACCGTTGGTTTGACGGCAGCCCTTTGAGCTTGAATGACTTCACCGCTTGTTTTTGGGCTAGGTACCTAGAAAAAGAAAATAGATACTGTTTAGACTCTATCAAGACATTAAGATCAAATTTATTGTGAGATTTTATGACTAATTACATTAAGGGCCAAGCGCCCGAAAAGTGCCATAAAACGGTGATTTTCTGAGGCCTACTCCACCGTAACGGCTAGGTCAATTGGTTTGAAAAAAATATATGTTTATTAAAGATTCATGAACAATAATATCAACATTTGATTTTTTCGTGTAATTAATACTTTTGTCAAAAAAAATATTTAGCAATTTCGCAACTTTTCCCTACTCCTTCGAAACGGCTTGGACCTTTAGAAACATTTTTACACATAAAAATTGGTGGTAAAATATTCTTCAAAATGAACATTGCATATGTAAATCAATCAATATCTCGCAGAGAAAATGGATTTAAAGCTCTTTCCGGGCGCTGCTGGGCGCAAATAAATGCACAGATTTGCGTACTGCCGCCTAGGCGAGTGAGTTGCGTTCACATAATTTCGGCCAGATGGTTCAAGGAACTATACGCCTTAAGTAATCCTTGATTTTCAAGGGGCCGTCTATCTTACAAGGGTAAACAACGCCCATGGTTTTAAGTTCCTACAGTAATTTTATTTAAGGTTTACAATAAAGAGTATATCAATCAATCAATCACGATGGCGACGTGAACTTTCAAGAAGAATAGTGATGGAAAGGAGGCAATCCATGAATTTCAAAATAACTTTATGGAATTAGAAGTTATTGGTAGAATTAGGTAAATTTCAATGCATTTTGGCTTACTTTGCAAGTATTAAACTTAAGTTTATTCATAAGGTAAGTTCCTAAGTAGCTTACGGATGTGTTAGGGTTGACATAGCCTGTAAATGGTTGTAAATCGTTACAAAAAGGAAGAAATAAAATTAATAATTAGGTTAGTTTTTAGGGATAAAGGAAGAAGATTGAGGAATTACGTGAACTGCTTCCCGTGCGAGCCAGCAAAACTTTTTCATTTCATTTTAATGCCGCGTTACCTGATCATTTCTGCCATATAATTAAGCATTACCGACGCACTTGTCTCCATATTCCTATGGTAAAATACGTGAATGAAAAATATACATCGTAAGCTTACACTCAAGATAGATTTACTCGACGTTGAGTGCCTAATGGTAGTGCAGGGAGCTGGAAGTAGTATATCGCCAGCCGTCAGTCGGTCGGCGTACCGGACCCGCCTTCTGCTACTTTCACTCATTCTAGACACGGTTTTTTTTATACTCCGACCACTATCTAGAGATTCTTGTGATTGCCAACGACTCCTTGGCGTATATCTTGAGACTGTCGCCCTGGAAAGATATATATTATATTATTATTTATTAGTAGATATCTATATAACCACACGTTACAACACACACCACACCACACTACACGTTACCACATGTTACGTTCCTGATGTAACTTTTGTTTTTGGTGTACAATATAGAATACATCTATCAATCTATCTACAACGCCTATAATGTGGGGCCCTAGAGGCCATCACCAACTGAGAAGGCTTTTTTAGACTGATATAACTCGTATAACCACGGAACAGTTTTACTGTTCCGTGCGTATAACTTTACTAGCTACTACAGCGGCTTTGCCTGTGTAAAAGTAGGTTTTTGCATACAAACCCTGTTTCATCTCTTCAGGGGGTGAATTTTGGAAAATTTCACACTTAAGAAATCCCCCCCTTTTTACCCCCTTGGAGGCTGAATTTTGAAAAATCCTTTCTTAGTGCTCACCTACGTCATAAAAGGATACCTTGTGCAAAATTTAATGTCCTAGTCCCAGTAGTTTCGTATGTGCGGTGATATGTCAGTCAGGGGTCTCCTTTGTTTGACCGAAAGGAATTTGACAAATTATCACTTCACCAAAAAATTTTTTGCATAATTTCATTTGCCAAATTATTACTTAGCAAAAAATCTATTCACAAAAAATTGTAACGCAAACCTAATGTTTAGGAAACTATAACTTGTTTACTAACTATCTAGTAGGTACTTTTAACATTTTTTATATAGTCAAATATTTCAGTTGGAATAACAGTTTTTACGTAAAATCATTCGAAATATTGCAATGGTATAAAAAAAGGTTGCTAAAATTTGTTGGGGTAATGAAATTTTGTCAAAATCTTTTCGGCAAAACGGCAGGCACCCGTCAGTTAGTCAGTTTCAACTTTTTTATATTTATTATGTAGATATAGACTTTCTACCCTTTTTAACCTTGGCCGGGATAAATTTCAATAAAATAAGTAACTCTTCTTCCAACAATTCTGTAAGAGAATGTTTGTTCAGGTAGATTGGACCAAGGAATTACGTTGCCCCTTACAAACTTTACCCCCCTTTATTTCCAAAAATCCTTTCTTATCGGATGCCTACGTCCGGAGCCCGATCTAGCTATTTAGCCGTTCCGAGCAAAAATAATTTTCGCCGCCCTTTACATACACAAAACCACATACTTAAGTCATGAGTCTTAAGTCTTTAATATTTCCACTATCCAAAAAGCAGTAGGTTAGAAGGTGGCAATTAAAATTCTCAACCTTCCAACTAGGGTGTGGATGGCTAATGGCTATGTTGGAAGATAGGAATAAGTGAATTTTGCCGCCCCTCATTTTTTGCCGCTCTGGGCAAATGCTCGGCTTGCCCCCCCTTAAATCGGGCCCTGCCTGCGTCATATAAAGAGCATACCATAGAATCTTTTCTTATATCTATGGAGCATACCCATCAAGTTGCAGGTCTTTACGATCAGCTGTTTTAGTTGTGCGTTATTCGTCAGTCAGGACAAGCATTTTTAATTTTTAAGTAATTTTGGTCGATTGATGCGGGACGCACAGAAACGTTCGATGTGACGACACTTGGGTGAGGCCTATGTCCAACAGTGGACGTGTATCGGCTGAAATGAAGTAATTTTGGTAAACAATGAACTTTCTCTGTAGGGGTTGAAATAACTTAGCTAGCATTTTGCCAGCGACTTCATTCGTGACAATCTATACTAATATTACAAAGATGTCAAGTTACGTAGGTAAAGGCAAAACCTAATAGATTGATTCAGTCTTAATCGGTTTAGGTTTAGGTAACTATAATAGGTACATACCTAGGTATACATAGGTAATGAACTATAAAATAGCAAGCGTACCTTGAAGTTCCAACAAAGCTTGCTGGTTCCAAAGGACAATGACCGATGTATCGTAACCTGAAATATTAAAAAAAATATTGTTGATATCTTTGCTATTGTTATATATTATATATATATGTGTGTGTGTATATATATATATATATATATATATATATGTGTATATATATATATTCTGCGTGCGGCAGACCATGTCCAGGACAGTCCCATTCAAGCTGAGCAGTCTTGTGTGTTTCGAACGCAATGGCAAATTGGCCAATTTACGTTGAGTTTGGACTTTTGTATAAGTATCAGTCAAAGATCACATTCGTCAATATACGTCGAATATTGACGTCAACAGTCATTAACTTTTTTATTTACTTTGGTCTTTCAAGAATATTATAATAAATTCTAAAATTATTATAAATATTAACCTTGTGTGCATTGATGGTTTCATTGGCACGCACGTCTCCTTAATATGCTGTGGTCTAAACGGCTTAGTTTTAAATTTCGGTGGCCTAAACGGTTTCTTCTTTTTTTGACAACCTAAAACAAAGAAATGCTCTTAGAGTGGTTAGGTGTAGTCAACGGAAATATTTTTCATTAAAGATATGACCAAACATGGTTTGACATTATCATCAAACGTTAACGTATAAGTGATTCGGTCAGTTTTAGCCAGCTACATGAAACGATTTCATGAAATGGTTGGCCTTCATAGCATGAAGTGATCGATTCTTAAATGTGGCCAAAACAGTGGCATATACACCGCTAAATTTTAATCGTTTTAATCTCGTGGAGGGTCGATCCGGTACATGAAACACTATCGATTTGTAAAGATAAAATCCAAAAATAAAGTACCTACCTATTTTTCAAAACTCGTATTAATTTACGTACGTACGAAATTAGTTTCTTTAAAAAAACGTCAGCTGAGCGGGTTCGATGACCTGCAGTTAGTAGTCGGCGTTGCGTACAAACAATCTACAGCTCATTGAACTCGCTCAGCTAAAGTTTTCGTAAAAAAAATAATTTCGTACATGCGTAAATTAATACGAGTTTTAAAAAAAGTTATTTTATTTTTTAATGTAGTTTTATAAATCGATAGTGTTTCATGTACCGGATCGACCCTCCACGGGATTAAAATTTAACGGTGTATATATTCTGATAGAAACAAAATAACAGCAGTTACTGCATGACCGACAGAGCTGTAGCCATCGATATATATGTACTACGTACTAGATAGGGCGTGCTGAACACTCACTTTAAACGAATCCTTTGCACTGAATTCTAGGCAAATTGAAATTGATGACTTTAGTGCAATTTTGACGTTCATACAGTTGAGAGCGGAGCTTATAAATTCAAAAGAAAGTGAATTTGGGACGTAAATAATAATTCAGTAGTCATGAAAATAAAATAATTGATTATTCAAGCAATTTAATTGCTTCAAATTTCGTAATAGTATGTTAGAAATTATATTATTTTATTTAAAAGATTTTCCATTTTACAATCATAGACTAAAACATGCAGATGTTCCATCCCACAAAAATCGGATTTTTTACCTACAACTGATTTAGTGAACACGAACTTTTCATGATATTTTTATTTTATTCCGTTTGTTTTTTTTTTTTTTTTTTAATATTCTGTTTAGTATTTTTTTTATTTTTATATAAATAATAGGTACCAATGAATTCCGTCAAATTCAATAAATATGAATACGTTTGTTTTGCGATACTGTAAAAACTCAGATTCAGTTGAATTTGTAGTCATATGTGTAATATAAGTGATACAGCACTAAGTGATCATTACTGTTATTGAGATTTCGTCCTTCATAAACTATAATTATAATTATTTCAAGTTTGTTCACTCTGGTCAGCCGAAAAGAGAAAAATTGATAAAATACCTTAAGAGGATAGACGTGACAACACGTGGCTTCCTACAAAATATCCTTTTATCTGCTCTTCACACTTTCAAACTGATGATACTAAAGCTGGAAAACGTTTTCTAATGAGTCGGTTATTCCTTGCAGTAATGCTATTCCTTCAGAATGTGCTTTTAAAACATTTATACCTTTCCCCTACATCATTAAACCAAGTGCAAATTTCTGACTCCGAATCAGTTTTTGATTCGCCACGAAAAATAAAGTTGAAAATAGATTTTAAAAAAGTTTTAGATTTTTATGTAATTTATTTCATCACCATTGCTCTCAAAAAAGTGAAAGAAAACATCGTAAGAAAACAATATTTCGAAGACATGCAACATTCACTAATCCGCACTGGGCCAGCGTGGTGGTTTACGGCCCATTCCCTCTCCGAGAGCTTGAGTCCCAGCAGTGAAAACATTAAAAAGCTGATTATGCTATAGTTATAGTTGTTGTTTGTTTTTATATTAAATATTACAAGCGCAGTCCTGACCATCATTCACTAAAGATAGCGTCCTTTAGAATGATGATTACAATAAATGGTTTCATTATTTTACACGATTTTGAATTCACTAAGTAGTAGACGTAGTTTTCTGAATTTACACTAACGTGGACTATTGGTAAAATTTTGAAATAGAGTTTTATTGTAATGAAGTATTGTAGGCAAAAAACTGTGTCACTTCTGCGGTATAAAAATCTATATGGATAACATGTCATTACACTATGTTGAACTAAACGCGTAAGTACTTCGAAATTCATGGCGCTTAAGGCGTTTTGGTCGCGAAAAAATTATCCTCTAAAAGCTATCAGCGCTTTATATTTTAAAAGTTCTGTTAGACGACATAATGCCAATGTAGCGCTGCAGCAGATTTTCGTTTTAACTTTTCAATATTTTGACAAATATTTTCCATGAAAGGGCCTGTCTATCACTAGAATATAAGTCAATGGCTGTAGCTAATATCGATTTTGAGATAGGGCAGCATTGGTTACAGGTAGGGCAAAGTAAAAAAAATATCATAATTGATCTGCCCTCGAAGCACGGGCTCCTAAATCAATGACCATGATCACTGACCTCTAGATCAGTGATGTACAATCAATAATCAAGCCAAAGCCAAAGCTATCCGTAGACAAAAATCTGTGACAAAGCATGAGCATAGATCATGGATATTAAATCCTCAATGATGAAGAACAAGTGAACAAGACGGTTGAACTTCCAGATTTGGATGTACAGATTCACGTCTGAGTGATAGTAAGGTAGGGTATTGTGATTTCAAGGTAGGGCATTGCCCCACAATGCCCTCGTCCCTAGCTACATGTGATGACCGATATTATGCTTGATCAAAGACACTCGTTGAGAAAAAATTCTTGTTGATATTCAATCATGACCCAATCAAAACAAATTATTATTTCACTCCCGCTCTGCAGACTAGGATTAGGCTCTGCACAGTGCACAGACCACTCAGCAGGGCTTGCATGTAGGAGGACGATGCAGCAACTCATCTGCTTCTAAGGTGCCCAGTGGTTGCGGGATACAGCAGGGTAAAGTACTTCGGAAACCCAGATAAGGGTATCTGACTATTTCACATAGGGATGTGAAATAGTCAGTAACACTGAGGCGCTGCCACTGCTGGCCTTCCAAGAGGAGCTCGGATGGATCGAATGATGCATTTGTCTCACACCCGTACGCAAAATACACACTTTAGTCGTGGAGTTGCGGATTCCAGTCCGAATATATAATCCTACTGGGGCCAGGGTTATCCGAAAGGGAAGTCGAGCCCCGGTATGAAGGCTTGAAGGAACGGGGTAAGTTTTTTAGTCAGTAAGAGCCTGACACTATCTTCCGTTCCACCCAAGAACGGGGGTTGTCATTGGATGATTTTACACACCGAAAAAAAGAAAAAGCCCGAATATATAATATAAATATAATATTAACTCTTTGAATGCCGTAATTAGAGACACAATAGAAAGACAATTGCTTATGTCGAACTGTGTAACATAAGACATTCAAAAGGTTAAATAGGTACAATACAATACACTCTCGCTCGCACTAGCAACGGCTAGAACTTTAATGTGCACCTGAGGCCGGTCGGCCATAGACATAATATACATATTATCTCGCCTAAAATATCTAGAAAATATATTATCTTTTTATAAACTGCTTGGTCCTAATGTTCAGAGAAAAGCAAAAAAGAACTGCTTGAAGCAAGAGGGATGTCAGACTTTTACGGACTAAACTAAAACCCTAATAATATATGTTCCTTCAGTTGCCCTTTTTGCGTTCCAGGGTCACGGTAACCCTTTCGTACAATCTTACTGCCTTAGACAGGTATTCGTAGGTACCGATTGCATTTTAATAACGGAATAAACCTTCTGTCTCTGTATCGTGACACAACTCTAATTTTACTTACTATCAATGTAGTCCGCCATCGAGAGAGCTTTAATAATTTCGGCAACATCTGGAGGCACTGGCTTTCTCCTTCTCGGATGTTTGAAAATGTGTTGCACATTCAATGGACAGTCGCAATGTCTAAAAGCAAATAGTATTACAATGTAATTAAAACACAAAAATAACAACAGTTCTGTATTATTTTATTGTAAGTTTACGGCACTTACGGGATTTTTTTATTCATTTTATTATTGTTTGTATTTTTTTTTTTGGGAATTTATGTTTTCTAAAAAATGATATAAAACGATTTTGATAGACGTCTTTGTGACAACTTTATATATTCAAATTTTAAGAAACATATGTAAATCAAGTAGGTTTTATTTGTACGTTCTTTGCCTAAAATCTATCTAATCTAAGTAGGTTCTATAAATGAAAATTAAACACTGTTCATTAATGTTTTTGTTCTTATTAAATATTGTTCCTTTAACTAGCAGGATTCAATGGGACGGCCGGCAGTAGGTGTCGGCGATCCGACACGACAGAAAAAATGTCGAACCATTGCTTTCCCAGGTACGAAGTGTTCCATCAAAAGCTCCCAAATGCCAAATTCTGGGCTCCTACTGAAAATTTCTAATACTTATCTGACCTATGACCTGGGTATCGAATCTTAGACCATTCGCTCAGCGGTCGCGACGCGCAATTACGATATCACTAGACTAACTGTTAAGGGCAGTCACAGTTAATCGAATCTAAACACAGATTAATTATACCTAATGCAAACTAAAGGCACATCATTATTATAGATAGACACGTGATAAAATTAATACGGCCCAATCTAGCTGCTATTTATCTGCTCCAAACCAATAGGTAGGTAGGTGAGTAGTTCTCTTGCGTCGAACGCCTCGAGTTGGCCACGCCCTCGATTCTTTTGTTCTGACTAGGGAATCCAATCCCGCATCAAAATTGCCGATGTCAACAATCCCGCGGATCTAGCGGTATTTGCGTCATTAAACATTTTAATGTGTTTTTTTTATAAGTACTAATAAACACAAAAACTGGTCAAGTGCGAGACGGACTTGCACATCGAGGGTTTCTTACTAGAAATATATGGTTTCTTATATAACCTTCCTATATGTAAACAGTTCGATTCCCGAATGGAGTTTCGAAGCAAATAATTTTATTTTTTATTTTTTTCTAAAACCTCTGCTTTTATGGGACAATAAATATTTAACGGACCTTCATCTTTTAAAAAATTGAATTCACATGCTGTGGGGAGTTCCCGGTCATAGAGTACCTAATCTGACATTGAGTACGTCCCATTTCAGTTGCGTAGTTCATTCAGCAGAACTAATGCCTTACGTGCTGGCTCATTGATTTTAGTTACCGGATTGTATGACTGCTTTGAAAAGGTAATGGATGAAGTGGTTTACAATATTTTTAATTCAAACAAGTACATAATCACATGTGTTGATTTTAATGTTAATTTATTATAAAATTCAGCTTTATGTAGCAAAATTATAAGTTTGTTTCAGTCCTAAAATCTTCTTAATTTGTTTTTAGACCCTACAAGAATAACTCCTACTAGTGCCACTTGCATAGATAATATATTTTATACCGATGTTGTATCTAGTCATACTGCTACACACTATGGTTAATAAGTTCAAACAAAAACAAGAAGAGAAAGAAGGTGTTTTCAATGAAAACCAACATTGTTTACATACGATTTCTGATTTTTAAGTTAGTATGACATTATAATCTTGATCCTTGTCGACTAATATTATTAGATAGTTATATTAAGGATAATGATATTTTTTTTCTTATATTTTTACATAATCTGACATATTGCGAATTTCATAATGGACAAAAACATCGAACAAAGAAGGCTTTTGGTGAATCGACTTAATCAAAAACATATGCTAGTGAGTGGTAGAATGCGTTCAAAAGCAGTTGAGATGTTATGAAAGATTTGCCTTAGCGATGGGCCGAGTCGACTTTTTGGTAACTCGAGTAACTCGAGTTGACTCGCTTACCAACTCGTGTTGTAACTCGAGTTGACTCGTTCAGTCTGCTGCGTCGCCGCGTTGTCCGTCCGAGTCAGTAAATGCTCAACTCGGTGCATCGTTCCGCGGGTTGCTAGTTTGCTACGTTCTCGGGTTCGGCGGGCCGCGGGCTGCGTGGTGGCATCGAGTCAATTCAATGGTAGTTAAATAAAATTGAGCCAGTTCAAAAATCAGACGTTTATATATTAGCGTTTACAAAAAACACATCACAAAACGAACTACTTATGTAGCACAAAGGAATGGTAACATTTTCATCTCGTAAATAATAAGAAACTAAAATAAAAATGGCACTTTATTCCCTAAATTAAACACCGCACCGTTTGGTATTTGGACATCAATCTATCAAGTAACACCTATAAAAAAAGCTAATTAACATCTAAGTAATGGCACATAGTTCTGAATGAATACCAGTTTTAAGTTCAAAAAATACAATTTAGGTAACTTTATAAAAATAACTAATACAAAACTAATAAGACGGCAACAAAACAATAAACAACGAACGAAGTAACAATAACAAAAACCTAAACAAACCAAAAAAGCGAGCTGGCTTTTTATGTCAAAACTCACACATTAGTTCTCGTTCTGTCTGACTAACCGTCTGCTAACAAACTAAGAACGAAAACTATCTCTTTCACTCGCGGCTCGGACGTTCGGTCATTGGGCTGATTCGGGCTCGCTCGGAGTCGTTCGGACCTCGCGACTTGCGGGCTAGCCGCGGTCTGCTAACCCACCGCACCGCCCGCCGCGCGCGCTCTCCGGGTCAACTCGGTTTGCAGATATTTTGACTCGGGCTGACTCGCTTACGGTCTGACTCGAGTTACTCGAGTTAGTTAACTCGAGTCGCCCATCGCTAATTTGCCTCACTCTGTCTGGTAGTGCACGAAAGTCTGCAACTGAAGTTAAAATCGCGAAAATCCTAGTTCAAGTTTGAGAGAGATGCTGCTGCAGCACCTGCTGAACATTTTGTGTCTCACGAGTCGATCACTCCACTTGACTAATCCCAAAAGATCTGAATTTTCTCTATGCTATAACGAATCGATTCCAACCCAACAATCTTGAAATACATTAATAGTGTTGGCGAGACGTGATGAAGTTGAAATCACGTTGACTATTTTATTTGACTATCACGGTGTTGTGCACTTGGTATTCTTGCCAGAACGCCAAATAGAAAATAAAGAATATTATTTAAATATTATATAGTTGAGAGATCAGATGAAATAAAATAATTTGGAATAGGTACTATCTAACATTTTGTGTGTTATTGATATTTACCATACACCAACCAAATAATTAAGTCTACACACATGTTTTTGACTAGGATTTAAGTTCTTGTACAACTATTCTAAAATTGTCATAAATACAAAAAATACTCTAGTATTGTCTGTGCGATAAAAGAACCGTCGTGGCGTAAAGTGAAAACAACATTAAAGATTTTAAGTAGCAACACAACCCAGCCATCCGTCAAATGGCAAACGTCATATCAGGTTTGTTTATTGTGTTATTTTATTGTGATTTTTAATTGAAATCTTCAGAAATGTGATAAAAAATTTCACTGAGCTGTAAGGGAAATAATATTTAATATATTACAGTTTTGCCAAAGATAACAAATGGCAAATGACACCATAATTGATCAAAACAAAGTCACGAACTTGGGAAACATTGGTATGCTGTGTTTTTGGTACGTAACACTTTTATTTTAATGTTTTTAGACTTCCTAGGTGAACTCCTGTCCTTGTTATCCCCAAATATATATAAATTAAACGGAAGTTCATTAAAACATGACGATATTTGTTTATTTTATTTTTGTCAATATTTTCGATGGCTAGTATAAAGAGTATTGATACTTTAAATTTATAATGCATTTCGAGTAACTTAAAATATTTCTTTTCAGGCTTGAGTGAGGATACAGTAACTAAAATAAAAAAGGGCAAGTGCGAGTCGGACTCGCGCACTGAAGAGTCTGTACAAATTTACCGAAATCAATTCCCGAATTGAGTTACAAAAATTTTTTCCGAATTGCAAACAATTTTTTTTTTGTAGTGATCTGATCTACAAATTTACAGTTTTCTGATTTTTCCCTGTACTTGTTCTATGAGACCTTGTTTTATGCCAAATTTCAGGTTTCTAGGTCAAAGAGATTCACCCTATGAACTTTGATTCCCTTGAGTATCGAAATATATGTTTTTTGCGCCATAAACGGCCGTATCTTTTTTTTTCGTTAACTCAGAAGTTTGATTTTTTCACAACTTCAAAAGTCCGCAGACTTGTGTGTATGGTTTTAATTTTAACTCGATATCTCCAAGCGTTCTCGAGTTAAAGGGTCTTAACAGATAAACAGACGGACAACCAAGTGATCCCAAGGTTCTTATATGCGAGATGGTCCCTTACAGGCTAAATAGATTTTTTACGAAGCAACATTACAAATTGTGAAGTGTACTTTATTTTTATAGTCATTAAGTTCATATTTTTCATTGATTAGCTAAAGGCAAAAGTGTACTAAGAAAGATAACGAGTAAGTGGTACTGTGTCCCATTTTTACCTTTATATTTAACAAACATAAACTTGCTGCTAGCTACAATATTCCAGTCAGTGATAATAGACCAATCCCAGTCAAAGTGATGGAACCATTTTCGTTGGAACTTGGTAAGTGGTCGTTGGTGGAACCTACCTCGATAGTCGATAGGCAGTACAGCATTTCCTTCACGCTATTTTCCTTTACCGGTTCGTGTTTGCATTTAAATGTTCATCATCGTTGCAATCGAAAGATGTCCACTGTTCGACATAGGCTTCCCCCAGGTGTCGCCACAACGGCATTACGCAAAAACTTATAAACGGATGAATTTAATGATAAACGTTGCTATAATGTAGCTTATAACCTATATTTTTGCTAAGTTTCATCACGTGAGCAAGTTCAATAAATGGGCTACTAATATTATTAATGCGAAAGTTTGTGAAGGTAGATCTATGTACTCGTATGTATGGATGTGTCGCGCAAAAACTACTAGACAAATGAACTTAATTATAAACATTTCAATAAAATAGCACATAAGCTATAACTTTGCAGTTTCATTAGGTGAGCAAATTCAGAATAGGATAATTTTTATTATAGAGTGAAGCCGCTGGAAGAAGCTAGTCTAACAGTTTAAAAATATCAAGATTTAATAGTCGCTCTATAATGACGTCACAATGTTGCTTACATAACGAAAACGATATTTATCTACAGCAGCGCCCTCAAATCCCACGACGGTTTACTTTCCGCACAGACTCTATCAAAACTTTTTTCTCCTACTATTTCAATAATACCACATTCAAAATTTTTGGTTGTAACCTCCTTTTCTCAGGTCACGCTTTCATTAGACGGACTCTATACATAAAAGTAGATAGTAGCGACTCTATGAATTGTATGAGGAAAAAATTCTTGTAAACACTGCCGAGTTTAGTTTTTATGTTAGAAATTATTCAAAAAAGTATGCTCTGTTGCAAAATCGCACTACTTGAGTTCCAAAATTAAAAATAGTAATAATATAATTAAAACAACCTGGAATATTATAAACAGTGAAACTGGAAGATCTACAAAACCATGTAGTGACTATAGCCTTAAAATTAATGACAGCGTGATCAAATCGGACTCACAAGTCGCTGCAGCTTTTGAAAAGTTCTTTTCAGAGATCCCCATATTAACTGCTAAATCTCTGAACTCATCACCCACTGCTGCAGAGTCTCTGCTTAAAGAAAATGTTAAAGTTTGTGATTCAGATTTTAATTTCGAACATGTGACATATGTGGATATAATTAAAACCTTTAACACTTTGAATGTAAAAAAGACCATTATAAAGGTTGTAGGTCCTAGTTTAGCACTTATTTATAATAATTAGGCGAGTTTCCTGACTTAATGAAGTATAGTAGTGGTAGTACATCTGACCCCACAAATTATAGACCTATTTCAGTGCTGTTAGTAAAATATTTGAGAAACTAATTTTACATCAATTACAAAGATTTTTTAATAGACATAAATTGTTACATAATAAACAGTTTAGTTTTACAAGGGGTCGTTCAACAACCGATGCCGGGGTTGAACTTTTAGGACATATTTATAATGCATGAGAAGACAAATGCGATGTCCTGGGCATTTTTTGTGATTTGTTCAAGGCTTTCGATTGCGTTCTCCATGAAACATTAATCAGGGAACTACACCATTAAGGGATCCGGAATTCCTCTCTGGATCTTCTTACTTCTTATTTGAGTGATAGGATTCAGAGAGTTGATATAAACGGAAAAAGATCACCCGGGTCTGTAGTATCAATGGGTGTGCCCCAGGGCTCGATTCTTGGTCATTTTTATTTCTCATTTATATTAATGACTTGCCATACCTCATAAAGGATAACCATGATATAGTGTTGTTTTCAGACGACACTTCGCTTTTGTTTAAGCTTAAACGTCAGCAGCCGGTTACTGATGACATAAATAACGCCCTTTCAAAAATAGTACACTGGTTTAATGTCAATAACCTGCTCCTTAATGAAAAGAAAACCAAATTTGTTAAATTTACGATGCCTCACGTAAGGCAGGTAGAAACTAGTGTGCTAATAAAAGGTAAAGAATTGAGTCCAGAAGACACTACAGTGTTCTTGGGTATAACTCTTGATGCTAAGCTTCAGTGGGGCCCACACATAGATAAGTTGTCGAAAAAACTTAGCTCTGCCGCATACGCTGTTAGACAAATTCGAAATCTAACTGACTTAGAGACAGCCCGTTTAGTTTACTTCAGTTATTTTCATAGTGTCATGTCGTATCATATCGGTATCACATCGTCATATCGGCGGCATTTTCCCATAATAGAATACCGTATTATGGGAAAATGCCGCCGATATCCAAACGATTTTTGTTTTGCAGAAAAGGGCCATTCGTTCAATTTATAAATTAAGTTCCAGATACTCCCTCAGAGATAAATTTAAAAACATTAATATTTTGACTCTGCCATCTCAGCCTATATCTATGAAAATATTTTGTATGTTCATAAAAATAAAAACGTGTTTAAAAAATACAGTGACATTCACAACGTTAATACTAGGAACAAACACAAGTTAGTGGTTCCTGCCACAAGGCTAAAAAAAATAGGACGCTCATTTAGATGCCAATGTATACATTTTTATAATAAGCTTCCCAGTCCTATTCAGGAACTTAGCATTCATAAATTCAAAATATTTGTAAAACGAAAACTTTGCCAAAAGGCTTTTTATACTATAAAAGAGTATCTCGAGGCTTGGGATTGACCTGCTCCAGTACCTACTCACTATAATAATTATTATTTGAATGTTTTTTTGTTTTAACTGCCTTTTTTTATTGACGATTGTTGTTGTTTTACAATTATGATATTGTATAAATATAAATATATAAATATTTTTTTTACAATTATGTCATGTTAACTTTTACTATTCGACTGATTTTTTTTTTATATACTTTTTTTTACGGATTAGGCGCACAATGCCACATTCGCAAAATGACATACTGAAGCAAAATGCCACATTCGCAAAATGACATTTCGCAATATGCCACACTAGCAAAATGCCACATTAGCAAAATGCCACATTCGCAAAATGACTTTTCTCAAAATGCCACATTAGCAAAATGCCACATTCTCAAAATGTCACATTCTCAAAATGACACATTCTAAAAAAATATCTAATAATTATTGCATAATGTGCGATAAACGTAAATTAAAATAAAAAATTGTTAAAATTACTGATTTACTTCTTGCACTGGACTTTATAATGAATGAATAAAAAATAATACCAATTAATTTTTTTCAGTATTTGATCACATTTATACATTTTTATTTAAATAAAAAAATGTAAACTAAAGTAATTATTAAAAATTTTGCCAGGTGGCCGATATATGGGCACGCCACAATCATGACGTTAAGTCCCCTCTTTGAGGCGTGGCTGGAAAGACCTCACGGCGTCCTTACCTTCCGCATGACGCAGGTCCTCACCGGACATGGTTCGTTCGGGAGTTTCCTGCACCGAATTCGTGCGGAAGTGACGCCCGGGTGTTGCCACTGTGCGGAATGCCCGGAGGACACAGTGGAGCACACAGTCAAGGTGTGCCCTGCTTGGACGGAGCATCGCCGCGCCCTCGTGGGGGCGACTGGCGGCGGAGACCTCTCGAGCCGGGCCTTGGTTGAGGCCATGGTCTGGAGCGAGGAGGAGTGGCAGGCGGTCGCCGACTTTTTGCGAAGCAGTAATGCTCGCAAAGGAGGAGGCCGAACGCATCAGGCAACGGCGTTATCGCCGCCGCCGCCGCCGCCGGGATTCTGATCCCGATTTCTGGCCACGTAAATAGTAGGCGCGGGCTTGCGGACAGTGAGCAATGAGTAGCTCTCTGTCCGGCCGTCCGGTAACTGTCCGGACCAAGCCCATGTCATCGACGGCGTGCATTGTTCCCGCGCACCTAAAGGAGTTGTCAGCAACAGCAGGGACCCAGCTGGGTCGAAGCCTACTGGGGCCAGGGTTATCTGAAAGGGCGCTCGAGCCCCGGTATGAAGGCTAGAAGGCACGGGGTGGGTCTTTTAGTCAGTAAGAGTCTGACTCTATCTCCTGCTCCGCCCAAGAGTGGGGGATGCGATGTGAATAAACTAATTAGTTTTTTATTCCAAATTAGCTCATTTTTAATAAAAAAAAAAACCGGCCAAGTGCGAGTCGGACTCGCCCATGAAGGGTTCCGTAGCAGCAAGTAACATAATATAAAAGTTCTTGTAATGTGTTGTAACTTTGATGGATGTTTTAATAATAGTGTATTTTTTTCGATTTATGACGCATTAAAAAAAAACTACTTACTAGATTTCGTTCAAACCAATTTTCGTTGGTAGTTTTTATAGTAATGTACATCATATATTTTTTTTAGTTTTATCATTCTCTTATCTTAGAAGTTAGAGGGGGGGGGACACACATTTTACCACTTTGGAAGTGTCTCTCGCGCAAACTTTTCAGTTTAGAAAAAAATGATATTAGAAAACTCAGTATCATTTTTGAAGACCTATCCATAGATACTAGGGAATGCAAACCGGTTAACTCGAAAACCGAAAAACCGGTTTTTCGGCATATTTTTAATGATTAAAAAAACCGGTTTATTTTTTCAAGTAACCGGTTTTTCGGTTTTTTTTTATTACTTTCAAATGACACTAATTTTTTTATTAAATATTGTTTTAAAACTCTGTTAAGGCTTGATATCAATCGTAGGTTTGTTTATATATACGTGCCATAGTGATAGCGAAACCAACTGTACAGTTTTTCTGTTTACGATCATTAAAAATTCAGGCCGGCCACGTGTTGTGAGAACAGGTAATGAAGGGCCAGAATTAAAATCTCGTAAGGACACAGAAATTCTTATGCACAGATGGAATACCCACCGTTGTTACTCATCATAATATCATCTCCTTAAACAAGTCGCATTTAAAGAAGAGAGTGAAAAGATCAAAATCTTTGTTTGTTCGTTACACTGATGAAAAACTCAGGGATATTCTTGCTTTGGGCGGAGCATCGCCGTGCCCTCGTGGAGGCAATCGGCGGCGGAGACCTCTCGCGCCGGGCCTTGGTTCAGACCATGGTCCGGAGCGAGGATGAGTGGCAGGCGTTCGCCGACTTCTACGAAGCAGTAATGCTCGCAAAAGAGGAGGCTGACCGCATCAAGCAACGGCGCTCTCGCAGCCGCTGCCGGGATTCCAAACCCGATTTCCGGCCACCGTAGGCGCGGGCTTGCAGACAGTGAGCAATGTGTAGTTCACTGTCCGGCCATCCGGTAACTGTCCGGACCGAGCCCAAGTCGTCAACGGCGCTCACTGTTCCCGCGCGCCTCAAGTTGTCAGCAAAAGCAGGGGCCCTGCCGGGTCGAAGCCTACTGGGGCCAGGGTTATCCGAAAAGGAACTCGAGCCCCGGAATGAAGGCTAGAAGGAACAGGGTGGGCTTTTAGTTAGTAAGAGTCTGACACCGTCTCCTGCTCCGCCCAAGAGCGGGTGTTGTCATTGGATGATTTTTCCCGCCATAAAAAGGATATTCTTGCTACCGATGAGAAAATTATCACAATCAAGGAAAATTACAACAAGCACAAAACAATTGGGTGTAAGCTTGTAACTCCAAAGAACACTCTCAACAGTTATCAGAGTCCTGAATGATCATCATGTGGCATCAGTAATGGTTCATTTTCGTGAAAATGGGCTACTCTAACTTCAGCTAAAGAGTATCAAGATACTATCCTAAAAGCCATAGCAAAGCCTCTTAAAGCCTCTCTCTTTTTGATAACATACTAGGTTTTTTCAGGATGCTTACAACGAGTGTTTCGGACTTCATTAAGGCTGATGATTGACCTTTGACTAGCCCAGACCTCAACCCCTGAACTACAAATTGAGATCTACTATATTAGAGGGCATGGCCTTCACCTAACAATAATTAAAAATTCTTTACAATCAGCGGTGGACAACTTTCCAATGATCACCGTGCGTAAACCGATGACGCGTGGCCTGAACGCCTAAAAACTTGTGTTAAGGGTAACGATGGATATTTTGAGTAGAGTTAAATTAACTTCTGGCTTAGATTCTCTATATATAACATCATTCTGAGACATTCGTTTTTATGAAGTTATTTTTTTTTATCTTTGACAGAATTCATGGCCATATTAAGTATACAGTATATTTTTTCAATAGATAAGTTTCAAAATAATTATTAAAAATAATTATTTAGAATTTCACAAGCAAAAAAAGTTAAATTTTTCACTTTAAAAATAAATTTTAAAATTAACTAAATTTAAAACCGGTTACCCGGTTAACCGGTTTTTTTTTAAGAAAACCCGAAAAAAAAACCGGTTTGTAATTTTGGCGGTTTTTGCATTCCCTAATAGATACCCCACACGCATGGATTTGATGAAAAAAAAATTTTTGGATTTCAGTTATATGTATGGGGACCCCCAAAATTTATTGCTTTTTTTCTATTTTTGTGTGAAAATCTTAATGCGGTTCACAGAATACATCTACTTACAAAGTTTCAACAGTATAGCTCTTATAGTTTAGGAAAAAAGTGGCTGTGACATACGGACGGACAGACAGACAGACAGACAGACAGACAGACAGACAGACAGACAGACATGACGAATCTATAAGGGTTCCGTTTTTTGCCATTTGGCTACGGAACCCTAAAAATTAACTAATTAAGTATTCAGTGATATATATAATAAATTCAATCAGTGTATGATTCAATCAATGTATCTTGCATGCTATACTTGTAATCAAGCAGTTATTAAGTTTTAGCCAGATGGCTTTCCATAAAAACATACTAATATCCAAATAAAAAAATTTGAGTTCGAAGTGACATTTTGGCATTATGCGAAAGTGGCATTTTGCGAAAAGTCATTTTGCGAATGTGGCATTTTGCGAAGATGGCATTTTGCTAATGTGACGTTTTGCGATATGGCATTTTGAGAATATGGCATTTTGAGAATGTGGCATTTTGCGAATGTGGCATTTTGCGTCAATATGTCATTTTGCGAATGTGGCATTGTGCGCCTAATCCTTTTTTACAATTTACAATATTTACACTTTTGTAAATTTAATTATTGTGAATGTGAGAACTATGTGGATTATTCTTTCCTTTTCTATTATTTTCACATGATGTCTGGCAGTTTTGAGTATTTGATGTGGCCTACCCAAATGTCCTTTCTTTGGCATTGTTCGTCATGTCGTTGAGCTCCTTAGTAGTCCTGAGTTGAGCTACACGCATATTGACAAATGCTTGCACTGACTGGACAGGTCCACTTAGAACTGTGTGGTTCTTTCTTCAAAAGACCATCTCAGGCTCAATCTGCATGGTTCTCATATGATTTGACCATTACATGTTTTGCTGTATGGACTTTAAAACAGACTTTGACCCCTGAGTTTGTTTCGGTGTTTCTTCTCAGGATAGTCAGCTAGGAAACGTGTTTTTATAAAACCTACTTGCAAAATAAAGATCATTTATCATTATCATTTACTCGAATGGCGAATTTCGCACTCAAATGGGCTCAAACCGATTTGTACGATACTCGTTTGTATGAGCAACAAACAATGTCCTACGAGATCGTGTTTACACGGGTCGAGATTCTCGTAAGCAAGAATCTTCTAATTATGCATTTTGCCGTTTAAACATTTTAATACGAAAATGTTATGGCGATTATTGCGTTGGATTTCTCGAACAAAAACGTGCGAGAAACTCGCACCGTCTTAATTGGCCTCTATTCAACAGGTCAAAATAAAGAAAACACATTGGTATAGCCTAGTTGTATAATAAAAAAGGTTATAACCTTTCAAAAATACCCAGTTCCTTGCATATACATATTATCTCCGAAAAAAGAAGAAAAATAACACATACCTAGGTACATATTATTTTGGAATGAAATATTACCTATACCTACCACTTTTGTAGGCAAAGATATCCCTTTTTTTAAGTATATCCTTTTTTGATTATTATACTGAGGCTTCCAGTGTAACCGAAAGCGGCTGGATACATTTTTTTAATAATAAATTAAACCGTCACAAAATTTACTATAACATTGATATAACATTGATTAGACAATAAAATTAACTAAACATGGAATTATGAAGTGCCTCTATGTCTTCTTTTCTTTGTTCTTGACGTTTCTTATCCTTTTTATAAGCTTCATATGCTTCATCATCTGTGGGCAGTTCATGTCTACAGAATGGACATGAATTTGTCTGAAAAGAAAAAGCAAAAATTATTTATTCTTATTTATTGTGTCAGCCAATGCCTTCTAGCCACATGTCTCAACCAACACTTTAGGAGACTCTCATTTATTGGCTGGATTAAGGACGTGATTCAGAAAGCGGTACTTCTGGACACAGCTTGTGTTCTATAGAGGTTCCTGTCTTTGGAGACCTGACTGCTGGTAGCTTGGTTTTTGTTCCTGATACTGGTGGGTAGGGCTTTCAAATACCGGATTTTTTCAGTACCGGTATCAATACCGGTATTAGCATAGTTCAATACCGTGATCACGTGATCACGGTATTGAACTCAAGTATTTGGTTTTTAGTTTTAATTTTTAATCTAGTGCTTGACTGTAATCCCTTCTCATAGGAACTTTAATTAGGACATTTATAAAACCATTTAAAAACTGTTTTTTAGTTTTCGAATCAATCTTTATTCTCTCTTAACCGTTCTGATAAGGTTTAGAACCTTATTAGAACGGTTAAGAGAGAATGCAATAAGCATGACGCTGCCGTACCTATTGTTTATCGGCGATTAGCGAATAAGGTGGGTTAAAACCATAGATCTGCGTAAAGTTATGCTTACTTGACGCTGTCACTTGTTTACGATAATTCCAATAAAGTTCAAACGCAGTTCTAATAAGGTTCAAGTAAGCATGGCGCTGCTGTAGCTATTGTTTACTGGCTGAAACATTCGATAAGTACCTATACTGCCCTTGGAAGTCAGCAAGTGTCAAGACTCGTGTCTTTCTTATTATTATAAGAATATTTCCCATGTATTTGTTGTATTTTTATTACTTATCTTCATTGTGATCACCTAATAGAAGCAACAAGAAATATGTAACGAAGATTCATGTAACTCAATATGATTTAAAATAGCATGGAGTTTCTTGCACGTTCTTCTCCATAGAGATCTACGCTTTGGAACGAGCAATTTAGCTTCACTAGTTTGACTGATCGACATTTTCACAATTCAAAAGTGCCTGTAATTGGTATTTTTGAAATAAACGTTTCTGATATCTGATTTATATACCAAACTGCCAATTAAATGTATAATTTTAAAATGTTTCTTCGTACACGAAAGTAGTTAATAAGTACTAATTAGGCAAAATTAATAATAATTGAAGTTAGAAAACAAAGCCACATCCAAACTGCTCAAATTTTAAATTTTTACTATTTAATTATAGACCTAATGGATAACATGATTCGTTAAAGTAAAAATGATATTAATCAAAAAAGAAAATGACACAATTTTAGATGCTTCAATCTATTGTAAATTCGTGACACGTCATCAGATAGGACAAAAAAAATACGATCGCGTGATCCATTGAGAATTGAGACAAACCCCAGTAAATACAAGTATTAATATTATAGGTGTACCATGTTGCTCGTTAAGATCACAAACTTATCAAAAATACACAATGACCAAGTTCACATGCACATGTTACCCGAGCGCCTTTGCGATACTGACTAACAAAACAATAAGGTCGTATAGAGCCGTATGCGTTATTCAGACGGTTTTAGTCTATGGTTCGACGTATCTAGTCTATGGGTAACAAGGGTCAGACTGTTTTACTCGGAAATATAACAAAGACGAGTCTGAATATCGTGTGGTGAATAACGCGTTGTGTAATAGGCCCTTTAGGCTCGCTCGACTCAGAAACAGGCGGGCGGGTGAGCTGGAGATAAGAGTTGGTGCTTAATAGGTACAAGTGTGAGAATAATATTACATCGTAATTTATATTATATCATACAACTTCCTGCTACTTATTACAACAAAACTCAATAAAATATTGTAATACCGTAATCACGGTATTGGCTCGTCAATACCGTGATTGAAAAAAGACCAAAAAATATCCGTGATCACGGTATTACGGGATCCCGTAATACCGGTATTGAAAGCCCTACTGGTGGGCTACTATTTTTTATATAATCTAATTCATCTTATGTGTAATACCTATGTTAATACCTACTTATTTAAAAATAATCTGTAAATACATGAATAATAAATGATCCCTATAAGGACTTAAAATCATCCATTGATATCTCCCCACTCTAGGTTGGAGCGGGATGTCAGATATTTACTGACTAAAACCACATCTGTGTGCCTTCAGTTGCCCTTTGCGTTCTAGGACCAAAAGATTTCTTTCTTCACCATCATCAGCATTATTTCAGCGAAAAACGTCTACTGTTGGACAAAGGCCTCCCCCAAATGTGACCACACTGAACGATCCTGTGGGTCTAGCATCCATTGGAATCCCGCAACCCTTACCAGGTCATTGGTCTTCCTTGTAGGAGGCCTCCCAATGCTTGGTGTTCGAGTATGCAGGCGCCACTCCAGAACTTTTTGGTTACAACGGCCATCTGTTCTGAGAGTCCTACATGTGACGTGCCCTTTGGCACTTGTTTGGTGATTCTTCATGCTATGTACAGGTCGCGCGGTGAATTAAGATCGCTCGGCAAAAGTGGAAGGGGCATGCGCAGTATTCAATTCTAAGGTCTATTTGGCGACGTGCGGACGGGTGTGCGCCGACGGCGTCACGTCATTGGTAGATCAGTCGCTCTTCAATTCCCGCGTTGCGTTCACGCATCTCGTTGGTTACTGTTGTACTTGGGTACTGCTGCGTACAGCTTGTGTTATCGTATTAGTATATAATAATAAAAAATAAAAAAATCGGGTGTGTCGTTGTTACTAGAGAGTTTAAATGAATTATGTATGTAAAAATGTGTTTCAACAATAAAATAAAAAAAGAATAAAAAATTAAGAATTCGGGCGCCAGTCGAAACACGAGATTAACCGGGATAACTTGATCGGGTACTAGATCGGGCCATTAATCTGCCGGTGGGAGGTTTAAGGGAAAAAAATAAAATAAAGCCGATAATTAGAACTTTTGTCGTTAATTTCTTCCCTGCCCGTAGTATACATAGGACAATCTTTGCTAGGGGATATTATTGCATCTGTTTCATTTGAATCTATAAAAAATGTCGTCCGGTACTTGGAGACTCCAGGCGTGGTCCCATAGAGGATGGTCTTCAAGTATTCATCCAGAAAAATATAAAAAAGTAGAACAATAAAAAGAAAAAAAAAACGCATCATGGCGTTTTTTTCTCCAAACTAATGTTTAGCGCGCCGATCGGATCAATAAGAATCCACAAGTGAGGCGAAAAATCGCTAGACAAAATTATGGTGTATTTTTCCAAGAAACATCTGTCCAATTGTATTACGAAATCCTCTCTTATTTGTGTAACACAACAAGGCTCAAATATATTTATTTTTTATTGATTATTACAGATTAAGAAATTTAACGAGAGCAAAGAAATATTGTTGCTCTCTGATAAAAGTTGGGCCGAAAAGTGACGTCAAATCTGACAGCTCATCATAGAAAAATAATAGAATTTTTTACTAGGATACAATTCTTTCAAACCTAATGAAACATGTAAAGAGGCGAAATCGACACGTTACAAGTAATACCTACGTGTGGTAAAAAAACTGGTTTAAAATAAAGTTTTAAAACAGCAACCCAGAAAAATAGTTTACGACGTGAATTGTTACGTTGAAAGAAAGTAACGAATTTTCTTTTTTTTTTAATTTTAATTTTTCTGAATTTGCCTACTTACAAGATAAATTACAAGCAAAAACTAGTGTTATTATAAGTTATGTTACTAAGGTTCAAACATGCGAAATTAAAAATAAAATCCTAACACACTAAGGATTTCTGTGCACAATTGTACATACACATTGCCCCCACTACTTTCACCGAGCGATCTTAAATCACCGCGCGACCTATGGGTAACCTTGATTGTAATGCAGATATCCTCATTCCTGATTTGATCAAGCAACCAACACAATCAGTTTCCTATGGAACAGTGCAAAAAATGCAGATATTGGACACTTGTCATGCGAAGGAAGTAAGGTCCAAGACACAAAATTTCTATTGAATGAGGGTGATTTGGGTATTTTACATAATAAATTTCCTAGATTTAAACTTTCAATCGTGGAAATTACAGACACAATAGAAAGACAATAGGTGCGCGAACGCCGGCATTCGCTTGGGGTTTAATGAATTAATTAGCAAACAAATAATTACCTTTTCAAGCCATGTCAATATACACTTTGCATGAAACTGATGATGGCATGGCATTTCCTTAGCCTTCTCTCCAATACTAAAGGCTTTCAAACAAATTGGGCAGCTTTTATCATCACTTTCTATTGTAATTTCTGGCAAATTTGAAACTGCTTCTCTTGATGCAGGTGGAGGCAGTCTAGAAAAACAAACAATAATTTTAAGTTGAATTGAATCTTAGACATAAGTTGGGCTTATAGACAGCGAGCAAAGTGAAGCTTGCCATCTATAAACTGATAAGTTACTTTCATAAGGATATATTATTCTGATGTATTAAGCTAGGTATATTACTGTAAAGTTTTTCCAAAATCCATACAGTAGTCTTTGCATGAAAGACTAGGAAACATTAATCTATACAAGCATCCTCACAAACTTATATTGATAGGTAAGAAAGAAAACAGGATAGTACAGGGTTTCTATTAGTTGTTGCATCATAGTCACATTGTTTTGATGTTGTTGTAATAGCTCTGAAAATGTTCGACTGAAGTTTTGATTAACTGAATTACCTCGGCCACTCTCCAATTATATCTTCATTATAAAACCCAAAGTCAATGAGGAATCGAGCCATGTCTAATAAATGGTTAGCTTGTTGGCCTTCTTGTAACTCTGCCCAACCCATTTCTTCAAAATATCCAGCCATAGTAACTGAAACAACACTGAAACAGCGAAAAGTGAGCAATAAAATTATATATAAAATATAATAAATGTATTTAAGTAATATATATATATAATAAGAAATAAAAGTTGAATGTACTAATTCAAAAAACAATCAAAATCATAAAGTATTGAAGAGAAACTTACCTGTCTGCTCAGCAGACAAGAAATCAACTGCTTATAAAACTGATTACATAAATTGCAAAGCTTGTTGAATGGTTTCTAATAGATAACGCATTAATTTCTAAAAGTTTAGACCGTCCAAATAAGCAAATCATCCATCAAAACAATTACCAATCAGTCGTCACAATCACAACTTATGTCAAATAGGCTTGTAGAATAAATTTCGATATATCGATATTTTCAATTCAATACACGGATTATGTTTTGTCGATATATTTTATAACGATATATCGATATCAAATGTCTGAGATCGAAATTGTATCAAAATGATTTTTTTTTATTTGGTCGACTCAATTTGCTGCCTGCTTTTTAATTTGGGACGTTGGTTTTTAAGTTGGCTGCAACGGCTGCTGGCTGTCTCGCAGTACCTAATAACAGAAGTCGGCTTGCAGCCGAGCACACATAACTCAAAGAGTTTTTCATAGATCTGTATCAGATAAATATTGGTTAAATTAAAAATTATGTCTATTGATTAGTACTTATCTAGTAATGTACCTACCTAAGATGACTGAAGTAGATAAGATCATTTTTTTTCGTATCGTACCGATATATCAATATTTTTATTTAAAAATATTATATCGTTATTGATATTTTCAACAATTTCGATATCGACATATCGATACTCTATTGCATTTCTGACATTCCCAATGTCAAGACAACTATTTTACGTAGGGATGCAATCTGAGGTTGAACATTGAAATAATCGATTTTCGTCAGTTTTATTTAAACAATTTTTTCAAGTTGACTCTGTGTAGGTATCAGTCCCAAAAACTTTTTTAAATATTGTATTTATTTTCAAGTTAAATTATTTGTAGTAAAGTCTTTAAACTATTTGTGATCTCGGAAACTTGAAATCGAGGCTCGATATTTTCTGCAACTTTTATGTAACCATAGTATATTTAAAACACCAATTTTTTTTCAAATTATTTTTATATGAATGTTGTACAGCTATTGTTGGGATTTTATCCGATTAAATACTCAAAATGAATAAATACTCAATAAATACTCGTTTTTAATCGAGTATTTATCCAATAAACCCGAGTATTTATTGAGTATTTAATCCTTTTGAGTATTTATTCGGATAAAATCCCAACATCAATAATAATAATATTATTATTATACATGCGAAAGTTTGTGAAGATGGATGGAGGTACTCGTATGTATGGATGTGTCGCGCAAAAACTACTAGACGGATAAACTTAATCATAAACATTGCAATAATATAGCATAGCACATAAGATAGTAACTTTGCAGTTTCATTAGGTGAGCAAATTTAGCCAATAAGATAATTTTTATTATAGGGTGAAGCCGCTGGAAGAAGCTAGTTTAACATAGTTTCAAAATATCAAATTTAACAGTCGCACTATAATGACGTCACAATGTTGCTTACATAACAAAAACGATATTTATCTACAGCAGCGCCCTCAAATCCCACGCTGGTTTACTTTCCGCACAGACTCTATCATGTGTTCCATGTATAATAGGCCTTGATACTTGCAGGCAGGGTAACCAACGACTCGATCTTTAGAATATTTGATCTTTTAGAAATTAGCGCAATATTATTAGGTATATCAGCGCTGCGTTATTTATCGTTTTAAATAACGTAGCATATGCTGAGTTAGGTGCTTTTTTGGCCTGGCGCTGATTATATCTTTCTTTTTTCTTTTCATTGTGTATTTTTAGTTTATATGATTGTGAGAGGCACGAATAAACGTTTTTTCTTTCTTTTTTTCTTTCTAAATTGATGTATTATACTGTATTGCAATATTGATTATTTAGAGTTCAATCCGAATCAGAATAAATCGATTTTTTTATGGAACATTTTCATCCCAAATACCAACGTCAATTGACAGTGTTGACATTTCTGTTGGTTTAAAAAATAATTTGGGTTACCTTTCAATCGTGATAATTACAGACACAATTGAAAGACAATAGGTGCGCGAACGCCGGCGTTCGCTTGGGGTTTAATGAATTAATGATCTGGTTACTCAGGTTTTTAAGTCCAACCTTTGGTTTTTGTACAGTCACTAAAACTTCTTAAATAATTCTGCATTAAAAACTGTTAAATTACATCTGCGTTCTAAAGGCCCTTGCACACGACGAATTTTTGTAGTAATACAGTCGCGATGCTGTCGCGCGTAAGCTTTGATAGTCGCCTTTTTGCCATCGCCCACACCAAGATTACTATCTGTCGCGCTTTTGTCGCGATGCAAACGCAATTCAGTAACAACACAAAACAGGGCAAGTGCAAGTCGGACTCGTGCACTGAGGGTTCCGTACCAACTTACCTATGAAAACAGTTCAATTCCCGAATAGAGTAGGTAACGAAGTTTTTTTCGAATCGGAAAAAACGTTTTGTTTAATGATTTAACTACAAAACAGTTTTCAGATTTTTTTCTAGACTTGTTCTATGAGACCTTACGCTGCATTCTGCGTGGCAGTGTGAAAATCGCCTAAGGGTTCCGTTTTTTCCTTTTGAGGTATTAAAATCATTCCGGACCCGTGGCTCCCCTGAAAGATACCCCTGGGGGTGCCACGGCAACTAGAATTTGGACCCGTGGTGCCCCCAGGTAAATTAGTGCAGTGCTTGTTTTAGGAGTTAGTAACAAACTTACTCCTAAAACAAAGACTAGTACTTTGTGTTAATACTGCATATTTTTTTTTTCATCCAATGGCTAACACTCGCACTGGGTGGGAGCGGGTGTGGTTGTGTCAGATTTTTAGTGACCTAAACCCACTCCTATGATCCTGCTTTGCCAATCCATGGCCAAGCGTTCAGCTTAGTCGCTTAACCGCCGATAACTTTTGCAACGACGGCGCCCACACCGGCGCTCCGGTATATAGCCCTTTCATTATGGACCGATAAATCGCCGCTTAGAGCCTCCGGTAGAAGGCGTTTGGATACCCTAGGTTATATGCAAGAACTGCTTGAGGCAACCCCGACCCAACTGCCTGATCCTCAACCTTGCGTGTCGCTAGTTCGGCCGCTTGGTGCGACTCCAAGACCAGCGTGTCGTCTGCGTGTCAGATCATCCCGACCCCATCGGGGAGGTCACCGCGCAGCGCTTAGTTGTACCCAATATTTCACAAGAGCAGTTAGTACTGATCCCTGTGGAATACCGTATGACATTTCTCGCTGTTTCTACTCTCCCTAGTGACCAAGGTAGATGATGAACCTGTCCATCAAGCAGGCCTCGATCACACGACGGACTTAGGTCGGCACCCGGTGACACCGGAGTGCCCTAGCTCCCTAATGCAACTCCAGGGCAGGATATTAAAGGCGTTGGAGATGTCCAAAGAAACCACTCAGACGACTCCGCCCCGAGACACCGCATCCTTCGTCGTGAGGGCTCGCACGCGCATGAGTTTGAACTGGCTATCCGCAAGTTCCAGCTCCACACGTACCAGCTACACGACGAAGCAGCCTGCAATTACACTTTCAAAGAGCTTGCCTACATCGCTGAGCAGCACGATCGGTCGGTATGGGGACGGAGAGTCTGCAGGGTGCCCCAGCTTCCCGATGAGGATCAGTTTCCCCATCTTCCAACGACGAGGGAACTGACGCTTTTCCATACAGGCGCTAAAGAGCCCTCTTAGTCGAGGTCGGAGAGCTCCAATGGCCGGGACCTACGCTTTCCCAGGCAAGCCGTCGGGTCCTGGGGCGGTATTTTTGGCGTTCAGCTTTCGGTTGTTCCTTTCGCGCAGGGAATACAGCGCTTACCACACTTGGATTGGGTGAGTTCAAAGCGAGTTCAGTATAGAACGACCCATTTTGTATACACCCAGTTTAGTTTTTACCGGTTGACCATCTGTCCCATCACTATTCGGTTGGTGGATCCATGGGAATTAGGAAAAAGTACCCGTGATACCACTGATACAAAGTTGTTGGATTTGAAGACTTGGGGGTGCCACTGGTCCGAATTCAGTTCCCGTGGCACCCCCAGAGGTATCATCCAGGGGTGCCACGGGTCCGGAACGCATTCTTTCGGTTAGTATTAAATTTAATCGTTAAACACACTGGTGCATTTTTCCAAAAAAAAGTCAACTTTCAATTTTTAATTAATAATAGTTTGGCCTGGAATTTCTTAGGCAACCCACTCGCGTTATATTATTTAATATACTAGATTTGACATAAATTACGTTCCATCCATTAAACAGACCGGTGAAGGTCACCCTTAATCGTATCCTCCATATGTGATAGAACTCACACTCGGGGTCTGAATCATTCATATAAAAGTGAATCGGCGAATCGTGCATCGAGGAAAAGTTCAGTCGGCGAAAAGCTGAAACGTTCTGTCGGCGAACCGTTTACTGGAGCACGACCGCGACGCGTGTATTGTTCTCCAGGCGTAGCCAATGTTCAAATTGTTGTGACGTCATCTTAACGCTCATTCACGTGGTCAGAACAAAGAATCGGAGGCGTGGCCGACTCGATGCGTTCGACGCAAGATAATCGAAACGAAACGGTCGTATCTTGGCTAGGGGGTTGGTGTGAATTTTTTCAAAACCCCACGATTCTGTGATTCCGCTTCCGCATCTGTGACTGCTAAACTGTCCCTGCACGCATCAAAAAAACGCCGCTTCAAGCTTCATTTTGAGGCGGCCTTTTTTTGTGGCTCGTGTGCGGTGGTTCCACCACAAAAAAAACGCTTGAAGCAGCTTCAAGTTTCACCAAACTGCACCAGACACAGGTGTCGCGCGCTTCAGTTTTTTTTTTGTAGTCGCTTCTAGCGTTTTTTTTGTGGCGGCATTTTTTTGAGGCTTGTGTGCGGGGACCGTAAATGTCATTCATTACATTTCTACTATGAAGGATGCCTTCCAAGAGGGAGCTCCATGACTTCCTGGCTGGCAATAATTCTAATAAAAAATAATTGTCACCTTTGTTTTCACTCTGAAAAGTGATAGGTAGGATTTGTCAGTTCTGACTTCTGCCTAGTATATTTTATAAGGGTACCTAAGTACAAGACAACAACGTATTTAAAACAGCAGGTCATCGTGAAGTAAAGTACATAAAACAAACCGTCATCCATACAAGGTACGAGATAGTGTGCGAAGTGTAACCCAATGTACAAAATCATTAGTTTTACTCACTGATGAAACTGGCTCGTCGAAGTCTTCTTCCAGCCAAAACTTCAGATCGTTAGATTTGTCCTTACTGGTGCTAATATCGCCCCAAAAACGTCCTTAATGAGAAGCGTGAGCTCACACCGCGAACACGTTTCGTAGGTAGATAGTTCCGTATTACGGAGGGTAAGTTAGGCCTTAATAGATTATATCTTTACATAGATAGTATAATCCATACATAAATCACATACATAAATCACATCACACTTGACATGTACATTATGGATTGCAATAATTGAGATTTGATTTGAAAGCAATCGCTTTTTACGTTAGTCTGTTTATCCACTAACTCCTGCTAAACCACGTAGCAGATTTTGATGCAGTTTTCATTCATAGAAATAGTAATAAATAAGGAACGTGTTAGTAGGTATGTATACAATTTAGGTACTTACACCAGTGAGAAACCCAGTTGGTTCACTAGTTGTGAATATATTGCAGTTCTAAAATACCTACATATCACTGTACTTACACATTATATAATAATACGTTTTTAATTAATAACGTCCTTTTTAGGGTTCCCTAGTCAACTAGGAGCCCTTATAGTTTCGCCATGTCTGTCTGTCTGTCTGTCCTCGCTTAATCTCTGTGACCGTTAGCACTAGAAAGCTGAAATTTGGTACCAATATGTATATCAATCACGCCGACAAAGTGGTAAAATAAAAATTGGAAAAAATGTTTTATTAGGGTAGCCGGCCCCCTATATGTAAAGTGGGAAGTGATATTTTTTTTTTATTTCAACCCTAACGTGTGATATATAGACCAGTGTCGATAATTTTTAAAACCAAAAAAAATAATAGTAGGATGAAACCCATTAGAAAAGGAGGAGAATATTATAAAAATGAAAGGAAAAATAATTTACGGGCGATCTGAGGTAACCCGACCCCATGTCGGGTATTATCGAATTGTTTGGTTGGTCTCTCCTCGGCATTAGCGGCATTATCTTATAACTACTTACACAAAACTTCTATCAGGAACATGCTAAGGCAATTTACAACAAAACTAAAATTAATTTTTTAACGCCATCTATCAAAATGTTAGGGTAAAAACCAGATCATAAATGGTTCGGTAGATGGCGTTGCGTAATGACGTCGTCTTTTTAAAAGTCGATGTTAAGATTTTCCGTGCTTTCATGACCTACCGTGGTAAAAAATCTTTTCTTCTTTAATATATTTGTAATTTTACGAGTGCACAATCGCTGAAATTTCTACTACTTGCATACTGTTTTAGTTATCACCGTCCTTTATGGGCCCGTTTTTAGGGTTCCGTATTTATTAGAGTTCCGTACTTAGATTTCAACTTAACAAATAGTCTTTTTTTAAACTCATAAGTGGGAACACTTATTGTGACGGACAGAAAACTACGGAACCCTACACTGAGCATGGCCCGACACGCTCTTGGCCAGTTTTTTTTTAATCTGTTAAAGCGAGTTAGAGTTTAAATCTTTATTAAAAAATAGCGATAAACGAATGGTTTCAAAATGGTTTGAAGGCATGGAAAAACCTCATGGACCTGAACAAATCACTGCAATCATGCAGCTGCTCTAACGCGGGTGATTAGGCCGATGACATGGACTCGTGAGCTTATTGAACTTAAAACAGCATTAACATTTAGAATTTGTTTTTTTCAGATGTCGCGCTGTATCATGTCACTAATTTGGCTTTTCCTTCTCATATTTTTATCATTTTACATAGCTATACTTGCTCTTCCCTTCTACATAATTGTTTCACCCTTCACAGTATGCATACCTTGTTGTGACGTAAGTATTTCATGTTTCCTACCTATTTAATAATCCTTAATAATAATTTGTTTTACCTTACCTAACTGTTTATGTCACTCAATTGGTCTCGATGAGTCCAACAAACATTTTATCATTCGCCAAAACGTGCTGACTTTAAGTTTTGGTTCTATAAACTGGTTGTAAATACGTCACGATCACATTGAGACGACCGAAACTAGGCCCATTTTATACGAATCAGTGCCGTAATAGAGTTACATAGACGTCGTATTAATTACTATTTGATCATGTAGTGGTCGTATAGATGTCATAAGGACCTCTTTTCGTCGAATTATGACGTTTATTAGCGCTACTTTGCGGTATTTTATCGAATAACTAGTGTCCATCACGACTTTTATAAGGGATTTTGATTTAAGATGATGAGACTTTATACTATAAGTTTTTTTATCATTGAAAGAGAAGTAGGTACAGCCATTTTATTTATTCATTAGGAATTATATTTGTCTTCGAAAGTCATATTCAAGTACACCCATCTATCTATTAGGAATAGTACATTGGGTACTGGGGGTGAAAGTAACTCATTTCGTCCCGAGAAGGAGTTGGCGGCCGAGCGTAGCGCGGTCGCTAATTCGAGGTAAGCACTGTGCTTTTTATTACGAATACAAGGAAAGTAAAAATAAAATAAAAACGTTTGTAATAACTGAGTCGTCGTACTTTTGATTTTAAGTAGGTATCTTTCTCCTGTTTTAGGCGGTAAAAGGTTCCACTATTGCTTTAGCCTCTTCTCTTGGCATTCCTTTTGAAGAAAGCTGATTCGCCAACTTGCAGAGAATGTATAATACATTCTTCAGTAATCAGATTGAGGATGTGAAACATTCGCTGATGGATTGTGTCCGGAACAGGAGTGAGAGGGAGTCACTGTTGAGGGGAATTAGGCCTAAACAGACATAACGTGGGATTAATCCAGTCAATTTTATCTTGACCAACTTCAGATGAAGCCAAGTGATGAAGGGCTGTTATTAACTGACAACTAGTTAATAACAGCCCTTCATCACTAAATTAATTGTTATTATTTTTGTCACTCCAGCATTTTATATTAATAGATGCTGTAAATTTTTATATCTATGGGAAAGTATAAATAACTCCTCACTTTCTGTGAAACCTGATAAAATAGTTTAATTTATTGAGAAGTCAAAAATTTGAATTTAATTCACTAATAGGAATAACGCCTTTTTTAAATTATAAAACTGCATTATAATTTTATTAAAGTTTCTCTCTAACTACTTGTGTTTTATAATTTCTTGTTATTTAATGTGATCTGAGGTAATTGTGAAATTACCGACACGTTGATTTAGTTAGGAGGTATTTTAATTTAAAGCAATTTTAACAAAAAAAATCACTTCGGAGATTTTACTAAAACACGAAAACGTTTTTAAATTCATAGCGGTAAATTATAAATATCATAAAAAATATTTTTAGAAGGTATTGGTATATTGCGTTTCACAATGGTTTCACATAAGAAGTTCTTTCGCCGTAATTTTGACTCCACTGTCTGTCTACACTAAAGAAAAAAGAAAATAAGAAAGAAAAGAGTTACCTGTTCTAGCAAAATTGCTATACAAAATGCGAAACGAAATCGATTTCATCGGTAATTGCAAACATTTTTGGAGATTTATGAGGGGAATGGGATTTTATTTAAAAAAAAAGGAAGTTGTCAATGGAGAGGTACGACATTGTGGCATGGCGTTTTCGGTATTTGAAAGAATTGCGGGACAATCAAAATGGAGTCTAGCATCCTATACTTTATTCAAAAATAATTTTTACATTAAAAAAAATAATAACAATTAATTTAGTCAAATTATGGTTACCCTAGTTAAAATATAGGTAAGAAAGAGACACACCGACCCTTTGTCAATGACTATACAACCACTTTGGTCGTTGTCTTGCTCAGTACATTTTCCCCCGTTGGCTTGTTAATATGAACTTAATGACAATGAGAATAAAGAACACTTTAGACAGTGATTGCTTTGTTGTCAATCTAGTTTATCAGTAGTCTTTACTAGTATGTTGTACTTAGTATCAGTATGGTGTCTAGTTTGGTAGTGAGAGTGGGCTATATTTTACCGGGACATGGACACCATGATGGCGCGACCAGTTACGCCACCATGGTGTCCCGGTGAAATATAGCTCTAATACGATTAATGACGGTGTAAATGTGCAATAATAAATTCGTATAGCTAGATGTTACTAAGACGGCAGCATCGGTTATACTACTGAAAATTGTGTATCAGTCACGCTTTGCCATTGTCAATTAGACAAGCCCAGTCGCTAGGTTCTTTTAAAAACCTTGTCAAAGAACATTACCTTTCTCTCTAATATTACTGTGTATATAATTTCTTCCATCGCTAATCTTTATTATATTCTTTTCTTTTTGGCTTCCACTTAATTGTAACACATGATATTTATATATATATATATATATTGTATGTATTTATATATTGTATTTATTCATAAATGTATATTTGTAATTGTATATTTTTTTTTCCCCTTAATTAATTTGTCCCTTGATTTGCTTGAAGCACACCGCAGACTACCCCCTTATCTAGTTTAAGTTCTTATATTCCATCCCAAGGTTGTCTGGAAGACATCGCTTTCAGCGATAAGACCGCCGCTGTGCACATAGGTTTAAGTTTCTGTGAAATTGTTACTATTTTGGTGTACAATAAAGTTTATTCTATTCTATCAGTCATATAAAGCAGTCGTATAGAAGTTTATACGACATCTGTATATGACTGCAAATTAGTTGTGTAAAGATAAGAGGCACTAAGTCATATTACACGATAAAATTACTTCAATACGATATTTAAAGCACTTCGAGACGCGGAACTCTTACTTATACGGCTAAAATGTTTGTTGGGTACTCAGGTATTTGACTCAGTCTTTACTAATACAATAAAGAGGAAAGGTTTGTATTTTTGTTTATATTGAATGAACTTAAAAACTCCTGAACCGATTTAAAAAATTCTTTCACCGGTAGAGAGCTTTTTAGGGTTCCGTAGTCAACTAGAAAACCTTATAGTTTCGCCATGTCTGTCTGTCCGTCTGTCTGTCCGTCTGTCTGTCTGTCCGTCCTCGCTTAATCTCTGTGACCGTTTGCACTAGAAAGCTGAAATTTGGTACCATTATGTATATCAATCACGCCGACAAAGTGGTAAAATAAAAATTGGAAAAAAAATGTTTTATTAGGGTAGCCCCCCTATATGTAAAGTTTTTTTTTTTTTTAATTTCAACCCTAACGTGTGATATATTGTTGGATCATTTTTTGATAATTTCAATAATTTCTGAAATAATCGCTCCAAAAGTAAAAAACAATGTGTGTGTGTCCCCCCTCTAACTTTTGAACCATAAGTTTAGAAAATATGAAAAAAATCTGAAAAGTAGAACTTTATAAGGACTTTCTAGGAAAATTATTTTGAACTTGATGGAAAGAACAGCTTTTGTACAAAAAATACAAAAGGTTTCTACAAAATAATTTCTGGACTAAGTTTTTAGTATAATCGTATATGCAAGCATTTTTTTAAACTCATTAGTGGATACACTTATTGTGATGGACGGGAAACTACGGAACCCTACACTGAGCGTGGCCCGACATGCTCTTGGCCGGTTTTTTTTATCAATGAGTGACATAGACATATTTTCTACTTTCACGTGGGTGAAGCTGCTAGCAGAAACAGTAGTAGTAGCTGGCTGGTGTTGGAGCAAAAAGGAGGCTTTATTAATCGTAGTATCGTAGACCCTCTGCATCTGGACTTATTGGATTGCTTATGATGCGTAGTTAATAGACTCTGTGGTAACGTTGAGCTGAAACGGCAGCCAGGCAAGAAAGCCTGCAGACTAAGTAACTCCTCGACTCAACGGGTCATTCAATTGCATTGGAATATTAAAGATAAAATCGTCTTTTGTTAATAATTTCCCTGTACATAAACATAGCTCGGCATAATCGTACCATAAAACGTTTTCCTTTTTAATATTTATTCGTTTTTATTTTTTTGCAGTGTATCGCAAATTTCATTCTAGCTTGTATACAATTTCCAAGAAAATGTGTTGAAGGCATCATCGACGGAAATTGTTTTTGGGAATAAATTATATTTTAAGCACTATATTGGTCAAATTAACAGTTTAACTAATAATGGTGTGGTTTCAAAAAAAAAAGGTAATAGTCAATATTCTAAATAATGTTTTATTGAAACACTGGCTACAGAATCAGCGCCATTTTCTTTTTGCTAAGATATTTTCTGATGGCTCACGGCAATTTGTGCGATAACTTTACTACCGTATCGATGCGTAATTGAAAGCTGCCCGTCCTCATGAAAGAAATGCGACACAATTCTGCAGCTACGCTTCGTTGACATGTTCTGTGCGGGAATCGAACCCGCGACAAGCGGCGCAGCAACCAGACACTTAACCACTGCGCCAGAAGTGCCATCAAATTGTTTAGCTAGTATCACGAATTGCGTTGCGCCATCAGGAAAAACGCTTAATGTTGATATGTGGTGCAATGGAGTTATTATGTAGTAAGCCGTCATAATATTTTCACAAACCTACTTTTGCAAAGTCATTTTTAATAACATTTTGAAATGTGTTTGTTTAACAATTTATTTAAGTACCTTTTAAGAATGAGAATGTGTGAATGCTAAGTATTATAAAATGCTGTATTGTTGCTTCTTGCTAGATTACAAATATTATAATATGGTAGTATACCTATCATTAAGAAATAGGTTATGTTATCACACATGATGTTTTAATAGACAAAAGCAATAAGAAATTTATTTAAAAAAATGTTGTTTTACTGTAGATTCTTACTGTATTGCGTGGGTCGTCATGTCCGTTTGCCCCGCACGGTCCCACAGAATCTGCGATAAAGGAGTGCACAAAAGCAATGTACTCGTCTCTAGGAATATATGTACCGCTTTCTTTTTCGATGTACCTCTGTACTTTGAAGAAATATTTAAAAATGGGGCCGTGCCAGCCAAACGCTTTCAGCACGGCCCTCGTGTAACTTGAAAACTATACTTACAGCGTATTAAAAAGATTCATGAACTCAAGGAATGTACTCTATTAATACGTTGCATGAACCGCAAAAGATATTATGAATTCGTAATAACAAATAATATATCGATGTGCAAAAGGGGCCGTGCTGAAAAAACAATTTTATGAAAATATTCAAAAATTATAAAACATCCTGAGCCAAAAACTATTAAAAATTAATTGATGTTTGGTAAATAACGTGTGTACCGCTTTGGTTTCTCTTAAAACTTACTAAAATTAAAAATATGACTAATTTAATTTATTCAGCACGGCCGCCTATAGTGGCCTATATCTTTTTAGGGTTCCGTAGTCAACTAGGAACCCTTATAGTTTCGCCATGTCTGTCTGTCCGTCTGTCCGTCCTCGCTTAATCTCTGTGACCGTTAGCACTAGAAAGCTGGTAATTTGGTACCAATATGAAAATATGAAAAAAATCTGAAAAGTAGAACTTTATAAGGACTTTCTAGGAAAATTATTGTGAACTTGATGGAAAGAACAGTTTTTGTACAAAAAAGACAAAAAGGTTCTACAAAATAATTTCTGGGCTAAGTTTGTAGTACAATCGTTTAGGCAAGCATTTTTTTAAACTCATAAGTGGGTACACTTATTGTGACGGACGGGAAATTACGGAACCCTACACTGAGCGTGGCTCGACACGCTCTTGGCCGGTTTTTTTTTGTTTACAAAATTCGACGTGGTGAATTTTGTGTAGGAGTACATTAGTTCCAAATTAGTTGCGATTCTGCTATATTAATAATTTAAAAGAAAAGTTTGATCTAAAATATCATACATTACAACTGATGGGGTGACCATGATTCCAATTGATTAAAAAAGCTAAGCCACGGCACTATTATTTATTCTATGGCTGCGGTGGCGGGCCCACAGCTTCTGAAGAATGTAGGTATATAATATGTAAAAATCATCAGTCATTAATTGACGTCGCGTTTATTGCTTGCGATGTGCCCGATTGTTTGCGGTTCCCACTTCACCGCTGCACCGACGGGGAACTAGTAAAATTGAGTGGGCCACGGTCATCCGCTTTCTCGGCAGGCGGCACCCGCACGCTCTGTGGTCGAATGGCACCCGCAGTAGCCGGCGGGCACATACAATCAAAAATCAGTACATGCACCCAGAACGCCTTTTTAATTCTTCTGTGAAGTAAGTATAACTCAATGTAAGTATGAGCAATGGCCCGTTTATGGTATGTGTCCAAGGCCAGGTAGTCTGGAGCTCAACTGATAAACTGTAAATTACACGATTTTGGTACCCATTTGATAGAGTTTGTTGAAAATGGATTGCTAATATGTAATTAAATCTCAATTGACTATCATGACGACGTGAATTCTGCCAACTTCATGCGACGGATGAAAGAAAAAAAATAGTGTATATCTACAATCGAAATTTATACCTAGTAGTAATGGAAATACATCATATAACTGTGTGCATCTGGATTGAGGGCTCATTTTTTAAATTCTTCTGAAATGAAACGAGATTTACAGGGAATTTAGTTAAAAAATAGTAAAACTTAAAGCAATGAGCCATAAATTTCTGAAACGTAAAATAAAAAAAGTTATGATTAAATAACGTGGGCCCTCAATCCAGACGCTTGCATAAAGAGGCATAGTCTAAACCTCGGAAAGTTGTAAAAAGTTTTTTATTTCACACTTTTTAGTTGCTCTTACAGCCAGAGTACCTTTTTCTCATGACAATTCCAATTAACTCAAACCCTGCTAGGATACATTGTTTTATAATGAAGTTCCCGTTTCTACCTTCCGGCTCCATCATCATCAACAGATCAGTTCAATAGTACCTGATAGCCAAAGTGCATCTCATGACAATTCTAATAAGCCCAAACACGGCTATAGGATACATTGATTAATTACGGAGTTCCGGTGCCTATCTTCCAGCTCCATCATCATCATCAGATCGGTTCGATAGTACCTTATAGCCAAAGTACATCTCATGACAATTCTAATAAGCCCAAACACGGCTAGGATACATTGATTAATTACGAAGTTCCGGTGCCTATCTTCCGGCTTCATCATCATCATCAGGTCACATCGATGATACCATTTTCAACATACCTATTCAGAACTATTCATTTATTTGTAACTATGTTCATTGAGAGATCTGTGTGAGTGTGAACTTCTGTTGGCCATTTCTGGTCTTCTTCATCAGTTCCACTTGAACAAATGTCATGATTTGACTATAAATGCTTAAGTCTTTGATGAAAATACCAAAAGAGCTATATGGTTGCCTATAATATTTGAGGAGTTCCCTCGATTTCGCCAAGATTGCATCATCAGATCCCAACTTGGTGACTATGGGACTATTTGGGAAGTATACCCTTTCCAATAAAAAAAAGAATTTTTCAAATCGGTTGGCAAGTGACGATATTATGCTCGAATATACATAAAAAAAATAAAAAATACAAACATCCGAATTGAAAACCTCCTCCTTTTTTAGAAGTCGGTTAAAAATACATACGTACGACTTTATTATATTCTAATTAGATACTTCTATGAATTAGTAAAAAAGAAATAATGAACCAAGAGTTAATCGTTTAAAAGTAAATGAGAGTTGAATTTTACTGAAACGTCTGAACTGAGGGCCCAAGATTTTCGGCTTTGTTGACTAAACGCCATAGATTAACGCAAAGTAGATTAAAATTTCTTAAATTTTTTAAATTAAATTTTAACGTATCGTCCGCTCTTTTAGATGCTATAATTTAAGAAAAAATTGTTTTTCCAATTTTGTATAGGAAAATATTTTGTAGGGTGACCATAAAGTTTATCGTTCCATAGGTACATTTTGTAAACCACAGAGTAAAATTCATACATATTTGCAGATAAAGGCATTATAATAATATATCTCATTATATAGGAGACAATTTTGTAATGCTACGTCTACATGTTGGCCCAGCCTCGGCCAATCGCTATTATGTATTCATTGTATAAACGGGGAAACCCCGTTAACACAATGGCGATTGGCCGAGGCTGGGCCAACATGTGGACGTAGCATTAGGTAGATATGATTTTATTACTTTTTTTAGACTGTTCGGTATAGGCACGCCACAATCATGGCGGTAAGTCCCCTCTTTGGAGCGTGGCTGGAAAGACCTCTCGGCGTCCTTACCTTCCGGGCGGTGCATTGCCGCGCTCGCCTACTGGCTGTAGGTGATGGGAGTCGGGCCTTTGGCTACAGGCTTTACCGTCACCTAACATAGGTACTTTGCTGAGTGTTCGAGAGAGCTTCCGGATCGCTACATGCCTGCGCCTAGGTGCTCCTAGTGGAGCTCTGCATCGATGTCAGTGCGGCGAAGCAATCAACCGCCTCGGACACCATGGCCTATCTTGCAGTAGAAGCGCTAGTCGGATAGCACAGCATGCCAGTATTAATGACATCATCCGTCGAGCTCTTGTCACCGCCGGGATGCCAGGTGTTTTAGAACCCAATGGCTTGGCATTCACGTCAGCTGAGCGAGTTCAATAACCTGTAGTTAATAGTCGGCGTTGCGTACAAAGTACCTACAGGTCATTGAACTCGCTCAGCTGACTTTTTCTTAAAGAAATTAATTTCGTACAAGCGTAAATTAATACAAGTTTTGAAAAAGAGGTACTTTATTTTTTAATTTTATCTTTACAAATCGATAGTGTTTCATGTACCGGCTCGACCCTCCACGGGATTAAAACGATTAAAATTTAACGGTGTAGAAATTGTTAAATGTTTAAAGAAGTAGAAAACTAGAAATAAGAGTTTAATATAGGAAATATACTATTGTGAAAAATGTGAAGTCGCACAAACACAAAATAAAATTCTACCTGCGTGCATTTATTAAACCCTAAAAGCCACATAGCACATACAAATAGAAACATAAATAAAGTAGCTAGAAAAATGGGAACCCCACCCATAAAAGAGACTGAGTGAGGACGGAAGCGAGAAAGATACAGTATGCGGAATGGAAGTGCGAGAGGACAGCAAGCGAGAACTTGTATGAAAGAGAAGTAGCTAGATATAGACTCTGGTAGTCAGAGAGTAGGTTTTTTTTTTATAATCTCTACGATTATAAAAAAAAACCTACTCTACTCTATTCTTCCCTACTCTATCCTACACTACCCTAATTTTCATTTTTTTTTTCATAAGAACCTTCTGACAATAACAAACACAACAAAAAAAAGAATCAGCGATCGGTCCGGCCGTTATCGGTTGGCCTACCAAAGGAAATAGAATAGGTATTTATTTTTATTTAAAAAGAATATTATTATTATTTTTATAGTAGAGGTCAGCCAAGTGGTTCTAGATAAAAACTTGGTACTGTGAAGGTTACCTCCCAAAGAGCAAGCTTCATAGCTTCCTGGCTGGTAATAACTGTGATAGAAAAATAATTGTAATCTTTGGAGAATTGACATGAAATAAAAACTTATGTCAATCCTAACTTTTACTTATTATGCTTTATAAGGGTACCTAAGTACAAGATATATACGTTGATAAAACAACAGATTATATTGAAGAAAAACAAATAGAACGGTCTTTCACCCAGAAAAGGTACGTCGTACGCGCGAAGTATAACTCCATCTATATAATATTACAAGATTCTGCCTGCCACTTCATCTGCATGGACTAGGAAATGTAGTGGCTCCAGTGGAAAATAATAATGTGTAAATTTAACATAAATTGATAAGTAGGTAAGGCATGTCATTTACTAGGATATAAGTAAGGTAAGCATCGAAGCCCTCGTGAATATCAAAACTTAAATTTTTCATTATACTGGTGTAGTTTGTAAGGCACGATTCCTTTCTGTCTCCTATTTACTCTGGAATCTTCGATTAACCTTATCATTTACCGCGATCAAATTTAAAAAATCAGGACTACCCACTCCACGTATTAAAGTTGTTTATCACAGAGCGAGGAGAAGAGAATATACCAAAACTATCTGTATACCTCTATATACCAAATTTCATTAAAACCAGTTCAGCTGGTTTCACGTGATTGAGTATACATATAATGTATATTATAAACTATTGGTTTTATCCAGTCAAGTGGAAAATACTGGACTGATCGTCGAAGTCCTGATTTGATCTTAAAATCCATTGCAGAGCACGAGCTAAGTAAAAATTTTTCATGCTCAGCTCAAATAGAAATAATTTGTATAACATTATTAAATAGACAGAACAATTTTAAAGCAACCTGTATGCTCTAAAATTGTACAAAATATTGATGGCTTAGCTCACAAAATCGGAGTGCAACCATTTCTGACTTATTTGCTGCAAGTGGAGTAGTGTCATCAGCGTAACGCAGGTTGGTAATTTTTACGCCACCAACTGTAATGCCTCCCTCCTAATTCTCGCAGGTTCATGTCATGATATATTTTCCATAGATGTTGAATAGGATAGGCGATAAAATACATCCCTGGCGCATGCCTCGGCGAAATTTAAAAAGTTTTGATGTTGTTTTATCAACTCCCTGGCTTGAGTCGTACAGGGTGCGAAGTAGGGCAATCAGATGATTTAGTACTCCCAGTTCGTGTAGGACCCTCCACAAACAACCCCAGTTGACACAGTCAAAAGCCTTGCCGTAGCCGACGAAACGCATTATCACTGGCGTATCAAATTCGTATGCCTTCTCAAGAAGCTGTCTAACATTGAGAATCTGCTCTCGAGTGCCCTTGCGCTTAACGAAACTCGCTTGCTCCTGCGGGATTTGCCAATCCAGATAGTAGCGGATGCGATTATTCAAAATATGAAATGAAGCAAGATTTTGCTGACATGTGAGATGAAGGACAAGGTTCGATAATTACCGCAGTTCTTAGTTGACCCTTTTTTGTGCAGCGGAAGAATTACGGATTCCCACCAGTCATGCGGCCAATCACCGTTTTGCCAGATGTGTGAGCAAACCTTGTGGAGTGCCTCTACACCCAAGTCACCCATAGCCATAAGTACCTCAGCTATTATTTGGTCGCTTCCTGGCGCCTTCTTCTTTTTGAGGTACTGCGGAGCAGCAGATATTTCGGAACGTAGAATTGTGGGTTCCAGTTCTACATCCTCCCAATCCGGGACGACTTCGGGTGTTGAAAGGGGATCTCTGTACAAATACTCGCAATAGGCACGCCACCTCTCGGCAATATGGTTTAGCTCGTGGAGTACAGTGACAACGGTACCTCCTATGACCCACTATTTAGCCTTGAATTGTTTGGAAAGGACTCTTGACTTTTTTAAAAAGGCCTGCAGTTTGTAACTTCCTGGAATTTCTCCCAATGTCGCTGCAAATGCCCTCGATGTTTCTGTCATGGCGACAACTGGTTTTAATAGCTCTGCTAAGCTCGGAGTATTCAGCCATTACAGTACGATCTTGCACACCCCTAGTTTTAAGAGCCTTTTAGCTCTGGTTTTTCAGGTGTGTCCACTGCTTGTCAGCTTTAGCGCGCTCTTGGCTGGACTACTCTTCAACTTCGCTTCTAACGCCTCTCGGAAGATTGGTTGATCTGAAGGATCCAAACTTGGTTTCGGTGGTTGACGTCTGGGCGCCTTTAAGCGCAGTGAAAACATGGCTACGAGTAGGTTGTAGTCGGAGCTGCACTCTGCGCCGGGGAAGGTCTTCTCATTAAAAACTGAAGATCTCCAGCGAGTATCTAGAATGACGTACTCTATTTGATTTCTGTGTGAAATCAAACCACCTCTAAAAGGTCTCCAGGACTGGTTTTCTTTGGACTTTTGATTTCGATGGACAATTGTCAATTTTGGTGGAAGATTCTCAGTGGAGATTGGGCAAGAAACTATGACACTTGGTTGCGCAAGCTTTGACACTGTTTAGTAGTGAAAATTAGACTAGACATAAAAAAGGTAGTGTCATGCTTTTTTCTTTTTCAATTCAAAATGATAAATAGTAGGGTTTTTAAAAAAAAAAAATGTGAAGGTATTGAGGTTATGCTACACCTTTAAACTATTTGTATTAAAACGCTGATTTATCGGCTAGGCAGTAGATGTGCTAAATAAAATAGAAGAGTTGCACAGTGCTTTAAGTCTAGATCAATCACCATGGACGTAAAAACGTTTTAACAAATCATGTTGTTCCACGATTTATGATGATTATTTAATGTTTAATCGATCGATAATAATTGCGAATTGAGTCGCTTCACTATAATTAAATCAGTGACGTATTCATTGTATTAAATACTAATTAAATTGGAAATAGAAACCCCACAAATGATTTCTACGAATTTAAGTGAGAAAACAATAAAAATAATAGTTATGAATTGTAGTATTAACTCAAATGGCCATACGCGGCAAAAAGTGAATCTATAAGTGCCCAATCACCTTTGGTGGACACACACACACTAGACTTTAAACTAAAATATCTCAAAAAAATACCAAGATATTCTCAGGGCTCACGAAGATCTGTTTAGCTTGAACTTTCTAGTTTTGTGCCAGGTCCCTAATTTTCACGAAAACTGAAGAGAAAATTTCGCCACCAAAATTGACAAAAAAACCACTTTGATGATATTGACCCATTAACATCGTCTCAATCGTCTACGTTTCCTTCGTCAGAAAATACGTGACGTCTGGTGGGCCTGGGATCTTACTCTATATGGATAGGTCTTTAAAAATGATATTGAGCATTTTAATATATATTTTTTCTACTACACAAAACTTACTATGCAAACCTCCACCGAAAATTGGTTTGAACGCGATCTATTACCTAAAGATCGTTTTTAATTAAACCCCCCTCGTGGGGGTGATCGGCGGCGGCGATCTCTCGCGCCGCCTTGATACAGGCCATGGTCCGGAGCGAGGAGGAGTGCCAAGTGGTCGCCTCTTTCTGCGAGCCAGTAATGCTAGCAAAGGAGGAGGCCGACCGTACCAGGCAACGGCGCCCACAGCACCCCAGCCACCGCTTTCACCGCGGATTCCGATCCCGATTTCCGGCCACCGCAGGCGCGGGTTTGCGGACGGCGGGCAATGAGTAGCTCGCTGTCCGACCATCCGGTAACTGTCTGGACCGAGCCCAAATCGTCGACGGCGCGCATTGATCCCGCGCGCCTCAAGGAGTTGTCAGCAACAGCAGGGGCCCTGCTGGGTCGAAACCTACTGGGGCCAGGGTTAGTTTCGAAAGATAGCTCTGCCCCGGTATGAAAGGCATCGAAGGAACAGGAGTGGGTTTTAGTTAGTAAATCTGACACTATCTCCCGCTCCGCACAAGAGCGGGGGATGTCATTGGATGATTTTCCATGATCGCAGATTACATACATGAAAATACTTAGACCCACACCTAAAAATACTTCCTTTTACCAGGGAGTTCCAGTATATGGAAGTCCCAACACAATGTCATATCTTGTTTCTAAGAGTGGGACAAGACAGTCGCAGTTTATGCTTTAGAATTTAAAAAGTTATCATTATTGCGTCAAGCTGTAAATACAAATGTCTGCATTGTAAGAAACCGACACACAATTGTTTTTATTGCTACAATTTTTAAGAGATCTGCACGAAAATAGTACACGAAGAGTTATTAGGTATGTTTTTACAATAATAATATCTATTATTAGTTTTCAAACCGAAATCATTATTAAAACAATATTATTAAAGTTGTATAATAATTTGTCAGCGAAAATATCAGCTTGAGTAGTCACCAAACTCAGTATCACCAAATCGAAACGAAAAAATGAAATGACACAGCCCTAGCTAGTCTTTCAATTCTTAAGCTTAAATTATAATTTATTTTATTAGTATTTGCATCTATCAAATTACCTTCAGGAAAAACAACACTTGACAATAAAATTAGTTGCATAAATTTAAAATGAAATTATTTTTACGGTTTTTACGAATATTCTGGTTTTTGGTAAGTATCGATTGCGGTACCTCACTATTTATGAAATGGAAACAACATGCAACATTCATTGACTTAAAGGTCCAAGTGACCAGGTCATAAAAATACAAAAAAAAAACATGCAACATTCGAATTTTCAAATCGTAGTCTTTAATTAAAAAACGGTTTTTAAGTAGTTTTTTTTTTAATATTATCATGAATCTAAAAAAAAATACAATATTATTAAAACGTCGATCAAAGTTACATACAACGAACTACAAGAATTTTTAAATTAAATATGTACTTGCTACTACGGAACCCTTCATGGGCGAGTCCGACTAGCAATTGAATGCTTTTTTTAAATTATACCGAATTCTTCAAAACAGTTCATCTGTAAGTATGGTAAAGTTGCAAATATGCGTAATCACAAATTTTACAGGAGGGCAGAAAAACTCCTTTTTCTTATTTTTTAAATGGGCCGCTTTATTAACCCTCTTTCTTTTTAGTTTTTAATAAAAAAATAAGAATATTACTTATTAATCCAGTCGAATTAGACCAAAACATAGAAAAAGCATAGAGAGCAGCCCCAGTCCGGTTCACTTTGGGAGCCAGACGTCGGAAGTGCTCCACGAAATTTCACCAGCTGTCGAACGCTTGTAGGATCACTTTGTTGCCCGTCTGTCTGTCTGTCTGTCGAGACCCTTTATCTCAAGAACACATGCAGGTATCGAGTTGAAATTAAAATCATATATACTCAGGTCTGCGGTCTCTTAAAGCTGTGAAAAAATCAAACTTCTAAGTTAACGAATAAAAACCGGCCAAGAGCGTGTCGGGCCACGCTCAGTGTAGGGTTCCGTAGTTTCCCGTCCGTCACAATAAGTGTTCCCACTTATGAGTTTAAAAAAATACTTGCATTTACGATTATACTACAAACTTAGTCCAGAAATTATTTTGTACAACCTTTTTGTCTTTTTTGTACAAAAACTGTTCTTTCCATCAAGTTCAAAATAATTTTCCTAGAAAGTCCTTAAAAAGTTCTACTTTTCAGATTTTTTTCATCATCATGGATCAAAAGTTAGAGGGGGGGGGACATTGTTTTTTACTTTTGGAGCGATTATTTCCGAAATTATTGACATTATAAAAAAATGAAAGGGTACACTTATTGTGACGGACGGGAAACTACGGAACCCTACACTGAGCGTGGCCCGACACGCTCTTGGCCGGTTTTTTTAGTAATCTTTGCCTGTGGTGACGCGAAGAACAAGGGCTGACGAGTTGAATGCTTCGTTGAAATGATCGAATCTATGGTCACGAGTTCACAGACCGCGCTTGACCATTAACATGCGACCTCAGTTGGGCGGAAATACACGCTCAAGAATTGTCGGATGTTCTTTTATAAATTGTTTTTTTTTATAATTGATAGGCTCGCGTTTGACCACAATCTCACCTGATGGTAAGCGATGATGTGGCCGACGATGGAGCACGCTTGCCTAGAAGCAATCTATTCACTCTTGACTTAAACACCCTTAGGTTATAGCTGTCAGGAAACACAGACTCCGGCAGGGAATTCCATTCCTTAGCTGTACGCATAATGAATGTAATCCTAAAACTCTCAATGGTGAAGGCACCTTACCAGAAGAGAGCGGAGGAGTGCGCCCACCACCAGAGACTCTTGGCAAAGTTGTTCCCACTATTGAAGAACTAGTTCGTCTAGTGTACGGGGATGTCAGTCGAATACCGCAACAAGTGAATTCATGAGAGTGTGAACAGGCCATTTTAAAACTCCCAAAAATGATCAAGCTGCAGCAAATTGATGGGAACGAAGTGACATACACCTCAATAAATAAATACTGTGGTAGAGCAAGATGACGCTACTCATTATCCCGTGGAGTTTTTGAGTGTGAACTAAGCCATCAATTACACCTCATCCATAAAGTAAACTGGCTATTTTTTCCCGCCATTCACGCTAGGGTGTACCTGACAGCTGTTTACTTGTACAGTGGATTTTATGGGTAAACCCGAGCGTGTATGTTGCACAACTGTGCAGGTTTCCACACGTGTACAGGTAACCGGAAAAATATTAATTTCCATGCCCGTTGATAAACCTGTGCAGTTTATCTGCACAGGCAAAAGTAAGCGTATGTGATGGTCGCCTGCGCAGGCACCAGATATGTGGTGACTGCGAGAGGAAAACCGATTATCGCTACAGCGTCGAGTTCTGCTCCGGGGCCATTAATTCAACTGAGAGTTAGTATAGGTGTGCTGCTACGTGTATGTCCTCTACTCAGCTCAAGCTTACTTAACTGTAACTGTGCAAACCTGTCAGGTATACACTAACGTGTATCTTCCACCTTAAGAAAATCCGAAAAAAAACAGGGCATTATTTTTGGACCAAACACCTTCATTCGACTGCTTCAATGTTCCCTATTATTGCCTTGTTGTAAACTGAAACGGCACTATAATCTTGAAATTGTTCTTTTCAGAAAATGGGGATCGTCGCAATGGTACTTTGGCTTTTCGTTTTACTTATTGTTGGATGGACTGTAGGATTCATTTCATTGCACTTTTACATACTTTTCATACCCTTCACAGTCTGCATACCTCCGTGTCAGGTGAGTCTTTCGTGTTTTTGTGTACATAGGTACTTACAAATATAACAAGTTACCTAAATACTTGACGAAACCCGGCAACAACGCTAAATAAATTAATTGATGGTCTTAATGGTCGATATCGATAGACATCGATTGGATGGTTTCAAAGTCTATAGCGACTAAAGATACCACCATTTGTTTGTGTTTGAAATTTGTCTTTAAAAAAATAGTGTAAATTGTACTGCAAACATTATATAATGGGCACCGACAGTGTAGTACATTTCTTTTACACCATTCGCGTAATTCGCACCCAAAGTCTCGTGATTGTCTGAAGACTATATTTAAAATTTGAAATTTACACATTTTTCCTTTATAAGTTTATGGTAAAACAGTTATTTGAATATTATTATTGCTTATATATATAATATGTACCATAGTGATAGCTACACCAACTGTACAGTTCTTCTGTTTACGATCGTTAAAAATCCAGGCCGGCCCTGTGTTGTGAGAACAGGCAGGTGAATGCTGTCAGAGCCAGAATTAAAATCTCGTAAGGACACAAACATTCTTATTCGTAGATGGAATACGTACCCGCGGTGGGTACGTGTTACTCATTATAACATCATCACATTAAACAACGCTTATAAAGAAGAGAGTGAAAAGATCAAAATCTTTGCTTGTTCGTTACACTGATGAAAAACTCAGGGATATTTTGCTACCAATGAGATTTTTTTTACAATCAAAGAATATTAAAACAAGCAAACTGACCTGATCAGTTTGCTTGTAACTCCAAAAAACACTCTTACAGGTTATTAGAGTACTGAATGATCATCATACGGCGTCAGTAATGGCTTGGTAAGAGTATGAACGGAATAACTAAAGTTCATTTTCGTGAAAATGGGCTACTCCAACTTCAGCTAAAGAGTATCAAGATACTATCCTAAACACCATAGCAAAGCCTCTTAAAGCCTCTCTCTTTTTTCCTCTTGGTTTTTTCAGCAAGACTCAGCATCAGATCTATATTAGAGGGCATGTGCTGAACATAAAACTAATTAAAAATCCATAAAAATTCTTTACGATCAGCGGTAGACAACTTTCCAATGATTACCGTGCGTAAACCGCGTCTATCGTGGCCTGAACGCTTAAAAGGCTGTGTTAAGGCTAATGATGGATATTTTGAGTAGAAGACATTGATTTCTGGCTTGGATTCTCTATGTATGACATCATTCTGAAACATTCGTTTTTATAAAGTTAAGATTGTTTTGTATAGAACAGAATTCATGGCCATATTAGGTATACCTACAATATTTTTTTAATAGATAAGTTTCAAAATTTATTCAGAATATCACAAGTAATTTAAAATTTTCGCTTAAAAATGCATTAAAAAAAAAAACTAATTTTAAAACTGGTTACCCGGTTAACCGGTTTAGTTTTAGGAAACCCGAAAATAAAACCGGTTTTTGCATTCCCTATCCACGAGCTCCTCAAGGAAATGGCAGCAAACCGTAGGGGCCCAACAGGACTCTGACTCTGACATGCCCTCTCGCTCCGCCCAATGGCGAGAGATGGGTGAAAATCATTTAAAATGACCATTTTGGTTGCAATATTTCAAATTCAAATTCAAAATCATTTATTTCAAATAGACCATTTGCAGGCACTTGTGAATTGTCAAATGTCGGTTTTTTTTTTTTATCAGTCCAAGAAAAGTGAAGCTAAATATCACGTTCCAAAGCGTAGATCTCTATGGAGAAGAACGTGCAAGAAACTCCATGGACACTCTTTTAAATCATATTATGTGTTACATATAATACTTGGTTACATATTTCATTTAATCAAGTTCAATTTATTTGTCCACACCCGGTATATGAATTAAGACAATATTATTTTTAATATGTAAAAAGTACCTATTAGTATTCTGATATATGTTATTTAGCTGTACTACACAGATTTATAAACACATCATATTTATTTTTTTCGTCGAAGATTATCCATCTTCATACAAATCAAAATTGTCCTCTTTACGGGCTGCGTAATAAAAATTTTCTAAATATGTAAATATAATAGCTACGGTAATTAATATTGATGATTTTTTTTCCAAAACGTTGATGCGTTGAAAGGTTGTCTGGTAGAAATTGCCTTGCGCAATAAGACCGCCTATTGTACGCATAATCTGTATCTGATAATCTGTTAATGTTTATCCTGTATTAAGCTAAGGTGTGCAATAAAGTTCTAAATATATATATATATATATGCCCATTGATTACGGTAAGAAATATTTAATGTTAATTATTTAAAATATTGGGTTTAATGTCCATTATTTTGTTCATTTTTGTTATTCATTTTTGTAACAACAAAATTTGGTGTTATTTTAAATTTGTAAGATGATTCACTCAAACTATAACGAGCCAATTACATGCCGAAATCAAATATGAGGCAGCCATTTTGTCCTCAACGGATAATAGTGACGCGTCTTTGTCAACGAGCAAAATTCCAATTTAAATTTATCAGTTTTGTTTTGTTTCAATCAATGCATGTAAGTGAACACTTATTATTTAATTAAACAATTAAGTACGATATTGCTGACATTTATTGAAATGCAAGGAAGTTGGAACTCATTGAGATTTCTGTTTGGCTTAACATTATTTAAAGTTACTTGCAAAGCATAGCTGTTCATCATTTTTGTTATGATTTTAGTTACATTACAAAAATGAAACAACAAAAATGAATTAAAGTCGCAATCACATTGCTGTTAAAATATTATTACCTATAGCGTGATTCTAATTTTGTAGGTATATTTAAGTGCATATTTGTATATATACTCGTAATATGGATCCGTTTGTCTTTTTGTATATAATGTTCACTATTGGTGAAGAAAAAATCCTTATAAGTAAGTTTATCTTAATAGCTATAACAAATTTAAAAAAAAATACAAAGTGTTTTATTGCGGAACACCTTAAAATAAATAACAGTCAGACTATAATGTGCATTTAGTGGAGCGCGGTGAGATTGTAAGATTTATACCTCGAAATCAAGGGCCAGTCAATGAATCTTTATATAAACTTTGAAATGTGTTTTTAACAATATATGTAAAAATGTTAAAAAAAATATGCGTTCTTCATTTTTTTTATTATTTTTCAATACTCGTAAACTGACTCTTATCGCACTACGATTCGTATCGATATTTTTAAAATTATTATTCGAATCGTAGTGCGATATAGATAGCTATACAGATAGCTAAATTTGCTACAATTGAGCGAAACTTGAGCAAATTTGTCCTTTGGTTACGAAGAAACAGCAACTCAAAGATGAACAATTCTACCGCAGTGCTCGGAAAAGTGTAAAATTCGGTCACTTGTTTCAGTTCCTTTTTTTTTTTGGTTGGATTAAGGTCGTGCTCTTGCAGGCAGACCAGGCTCAAGTGCTTTATCCTATGTTTGTTTTGCCAAACAAGAAATTGCAACAACGCCAACGCTGTCGTCATGGATGAAGACGGCGAGAATGTAGATCTGACACCATATGATGACCCGTCTCCACCTCCAGAAAACATTATTCCTCCTTCTCCACTCTCCCCACTTATCTAGACTGGATGAAACCTAGTCCTTCTAAAAGGGTGAAAGTCTGTGGACTTTATACCGCATAGTCAATAAATGTTGTATGTATATCTTTCGACATAGTCAACCGATTGAGATGAAACAAAGCCTAAGTAATATATCAAGTTACACACAATTTTAATGTAAGTATAAAAATTATCAACATCGATTTCGTACATTTTACGGAATGCACGCACAACAAAAACTTCTATAGATTTATTATATTTATAGACGAACCCGATATTTTTGTAATTTTTGAGAAAACTATGAAGCCTAGTCGCATTACTTTGGTATCAAATTAAATCTAATTAAATTTTATACAAATTTTTGTCTCATACTTTTATATAGGACTATAAGTTTTTTCAAAAATGCAAGCAAATGTACTTAAAGCCGCTCTTTTTATATTCGGGTTGGTTTTTCGAAAAATCTAAAAAATTAGCCAAAATTTCGCAGTTTTTCGAGCAACATGGGAGTGTTGCGTGTGCACAAGGTGTTTAAGGTTGCAAACTTGGGTGTTAAACCTTTTTTTCTCCTGCCCCTCTAATTTTTCAGTAAATTGTTGTTATCAATTGTTGGGATCGCAATCAAGCACTAGTTTATTCAAGGTAAAAAAAAATCGCTACCCAGTGCTGGGCACGCCACAATTATAGCGGTAAGTCCCCTCTTTGAGGCGTGGCTGGAAAGACCTCACGGCGTCCTTACCTTCCACACATGACGCAGGTCCTCACCGGACATGGCACGTTCGGGAGGTACCTCGGGGCGATCAGCGGTGGAAACCTCTCGCGCCGGGCCTTGGTTGAGGCCATGGTCCGGAGCGAGGAGGAATGGCAGGCGGTCGCCGACTTTTGCGAAGCAGTAATGCTCGCAAAGAAGGAGGCCAACCGCATCAGGCAACGGTGTCCTCGCCGCCGCCACCGAGATTCTGATCCCGATTTCCGGCCACCGTAGGCACGGGCTTGCGGACACTGAGCAATGGGTAGCTCGCTGTCCGGTAACTGTCCGGACCAAGCCCAAGTTGTTGACGGCGCGCACTGTTCCCGCGCGCCTCAAGGAGTTGTCAGCAACAGTAGGGACCCAGCCGGGTCGAAGCCTTCTGGGGCCAGGGTTATCCGAAAGTGAACTCGAAACCCCGGTATGGAGGCTAGAAGGAACAGGGTAGGTCGTATAGTCAGCAAGAGTCTGAAACTATCTCTCGCTCCGCCCAAGAGCGGGGGCTGCCATTGGATGATTTATCCCACCATTTTTTTTTTACTTTTTTATTTGAGCTTACAGTCCAATAGTTTATATTAAGATTCATTGACTGGCCCCGGATTCCGAGGTTTTACTAATTTAACGCCTTACGGCTCTCCACTAATTGTAAAGGAGCCCTAATATTTCATTTTTGTTATTTTTTGTTACGGCGTTTAATTTTTGTTACATTTTCATTTTTGTTTCATTTTTGTCACAATGGTACTTTTAAATGATTTTCACCCAGATCTCATTGGATGATTTTCCATACGTAAAAAAAATCCATTACAACTTTTTGTCGATGGTTGCACTGATTTGCAGGGTCTCACAGATATTTTGTGGAGTGGAGTCCAATTTCCAAGATACTGCGCTGAGCGAATGATGGACTAATGACGACTTTTTCGATAGATGACAACAAACGCTGGAGTCTAATAAAATTAGCAAGTTTAAGTCACGATGCTGCTGATTTACACAGCAAAATATTGTATAAGGTTCCGACGTGTAAACTTGTATCTATTGTAAGTACCTAAGTAGTGGCCTACTTTTTTTCTGTAGACAGACAAGGTTGCCAACATTACGGCAAAGGAACCTCTTCCTTCGCTGTAATGTTAGCAAAACGGAAAAACAGTGTTGCTATATTTTTTTTTTTTTAATTAATGATAGGCTTGCGTTTGACCACTATCTCACCTGATGGTAAGCGATGATGTGGTCGACGATGAAGCACGCTTGCCTAGAAGAAACCTATTCACTCTCGACTTAAAGACTCCAGTTGTAGCTATCAGGAAACACAGATTCCGGCAGGGAATTCCACTCCTTGGCTGTACGCACAATAAATGTGTTCGCAAAACGTTTTGTGCGTATGGGTGGGATGTCTACCATGTACCGGTGGCGCAACGCTGTACGTCGTGTGGTCCGATGATGGAACGGACTTGGCGGAATTAGATTGTGCAATTCCAGTGCACACTCCCCGAAATGTAAACGATGGAAAACCGACAGACTAGCAACTCGGCGGCGATGCTCAAGGCTTTGGAGCTTCGACTCTACAAGTGCATCATTGCCGATGATTCTCTTGGCTCGCCTCTCAATCGACTACAGCGCATCAAGCTGGTATTTGGCAGATCCATCCCAAAGATGAGAACAGTACTCCATACACGATCGAACTTGAGCTTGATAAAGATTGAGCAGCTGTTCCGGCGTGAAGTACCGTCTCACCTTTGCTAAGATCCCCAATTTTTTGGCAGCCAGTTGAGCCTTTGCATCGATGTATGAGCCGAAATTGAGAGTAGATGATAACGTAACTCCAAGAAGCTCAAGGTGGTCGGTTATCGGCACGGTTACACCCCGGAAAGTTGGAGCCGGGTGGAATTTATTTATTTATTTAAACTTTATGCAATAAAAGATACAAAGGCGGACTTAATGCCTTAGGCATTCTCTACCAGTCATACCCTAGGTTGACTGGTGCAGAGACGAAATAGCAGGTGCATAAAAAATAAAGAAAATATTATTTAAAACAATTATAGAATTATATATAAAGCTAAAACCAAACATACATATAAAAACGCATATTTAATAAAATACATAGCTATACATACAAATATATACTATAAATATATATATATATATACATACACAAAGAAAAGGAGTTTTGAGATGATTCTACTATTTGTTCAGAAAGTAATTCCGCAACTTCTCGTGGCCGTTCTGATATCAAGAGGTAGCGAATTCCATAGAAGGATAGACTGAATATAGAAGGAGGAATGAACAACATCAGAAGTATGAGATCAAACAAAGCAAAAACAAACAAACTGACAAAGCAGCAGGAGATTGTTAGAAGAACGCAGATTCTTGGCGTGTGAAGAACAGAGATATTGGAAGTGAGATATAAGATAAGAAGGAGGGGTAAGAGAGTTGAGCAAAGAAAAAAGAGTTGTCAAAGCTCGCAGACTTCTTCTTTGGCGAATAGGCAACCATTTGAGCTCTGAAGCTTGATACATGGTCATATTTCCTCAGGTTAAATATGAACCTGATGCAGTTGTTCAGGAGCCTATCAAGCTTATCCAGCAAGGCTGCGTTCAGGTCATAGTAGCACACATCACCATAGTCGACTATAGGGAAAATTAAAGTCTGCACAAGCATTGTCTTCGTCTTTGCAGGCAGAAAGTTCCTCAGACGATACAGATACCGCAAAATCTCATTGACCCTTTGACAGACACTAGAGACCTGACTTTGCCAGCCAAGCGTCGAGTCAAGGTGTAAACCGAGGTCCTTTACCGTAGGGCTGATGGGAATGACGGCTCCCTTGTAAATAATAGGAGGTAGAGAACCAACCGCCACTCTACTCATCATGCGTGCACTACCAATAACAATGGCCTGACATTTTGAGGGGTTTACAGACACGCCAAACCTATCAGACCAGTCACTAATAGCACTCAAATCTCGATTCACATCCTCTATAGCGTCTGACAAACTTTCCACCCGCGCAACTGCATACAATTGAAGATCATCGGCATAAAGATGATACGCACACCGAAGACAGAGATTTATAAAATTTATAAAGATGGAGAATAATAATGGAGAAAGAATACCGCCTTGTGGAACACCAGCATCCAGGTCACCTCCAGGGATTGGATCCGTTTGGCGGAAAAAAGACACGCCTGGGTTTTAGATGCATTGAACTTGACCAGATTGGCGTCGCCCCAATCGGAGACCGCCTTCAAGGACGAGTTCAAGCGTTCAACCATAGCCTCTCGGGATGACTGGATCTGTGTCCCGCTAGCTCGTGCGTCAGATAAAAGTGCAAAGATACCGGGTTTAAGTAGATCATTTATGTGCAGCAAAAACAGCGTCGCCGAGAGCACTGACTCCTGAGGGACCCCGGCATTAATATCCATTTGACCGGACGAGCAGCCATCAATAACCAATCGGATGGATCGAACCCGCAAGAAGTCAGCGATCCAATTACACAGACCAGCGGGCAAACCGAAGGAAGACCTATCGAAAGCTTTCGAGATATCAAGGGAGACGGCAAGCGCTTCCCCATATTTCTCGATGGCCTCGCTCCAGATATGAGTGGCATACGCTAGAAGATCCCCAGTAGACCGGTTTTGGCGAAAACCGTATTGCCGGTCACTGAGGATGTCGTTAGTTTCTAGGTATGCCAGAAGCTTCCTGTAAAGCACCCGTTCCATACTCTTACAGAGGATGGATGTAACAGAGATGGGTCGGTAGTTTGCCGGGTCAGCTCGACTGCCCTTCTTAGGCACAGGCTGCACGTTAGCTTGCTTCCAAGCAATCGGCACTTTTCCAGTTTCATATGAGAGGCGAAATAGGCGTGTCAAGATCGGAGACAATTCAGGCGCACAAGTTTTAAGCACGACCGCTGGTATCCCGTCAGAACCGCTGGCTTTGTTCACGTCTAGGTTACGTAGCACCCTACAGACGTCCTTCTGATGGATGCGAATATCTGACATAGTTGTCTCGCATCGCACAGGAAAGGCAGGGGGCCGTGCGTCACCAGAGTTCAGACGAGAAGATTCCGCAAAAAGAGAGGCAAATAAGTTTGCTTTCTCTTCCGCGGTGTGGGCCAGCGAGCCATCGGGTTTTAGCAGTGGCGGAAGTGAGTGGCGGCAGAAGTTCGATTCAACCGACTTAGCCAGGGACCAAAACGCTTTACTACCTGCAGAGTATGAAGCAAGTTTGCTCCCAATTCGGCTTACGTGGTCGAACCGAGACCTCCTCAACACCTTTTTGCAGGACTTGGCAGCCCTGTTAAAGGCCTTCTTCTTTTGAGCCACGTCGCTTGCTTTGTGCATACGAGCGTCAGCCCAAGCTCGGTATGCCGCGTGCTTAAGCGCGTCTGCGCGATGACACTCGGCGCCGAACCATGGACGAGCTTGGCCAGACATTGTTACGTCAGAGAATGGGATGAAGTACTCCATCCCCTGTCGCAACACATCCGTCACGGCATCAGCGCACGACGAAGCATCCTAAGAAGAAAAGCAAGTTAGCTGCCAAGGATAGCATGCGAAGAAAGACCGCAAGCCATCCCAATCTGCTGACCTGTATCGCCAAATCCGCCGGGTGCCTCTAGGGCTGGGATCGGGCGGTGAGTAGACAGACACAGACTTAACCAGACAGTGGTCGGAACTGCCTAAAGGCGAACATATCGACACAGAGTATCGGTCTGGATCTGTTGTCAGCAGGAGGTCCAAGCAATTGGCTGTGTGCGAATCCACATCCGGCACCCTCGTTGCCCCCTGGACCAGCTGGGTGAGATTAAGTGCTAGCGCTAGCTTTCGTATCTCACGACCGGCGTGGTCTGTGGATTGGTACGGGAATAACCACTCTTGGTGGTGGGCATTAAAATCCCCCAGTAACACCAATTGGGCAGAAGGGTACCGCTGTAGAGCCACATCCGCCGCCTCACTCAGATGCTGTGTGAGCCCGGATGTCTCCTGATCTCCGCTGTGCGACCGGTAGACACAAGCGTAGATTATTTTATCCAGGCCTGTGTCCACCAAAGTCCAAAGCGTCGAGAAAATGGAGTCCTCAAGGTTACGGAGACGCCGATAGCAGATGTCGTCCCGGGCGTACATACATACACCCGCACGTGCTTTAAAATTGTGCTCCAAGGTAAACCCTGGGTAGGAAAGGTACGACACGTCGGACGGACACCTGATCTGCGTCTCCGAAAGGAAGAAGAGAGCTGGCTTTTCAGTCTCCAGGTGATGGTGGACTGCGACGATATTGGAGTGCAGACCTCTTATGTTAATGAGGTGCACTTTGTGGGAGAGGGAGTGCAGCCGCTGTTTAACTAGTCTCTTTGTCCTTTTCATTTTCATATGAGTGAACGGGAGGAGAGGAGAAGGAAGTGAAATGAGGTTCCACGCAGCTAACCCTCAGTCACGCACTGAAGGGACGAAATCATTGGGGGACTAGTCTGGAGACTGCGGGGACGCCCGAGCCCCCCCGGGAATGTCCATCGGGCCCTCTCGTCTGGTCGCTAACCAGCACGATGGCGCATTCCGGGATTTTTCGACAGTTGGCGGGGCAGCCTTTCATGTGTGGCTAGCACATTACTTGGGCCCCCAACTACCTGCGGTCGGCCAGCGGCAACCGTGCCTCGGATCCCGCTACCCTCCGCGACTAGCCTCCCGATTCCTCCCTATCAGCATGAGCCAGATTGGTGCGTTGGAACAACTATTGCGACCCAACTCCTCTAGACTGGCTACACTGAGCATCATACCGGAACACGGCCAGGCCGTTTGGCGGTACGTCTTGGCTCAGTGGGTGGTCGCAAGCCAACGGTCGAAACCTACCACCAGTTAGTGTCACCTGATTAGCACTACCCGGGGACTACGTGTAGGGACTTGCTTCGGGTATTCTCCTACGGACGCGGGTGACTCGGCCCCCAAATTTCATTTCATTTCATTTTTAGAAATGAAATTACTTAATATTATGGAGATTAACTGATATTTCGTTACTTTTAACAATTGCCTTGTAATTTCGTTTTTGTTTAGTTTAGAAATTGTAAAAACTATTTTTGAATAAAGTATAGGACGCGGGGCTCCATTTTGATTGTTCTGCAATTCTTTCAAATACCGAAAACACCATGCCTTAATATCGCACCTCTCCATTAACTTCCTTTTAGACCTGTTTTTTTTTTTTTTTAATAAAATTCCATTCCCCTCATAATTCTCCATAAAGTGATGCCACTACCGTTAAAATCGATTTCGTTTCACATTTCGTGCCAAAATATTGGTAGAGCAGGTAACTCTTTTCTTTTTTTCCTTCTATTTCTTGTAGGCAGACGGGGAGTCAACATTACGGGCATTACGGCGAAGGAACTTCTTAAGTGAAACGCACTGTACCTATCTCATATTATCTTGTCGCAATGAGTAAAAAACGAAAAAGTTTTGCCAAGAAAGAACAAGTGATTGAAAGCCCGAAGTTGGGTACCTACATATTAAAAAATACATTCAGCCAAACATAGAAACTCCTTCTTATCGAAGTCGGTCAAAAATATCCATTTTCATCGTAGTGCAATTTTAAACGTGGAAACAAGTCAAGAGAACGTGGAAGACTTAGTGCATTAAACTTATTCTAAGGCATCAAAGCTCAATTCACAACGATCTTTTGCAGCGAAAGTGACGATCTTTTGTAGATACCTATCTAATTTATTGTCAAGCAACAGATAGGTCGTTATATCATATTCTGTATCATGTTTTACGCAAAAGCAAAAAGAAGTAAATATTTATGTTGAATAAAAATTTTGTTTTACTGTACGATGAGCAATCTAAGTACATCACCTAGGTAGGTCATAATAACACTTATGCCTGGCCCACATACATCGCGATAACATTCGGGCGATAAACTTCGTCTGACGTCTACGGCGAAGCTTCGCGGCCACATATTGCGCGATGTAAAATTTATCGCGATGTATAGTTATTTATTTTATTTATTTAAAATTCATGTACAATAGTTATCGGCACGGCTCTTGAGCGCTCGGCGTCAGAGTGGGGATCGCTTTGCGCATTCCATACATTAGCGAGCCAATCGTCGTCGTTGTTAGATACGTGCAGCAAGCACATGGAACGAATCACGAGTGACGTCTATGACACGATGGGGCGGCGAGCCAATCATTGACATTCCCCGCCCCCGCGACTCACGTCGCACCACTAAAGAGACCAAATATTTGACTTCTGCGCAACCTTGCGCAACTTAAAGCCAGCGCTCAAGATCCGTGCCAATCACTATACGAGCGATGTATAAACGCAAAAGACAAAACGAACGCCGCGGTTGCAGTTGTTGCAGAAATCCTTTTTTTATGGCCACTTTCGTTTGGGTTCCATAAAATCGGCTCAGACTTAAGAGTCTTCTTTCTTCGCAATAAATTCTAAAATTTTATTTTTACTCCAATCCATGTTTCGCTTCAGCTATATTATGCACTGCAGTTTAAATTAACACGTCCGCTACGCACGATGGCTGGCGGCCGACTGAAGTGTGGCCGCGCAAGCGAAGTTCATTGCGATAAAACGCTTTGATCTGTGACAATATTTACCGATAGAGGAGCGAAGTCCTCGAAGCTTCGTACGAAGCACCGAAGTATACGCGAATACTTGGCTACACACATCGGGATAACGCGAATCTCCGGGTTATCGCCATGTGTGCGGCCTAGACGAGCCTATCGCAGTTTTGGAGCTGCTGGACATAGGCTTCACAACACCATGTCGCCCTGCCACCGCGACAAGTCGCGGCATGGCGGACAGAGTTCCGGTGGGATCTCATGGTGGAATAGCGACGACGAGTAATGCAAACTTGCAACCCAGTGCAGCTGGGAATGCCATAACTATAGCGGTAAGTTCCCTCTTTCAGAAATGGCTGGAAAGACCTCATGGCGTCCTCACCTTCCACATGATGCAGGTTCTCACCGGACATGGTCAGTTCGGGAGGTTAGTTCTACGGATTCGTGCGGAAGAAACGCTCGGGTGTCACCACTGTGTGGACCGCCCGGAGGACACGGTGGAGCACATGGTAGAGATGAGCCCCACTTGGGGGGATTGGTAACGACCATGATCCGAAGCAAAAAGGAGTGGCAAGCGGGCGCCTCCTTCTGCGAAGCAATAATGCTAGCTATGGAGACGACCGCATGCGCGAATAAACTTACGCCCCAGCCGCCGGGATCTCAATCCCGATTTCCCGCCTCCTTAGGCGCGGGTTTAAGGACAGAGAGCAGTGGGAAACTCGCCGTCCGGTCGTAGTGTTCCACGCGCGCGTCGAGGAGATGTCAGCAAACCGCCCTATGGTTTGCTGCCCAGCAAAGGTTCGAAGCCTACTGGAGCCATGGGTCCACTTCTGAAAGGAAAACCCTGCCCTAGAATGCAAGGCAACGATGGAACTGGGAGTGAGTTTTAGTCACTCAAAGTCTGACACACCCTCTCGCTTCGCCCAATGGCGAGAGAAGTCATTGGATGATTTGCCACTTATATATATACAGGGTTTTCCAACAAGAGGTGTTTTTTTTTTAATATAAATGATCGGATGTTTATTTCGTTATAAAGAGGAAGGTATGCCGTTAATAGTGGAAAATAACATCAGGCAAATGACCACCACGACCACGCTTACAGGACCATGACCTAGACCATGACGTTTAAAGTAAGATTGTTTTAATCTTGTTTCAGTGTGCGTAAGAGTCAGAGCTATACAGTTTGTCTAGCGCCATCTCTTACCCACACTGAAACAAGATTAAAACAATCTTACTTTGAACGTCATGGTAACACCCCATATCCTTTTCATGAAATTTTCCAGAACCAAATCGCAAAGTGGCTGCCCTAATATGTCCTCGATAGCTTCACGAATTACATCTTTGTGGTCTTGAATCGACGCTGGGCTGTTGGCGTAGACCTTGTCTTTCATGTGACCCCAAGGGAAGAAGTCACAAGGTGTTAAATCACAAGATCTTCGAGAGATAACACTCTTGCTCCTTTTCAAATTAAATCTCAATAACTTTTTTTGTAATCATGGTATCAGTTTTTATTTTTTTAAACACATTAGAATCTGCATATAGTGGACATATTTATTAAATAATGGGCACCGACAGTGTAGTACATTTCTTTTACACCATTCGCGCCCAAATTCTAGTGATTATCTGAAGACTGCAGTTAAAATTTGAAATAAACTATTTTTTTCTTTAATATTTTTAAGCTTACAGTAAAACAGTTACATGTATGCACATGTATTCAGCAGTAATATACAAAAAACAAAAAAGAAAAATAATGTTTTTTGTTGAAATTAGAACCAAATTAGTGTCGCAAGGTGTTGTTTTTCAAAAAAAAAATGTAAAGATCAGTTTTATTCTGAGAACTATGGTAAAAAGTGATAGCTGAATACATGGTGTAACGAGCCATTAACGTTGGACCACTATTTACGCCACACCCTGTATATATTATCTAGTGATGTAACGAATAAATGCATTCGCATTCGCAAAAAAACATGCGAATATTTAGCGAACGTTTCTGACAAACGAAAAGGAAATAATATTTTGATTGAATGGATATAGAAAGACAATACAACTTATATGATTTTATATTTTTACTTCAATATTTTTCGATCACACAACTTTATTATATACATTTGGATTATCACAAATTGTGAAAAAACTTATTAAACTTTCGGTGATGCGCGGCACCGAGCCCCTGTTCTTCCAAATAGATGCGTGACGAGTATCTCGGATATTCGTATCCATCAGAAAAACGTCCGTAGCGTTCTGCGTAACCTTGACGTGAATAAAACCAGTGGCCCCGACTGGATACCAGCTTCTTCTTAAAATTTGTACGCCTGAATTGTCTCCGATCTGACTCGCTTATTTCACCTCTCATAAGAGACTGAAAAAGTGCCGATGGCTTGGAAGGAAGCTAACGTTCAGCCTGTACCCAAAAAGGGCAACCGGGCTGACCTGGCAAAATACCGATCCATCTCGGTTACGTTCATTATCTGTGAGAGCATGGAACTGGTGCTTCTTGAGGGATCGATCCACCCGAGAGGTTATTGATGGCTGCTCGTCGGGTCAAATGGATATTAATGCCGGGGTACCTCAGGGGTCAGTACTCTCAGCAACACTGTTCTTGCTGCACATAAATGACCTACATAAACCTTTGGGTATGCAGACGATAGCACTGTTGTTGAGAGTTACATGTACGGCACACGAGCTAGTGAGTCTCAGACCCAGTCTCTCCGAGATCTCTCTCAGATCCAGGCTATGGTTGAATGCTTGTTTGTTCTTGGAGACAGTCTCAGAATGGGACGATGCCAATCTGGTCAAGTTCAATGGTACTAAAACCCGTGTCTTTTTTTCCGCTAAAAGGAGTCAATTCTACCCGTCTCCATCTTACCGGGGTATGACCGTGCCGATAACCAGCCACCTTGAGTTTCTTGGGGTGCCGCTGTCGTCTACCCTCAATTTCGGCTTCTACATCGATGCAAAAACTCAACTGCCTCCCAAAAAATTGGAGATCTTAGCGAGGGTGAGACGGTATGTCACGCCGGAACAGCTGTTCATTCTCTATCAAGCGCAAGTTCGATCGTGTATGGAGTAATGCTCTCATCTTTGGGATGAGTTTGCCAAATACCAGCTTGATGCACTAGTCAATTCAAAACTCCAAAATTTTAAGTATCGTCGCCGAGTTGCAAGCCGAGGTTTTGTATTGTTTACATTTCGGGAAGTGTGCATTGGAATTGCAGAATTTAATTCCGCTAAGTCCGTTCCATCATCGGATTACATACGACATTGTGACACTGATACTTACATGGTGGACATTCCACCCATACGTACAAAGCGTTTTGGCCAAAGTCAGTGTTTCCTGAAAAACTTTTTGTGTTAAACCTAGTTCAATCAGTCTGTTACGGCTCTGATAAGTTCGGTTTAAACTTGGCTGACACGAAATGTGAAACTTGCCACTTGACTTGAGAGTTTGTCATTCTCACCCAAATGTCTTGGTGATGGTGGCACGTGTTATAGGGTCATTCGGTTCCCTTCAAAATGGTTGAGTCATGCCCGTGAACGGGTGCCATCGATTGAGACTGGTCATCTGTTAGCTGCCAATGGCTTAATTCGGTTTCTATTTTTAAACTCTTTTTTTTTTATAAAAAAAATATTATTATAATCATTGATATACAAAAATATAATGTATTATTATTACATATCTACATTGTGCTCACATATTAGAAGCGACAAGAAATATGTAACCAAAATCTATGTAACTCATAATGTTTTAAAAAGAGTGTCCATGGAGTTTCTTGCACGTTCTTCTCCATAGAGACCTACGCTTTGGAACGTGCAATTTAGCTTCACTTTTCTTGGACTGACCGACATTTGACTATTCAAAAGTGCCTGCATATAGTCTATTTGAAATAAATGTTTGTGACTTTTTTGACTTTTTAACAAAAGACAAAACTTATATTATACCCTATCAAAAACTCTTAATTGCGCGATGCAGGATTTTCGCCATTTAATTCTTAGATGCTACACGAAGTTATGTCGAAGTTGACCTAGTATTCAATTTCGACATAAGTTAACGAATTAATTAATATTGGCTGGTCGTTGCTTTTACGAATTTTACAATGAGAATCATAGTTGTCGTTAATCATTTCTAAATAAGCCAGGAAACAAAGATTGTGTTAGTAAATAATGTATTCATGGTCACCCTTCAAAATCATTTCATAGATAATTAAAGAATAGCTAATAACTTCGTAGATATATTTTTTTAAGGCGGGATTATACGTACTCGTACATTTAGTAGAATTTTATACTAAATATAAGTGTTTTTTGTTCCAAATATCGTCAAAAGTACCTATAGCAGATTATAGGCCAATCTATTTACCAAAGCATCTCAATTGAGGAGCCTCATTAATTGTGCTATATCCCCCGATCCACTTATTTTTGATATCCGGTTCTTACCCTACAAATCTAATATACTTACTACTAATTGATGACGAAATTGCGTATCAATTGAACTAATGCTTCTTTTTGAAAAATTACGGGTCATGTGTACCTATGGTCTGATGAGCCATAGGTATATACAATGTATGGTAACTTTTTTTAATGTTAACACTAAAGAGCTCAAATTTGGTCTACAACTACTTTAAAATAACAATAATAATAATTTATTTATTGCAAGTTACATTGACTCATGTATAATAATATAAAAAAAAAATATTAATCTGTCACAATTAAAATCACAAATTAAAAATTAAAATCAATTAATATAATTCATATAAAGAACATCATTAAATAATTAAATAATATTGTAATTATTAAAATTCAATCAATAAAAAAATAAAAATTATAAATTAAATAATAAAACATTTTTTACGCAGTATAAATATCTTTTACGCAGAAATAATTTAAAATATATTCTTTTAAAAACTTCGATTAAAAATTGCGATTTAATTACAGAAATCGACGCGTACGAAGTCGCGGGCAACAGCTAATATTAAATAAAACGGAATCCATTACAACTTTTTGTTAATAATTGCACTGATTGCAGGGTCTCACAGATATATTGTGGAGTGGAGTCCAATTTCCAAAATACTGCGCTGAGCGAATGATGGAATAATGATGACTTTTCGATAGATGACAACAAACGCTGCATTCTTATAAAATTGGCAAGTTTAAGTCACGATGCTGCTGATTTACACAGCGAAATATTGTCTAAGGTTCCGACGTGTAAACTTGTATCTATTGTAAGTAAGTAGTAATAAGTGGGTGCCTACTTTATATCGATGCATTTCGCTGCAAAGGGCGTGTTCTCCATATATCATAGGGTGATTGTGCTGGTTTACCGTCCAGTTCGCCACACACAATTTAGTGTTTTTAGGGTGAGTTGCACCATTTAACTATAACGATAACAAAGCCGTTAGCAGTTGTCAAATCGTCGAATTGGTTATCGTTATAGTTAAAAGGTGCAACTCACCCTTATAGTTTTTTTTTTTTTATAGACATCTTAGATAAGTATAGTGGACTAATACTAGCATACCAATTTTGCAAAGTATTATTTTGGTTTCGTCCACATAGACAGAACCACAATCAGCTAGGTGAATATTTGTAAAAATCATTTTACTTCAACAGATTTATGAAATACAGAATATTTTTTGAGTTATTCTTTTGAAATCTTTAAAAAAAAATTAAAGATTGTACACTGTCATTGTGACAAATATTTCTGACAGTTTTTTTTTTTTATTTGTTTAATCTGTACTGTAATATAATTATGCGAGTGTCGTTTGTTTGTTTTTACACGTGCTACTCTCTAAACTACAAGCTAGTATTTAATAAGTTGTCAATTAAATAAAACTATATAAGGCTACACTTTTTTTTCTACACTGTGGTCGAAAACTAGCTCGCACTCGGAAGAAAACCAATTTTATTGGTTGAAAACTAGCGAAATTCCTACTTTTTCAAAAAATATTTAAAAAAAGCCGTGAAAGAGATGTATTGTCCTGTGATGTTAAATTAAAGAAGACTATATAAGCTATAGAAACAAATATGATACATTTATGTAAGGGTACTTCAGGATATTTATTTCGCATCACAAAGCTGGCAACTCTGATAGTTGGACGAAAACCGGCGCAATCACCCTACTTGTCGCAACGAGTAAAAAACGAAAAAGTTTTGCCAACAAGTGAGTGAGAGCCTATGTTGCGTATTAAAAATATCCATTTTCATCGTAATGCAATTTTAAACGTAGAAACAAATCAAGAGAACGTGGAAGACTTAGGTAGTGCATCAAAACTCAATTACCTAACATAATTATTATAATAATCTTATCTACGGTACTTACGTCCTTTGCAGCGAAAGTGACGATTTCTTTCTTGCGCTGACAGTTTGCACAAGATAATAAGTAGTATACCAAGTATTTTGCAGCGCAGCAAATCAGAGCCAATTTTTGTTTGTTTTTGTATTTAGGGTCATTTTGATAGTCCGACTTTGGCACAATCATTTATTAATAGCATTTTTTGACTGTCTGTCTGTGTAACGATGAAGTAGGTACCTTTAAGAATGCGAATGATGTATGACTATGAATTATTAATATAAATTAAATACAAATATAGAAAGCTGCTCGCCTACATAACTTGACCGTAGTATTCGTAATTAACGTAGGTATCTAATTTATTGTCAAGCAACACATAGGTCGATATATCATATACTGTATCGTGTTTTACGCGAAAGCAAAAAGAATTACATATTTATGTTGAATAAAAATTTTGTTTTACTGTACGATAAGTCGCGGCATGGCAGACAGAGTTCCGGCGGGATCTTATGATGGAATAGCGACTGTCGCAAAGTCGCAACCCAGTGCAGCTGGGAATGCCATAATTATGGCGGTAAGTTCCCTCTTTTAGGAATGGCTGGAAAGACCTCACGGCGTCCTCGTGTGCGTGTGGATTGAGTGTTCTTTTTTAAAAGTTCATTTTATGTATACGAAATCGAGAAAGGATTTAGGAAATAATTGTGATAACTTCATGGTGAAGATAAAACAATTGTGAAATCGATGGGAAAAAAATAGTAGCGTTTATTTACTTGACCCGAACTTGTATACAAATGAAAGCGACATCAGAAATTGTGAAAATTTTATCACTAAAGTTTAACACGTTTTTTAGTTTGGAGACTGTTTCATTTCAACAGTAATCAATCCAAACTAATATTATAAATGCGAAAGTAACTCTGTCTGTCTGTCTGTCTGTCTTTGTTTCACGCCTAAATTACTGAACCGATTTGTGTGAAATTTGGTACAGACATAGTTGGGAACTTGAGAAAGGACATAGGATAGTTTTTATTGCAAAAAAAAAATAAAACAAAAAATAAAATTTATTCCGGACATACAGCGCCATCTATTGGTCAAGAGTCGGCATCAATTCAGTACTGAAATTTCCGGAAGTCACTTTTCCATGCGAACGAAGTCGCGGGCAAAAGCTAGTATTATTATATTTCTAAGGGAGAAAATTTTGTAGGGTAACATAATTTTATAGGACTTTGTTTGACATTCAGTCAAACAGGAATCTATACCTATAGATAAAAGGAGAAACTGACTGACTGACATAATAACGTACAACTGAAACCACTGGGTCTAGAAGCATGAAACTTTGCACAAGGCTTCCTTTTATGATGTAGGCAAGCACTAAGGGGTTGGAAATTAAATCTTCGAGAGGATATAAAGGAAGAATTTAGATGTATGCAAAATCTCATTCCGTGTGAAACTTAGTAACCGAAGTAAATAATAAAGGTTGTCATTATACGTTTTCAGAACTACACCCAATAGAACAATAGTATAATTAGTTTAGTTATAGTAATAATTTATGATGCCCTCGTTATCGATACATGTTGGAAGGAGGGGACTTTTTGATCAAACCATACATTTTGTAGGACTAATACTTTTTCGAATAATTTAGATATAAAAGTATATAATCTAGAGATTTAAAAAAAATATCCCGTTGTAATAAACTTTTGAGAATCATCAAATCGCCATATTCTATCCCTGCTACCTCTGTTAGCTACCACAATCGAGAGTTTCGAATAGGAAATCGCTGGGCGTCTCATCAAAATGAAGCTACTGACGGAAAATTAGCTTGATCAAGTGCAAAAATGGAACAGGGATCCTGGACTATATAATAATAGCTAGTATCTTAATTTTTTATGGCCGAGTTCTAGATATACAAGGTGTAAGGGACAGCCCTCCACAAACTTTAAGGGCTTGCTCAGTAGATGACACTGAACAACCTTCCACAAAAATTTTTTTTAGGAAACGAAAAAAAAAATTCGCCCTCTCTATACAAACTGTCCAATCAAGTTTGTAATTTGCTATGTTGAGGCGGATATTTTTTTTCGTTTCCTGAAAAAAAATTTTGTGGAAGGTTGTTCAGTTTCGTCTACTGAACAAGCCCTTAAAGTTTGTGGAGGGCTGTCCCTTCCACCTTGTATATCTAGAACTCGGCCAGCTTTTGGCTTCGCACCCGCTCTTCCCTGCTCCACCTTACTGTACATACCCTACTATACCCTACTTTACTCTACCCTATACTACCCTAATTTTCATTTTTTTTTTTCGTGAGCTTGAAAATAATAATAAAACAGAAACCAAGGAATAAGGCGATTTTAAAGATACTCCATGTAATTTTTAAAACCCCCTAGATTTGAGGAGAAAATTGAGCAATTTTCTCCTCAAATCTAGGGGGTTTTGTGTTTCTAGACTGCGCGATTGATACACGCACACATACCCTAATTCAAAAGAGGTGTGCTGGAAGGAATGAGCCTGTTTAAAGAATGTCGCCATGGCCCACGCATAATGGTCCACATAGGATTAATGCGGAAACTAGACTCCGATAGATAGATAGTTAGATAGCCCGCTCCACATACATCATACAGTTGCCATCACAAATCTTGAGCGCTCGGCGTCAGAGTGGTATCGCTTTGCGCATTCCATATATTGGCGAGCCAATCGTCTTCGTTGTTAGATACATGCAGCAACGCAGACGAAATAGGAGTGACGTCTATGACGCGATGGCGCGGCGAGCCAATTACTGACACTTCCCACCCCCGCGTCTCACTTTGCACCACTAAAGAGACCAAATATTTGACTTCTGCACAACCGCTCAAGATCCGTGATGGCAACGGTACACTGTTTAAAGTCTAGTAAGCAGTATGCTTTATGCTATCCAGCAAAAGAAAGTTCACCTATTGATAAGTTTCATCTTCTCATTTTGTTGGCTTCAATTTTAGGGTTTTTAAACAACTATATCATGTTTTACATAAAATTAAAAATCAGTAATATTTTAAAATATTTATTGTAAACCTACCTACTAATTACATTTTTATATAAGTACCTAAACAAAACAATTTTGACTTATAACTATGAATTTAAAATGTAGATATAATAACAAAACCAACATAAGCAGTTTTTTAAATAATATAAAATACTGGAAATCTATTACAGCTTTATTTACATGGCCTGACTACACAAATAAAATAATGTTGCCATATTTGTGTGTATTTTAAATGAGGTAGCATGCTCAAATAAGTGCGTGTAATATCTAACGTTTTATTGTATTTTTATATACAGACAAAATAAAAGTATTTCATACCTATACATACACTTGAAGTGGAATGCTTTATAATGAAGAAGCATTTTTGTCGGTAACATCAGAGAATAAGGTCTAAGTTTCGACTTGTAATCGTATTCAGTAACACCCAACTTGAAATTTGGAGGAATAACCGTATTTAACAAATAAAAGGCATCGGCGATGAAAAAATGATTAAGCGAAATTGAATAATCATTACAATGTAGAAACTTATATACGTTTAGGGATAAAAAGACATTAGACACGTAAGTATTTTCCTTTTATCGTAATGACAAAGATACAAGATTTCGTCACGTCTTGATACACTTTGTGCCCGCGACTTTGCCGATTGTTGGCGTCAAATTCGTAAAACAATACAATGCCATTTGGTCACAATTTCAAGAAGTATTTGCGCAGAACCCTAATTAAAAAAATAAAATAAAAGTAGTCTATTTAGAACGGAGCTTGGAGCGGCTTCTTTTTAAGGAGTAACTTTAATCCTTAAAAAAAAGCACCGCTATGTACCGGTGGAAGTCCCGTCAAAATCGGCCCAGCCGTTTCGGAGATTAGGCGGACCAAACACAAAAATTTTAAAACTTCTTACATTTTGGTTTTAGATATCAAATATACTTTCCTAAACATATTTAGTAAAAAAAAATAGACACTTCAATTTTATTTATATACAGAGGTTGTAAAATTAAAATGTGGTTTGAATAACTACTGCTGATAATTCAATAGAGCGTCTTGGATAACTCAAGTTCAAATATGTATTCACTCAACTATACAACATCAATAGTTTTCACGAGTCACATTTTTATTTTTTTACTGACGAAACGTAGTTTACAAGATATAATATTAGAGGTAAAAAAGTGTTACCAAAATTATTTTAGGCTACATTTAAGGCAGCAACTTCGAGTAATACGTACATTTCTTTTTTTTTGTATTTTAAGACTTTTTATCTGACTGTTGTTCAGTAAAAAAGGTTCAATAAATGTGGTACCTAGTGTCCGAATCGTCAGTGAAAAAATCTTAACAAAATGTAGCGATTCGGTCACTGTGTCCGAATCATCAGCAACTCATTTTCACAAATTCGTTCGCTAAACTAACAAGTAGGAATAATTTGAAGCACGATAAGTAACCTGTCCAAGTTCCTGAACACAATTAAAATATAAACTTATTTGAGTCATATCTCTTTACTTGGCTATTATATGTGATAATAATGTACAGGTATACCTTTTTGTGGTGGGAAATCATCAAATGACTTCTCTCGCTCTATGGTGGAGCGAGAGGGTGTGTCAGACTTTTACTGATTAAAACCCACGTTTGTTCCTCCGTTTGAGGCGACGGTAACTTTTTAGGGTTCCGTAGCCAAATGGCAAAAAACGGAACCCTTATAGATTCGTCATGTCTGTCTCTGTCTGTCCGTCCGTATGTCATAGCCACTTTTTTCCGAAACTATAAGAGCTATAATGTTGAAACTTAGTAAGTAGATGTATTCTGTGAACCGCTTGAAGATTTTCATACAAAAGTAGAAAAAGAGCAATAAATTTTGGGGGTCCCCATACTTAGAACTGAAACTCAACAATTTTTTTTCATCGAACCTATACATGTGGAGTATCTATGGACAGGTCTTCAAAAATGATATTGAGGGTTTCTAATATATTTTTTTTCTAAATTGAATAGTTTACGCAAGAGACACTTCCAAAGTGGTAAAATGTGTGTGTGTCCCCCCTGTAACTTCTAAAATAAGAAAATGATAAAACTAAAAAAAACAAATGATGTACATTACCATGTAAACTACCAACGAAAATTGGTTTGAACGAGATCTAGTAAGTAATTTTTTTTTAATACGTTAAATCTACAAAAATACACTAAACATCGATCAAAGTTACGACTCGCACTTGGCCGGCCAGTTTTTTTAACGTTTCTGCAGCTAACAATGCATACTTTAAGGACTTTCTAATCTACATCAAACTTTCCTTTTAATTTCACATACTACATTTTCGATCGACCTTAAAAATTCATCAGCATATTTCTTGCAATTTTCGATAGTAATTCTGAAACAAATATTTACATTTTAACATAGGTACTTGTAGATTACTTAAGGTGCCATATACGCTAGGGTACAGATGACATATACCTGTCAGGTAAGCTTGTATGGAAACCTGCACAGTTATACAACATACACGCTCCTGTTTACCGTTACAACTCACCTGTACAGGCAAACCTGTTAGGTATACCCTAGCGTGTATGGCGGCCATTAGGCACAAGAACTATGAGCAACTTAAGTCACATCACGCAGGGTTGTTGACATGAATAAATATTGTTGAGCAGCGGAGACGACAATGTTGAGATGGAGATGTCGTGTGACGAGAATGGATAAAGTGAGCAATGGGTATATTAGAGGAAGTTTGAAAATGGCGCCAGTGACTGAAAACTTGAAAGAGAATCGATTGTCTTAGTATGGCCATGTAAAGAGGAGGGATGACCATGTTATTAAAAGAGTTATGAGTATACAATATGTGAATGGATGGAGAGGGAAGCCAAAGAAAAGATGGATAGATTGTGTGAGAAGTGATATAAAAGAAAAGGGAGTTAGTGATAGCGTGACGGGTGAAAGGCCAGAATGGAAGAAGAAAATGTGTTGCGCCGACCCCAAGTAATACGAGATAAGGGCAGGAAGATGATGATCAAATATGCATTGTGGTAAAAAGATGAGTCAGCTAGACTTTGCGTTACCAAGTGCATTGCGATATTTTTAAAAGCCACTCAGTGGCCTTCCACGAGCTCATAATGCAATTCATTTGAAGCCCTAAATTGAATGTTAATGGGATGTAGCTATACACGATGTCTTTGATATCAACTCATAAACGAATACCACGGATCCAGTACATGATTCTGAGCCCCCTAGAGGTGGAAATTTTTCGTCGACACTTTCCTAATTATAAAAAAAAAAAACCAACTGTTTAAAATCGTTATTCTAATCCCGATAACATTTTTAATTTTAAAAGTAATTCATTAATTTTCTTCACAAAAAATGTTAGACTAAAGATTTTATACAGTTTAAATTAAAAAACGAAAAGATAAAAAAAATAAACAGGAAAAATCCGACGAAAAATTCCACCACTAGGGACAATCCAGATTCTAGACCCCCTCAGTGGCAATTTTTTAGATTTATTGATTTTTCAGAATCATGTAAGTACTGGATCCATGGTAATCGTTTATGCATCGATGTCAGAGACAATCTGTATAACAATTTAACACGTCATGGCTAGTTTGTGTTAAGAAATCGTGGGAGTATCTGTGGTTCTTGGAGCTCTCTTTTCATACACATAACAAATTCCTTTGTGGCTTAAATTGGAATAGATTCAAATGATTACCTGTATTCGAACAGTAGCCTAGCGTCTACATGACGTATGTTAATAGCAGCTTGCTCCAATAAAGCAGACATACTTTGCGAAGGGTTGCTTGTCTCGTGGTTCAGCATGCTAAAAATAAATTAATTTTATTTAGAAGAAGATTGGCGCCATAGTGTGGGTTTTAGTTTTTTACTTTTTATTTTATTTAAAGTTTTTTATGGGTCAGATAAAGATAATCCTGAAGTTACGTTGTGAGAAGACAGTCTCTAAGTATTGAGGTATCCATGTATCTACCTGTTCTTTTTGTTGTATTGTCTGGTACGTATTAAGGCTAAATTAATGTTTTTAATACTCCTATAATGCTGTCTTCATCATTTCTTCCCCTTTTAACTTAGTCCTCAGCTGACAATCGGTTCGCATATTTTTGTTGTCCCTAGGTATAAAGACTATAAGGTTAGGACTAGAAGGTTTTGGCCCTGCCCCGTAACCCTATCGCATAACCGTCAGGGTAAAGCCACCGCTGAGACAATTTTCTAACAAAACATGTTACCCATCCGTCTCGGCAAACAAAAACCGTTAGGCTACGCCTCTATTCGGTTGGCAAACAATGTTATTCTGTTAGCAAACACAAAAACACGGCGCCGCGGACCCAGCTTAAGTCCTCGTCTTCATCTGTGACAAGTGGTCCGTAAACAGAGGCAGGTTTGCTTGAAGCTGCGTGCCAGAACTACGGCCACTACCAATATTACTACTTTGTGAGCTGCACTGTCGGAACTTAAACGTGGACAACAGCCGACAACAGGAAAAATCTCGGGAAAGACTGTATTTTTAAAGCCGACGATTTTACGCCGCGCAGTTAAGATAAATTTACTGTTAGGATTTAGTATTTGTAGGGTTTCTATTTTAGTAAGAATCATACTGTACACGCCGTGTAGCTGTTTCAACTGCTAAAAATTCAAGAACAACGTCAAGGAATTTGTTGATGAAATTATTGTCTGCTTATATAAGTACTTCCATATATAAGTTACCATGATATTACCAACGAAATAATTGACTTTGTTTTATCTAATCCAGATTATGGCCAGTCGAAGGACTGCAAAAAATCGTCATAATTGGAAACTGAATAACTGACTAGATCCTTTACGAAAACAAATAATCTTAGTTATTTTTTATGCTCTTGGCTTTCATGCCTTTTAGCTAAAGTGAACGTTTAATGTTGCTACTAATATAAATCTTGGTCAAGTAACATAATATGCTATGCTTTATGTATTGATAATAAATACTTCGGAAATACATTTCCGCATTAAATAATAAACATAAAAATAAAAATAAGTGATTGTCCTTAGAATATAGTGGCTAACATGACACAAAATGACTTAGTCACAACAATAAATACAATATCGAGAATCACATCACCACTAAAAGCATGGCATTAGATACAATTGCCACAATGGATCTTGAGCCCTAGGCTCAGAGTGGGGACCGCTTTGCGCATTCCATACATTGGCGAGCCAATCGTCTTCGTTGTTAGATACATGCAGCAACGCAGGGAACGAATCTGGAGTGACGACCATGACAAGATGGCGCGGCGAGCCAATCACTGACACTCCCCGCCCCCGCGTCTCACTTCGCACCACTAAAGAGACCGAATATTTGACTTCTGCGCAACTTGATGCAAGCGCTCAAGATCCGTGGCGGTAATTGTATTTCAATCGCCATCCAGCCTAAAGACATTAATAAATAATAATATAATCTACGTAGTAAGTTTAAGACGCTAAACAAATATGCCATCAAAATTTTATTCGGGACTTCGCCATGATCCTTTACGCACTAGCGCAGCGTCCACTATTTTTGGCATCTTTAGTCGGAATATGTTTTTTTTTTGTTACAATTGTCTTCGTAGTGTCTTTTGATAATTGATGAAAAAAAAAAATAAACGTTTAAGTGGTGAAGTGTCCTTATTTTTTATCTTTTTGGTCACAGTAGGTATAAACAATGCAGGGGCTTTACTATGGTTATATTCCGTCATTGTAGTATTTGTTGAGACGGAAGCTGGGCTTCTTTTCGATTGTCCTGGATTTCTTTCAAATACCGAAAACGCCACCACTCTCCATTAACACCTCCCTTTTAGACCTGCTTTTTTAATAAAATCCCATTCCCCTCATATTTTTCCATGTGGTGCGTGCGACTACCGTTAAAATTGATTTCGTTTCTCATTTCATGCAATAATTTTGCTAGAGGTAACTCTTTTCTTTTTTCTGTAGACAGACAGAGGAGCCAACAATACGAGGAAGGGAATTCTTACGTAAAACGCACTATACATGTAACGTTGTCGCAAATAAAACGTTCGATAAACGCAAACCCCAGTAGGATACATTACTTTGGCAATAAAAATAAAATTACCTCTCTAATGATCTACATAAATGAATGGTGTGTAAATGAGCTCTTTCAGCATTTTTTCGTAGTTGACATTTCAGCTCAGTCGTTTGGTCTGGATTCTTCAATTTCTTGTAAAACTCGTCACTATTAAAACAAATAAATTCTTAAATACTTTAAAAACAGGTACACATAATAATATCAAAACATGTTCATACTAACCATAGAATCTGCACTTGGCCTAGAGCAGATTTGATTTCTTGTAAAAGCTCATGCATTATGTATTTAAACTTTTTACTATTTTCATCTGTTAAAAGTGAATTAGCGTCTTTTAATCTTTTTGGCTCATACTCATTTGTATCTTCTGCTCCCTCACCCGTTTGGTTCTCAGTCGTATTATAATACTGCTCGTTATAGCTCTCATTCTCCGAACAGTAATCTTCTGAAAAATATTCACCATACCTTTCATTGCAATCTAGATCTTTGTCTTCATAGTTGTTTAAGTTATAAGTAATTTTCAGTTTTTCTTCTATCTTGGGACAAATATTGAATTTTCTTATAATACTTGGTTGGTTAGTTGGGACATCGCTATCGGATTCTTCATCAGTAATCTCATTGACATTCTGTTGTTTGGTGTGTTTTGCTATGTGTGCATGAATTAAAAGTTCTTTTTCACATTGTCGAACTGGCGACCTAACCGTATTTGTTTCAGTGCGACTATTTAGAAGACTCAAACTTTTAGTGACTGGGAATGGTATATCAAAATTGCGAATAAATTTAACAGGTCTCTGAAACTGCTCCTCCTCCTAAAACAAAAATAAATAATTATATAACTTTTTTTATATGTATCATATTTCCATGTGTTAGAGAAAAGGGAGTTAGTGATAGCGTGACGAGTGACAGGACAGAATGGAAGAAAAAAACGTGTTGCGCCGACCCCAAATAAAACGGGACAAGAGCAGGAAGAAGAAGAGAGAAAAAGGAAGTATACTTACTTCAGATAATTTTCTTTTTTTACGGTTCTCCTTCGTCTTGTCGGCTTCTTCGGTTTGATTACAGTCAGGTAACACTTCTTGTTCACACAATGAACCATCATCGGTATTATCCACTACGTCTACAAATATGAACAGGTCTATTAATTCAAAGTTGTCAACATTTAAAAAAATAATCACGAGAACTCCAATATTCACAATACACACAGTAAACATAAAAGGTAAACCGTTTCATTGCAAAACTACCCCAATGAGAACATAAATAGTAACGTATGTCTAATATAGAGAGTACTAATGGTAATTGGTCGAGTAGATATTAGCTGTTGAATAAATCAATTGCACCATTTTAACCTTTCAATCGTGGAAATCAGACACAATAGAAAGACAATAGTTGCGCGTTCTCTTGGGGTTTAATGAATTAAAATGGAATTCTGTTACTGACATAAAGGATTACCTGAATTAACTGCCGAAACATCGTTGTTCGACATGTCGTCGTGTTTGTTATCGTTAAAAGTATCGGTAGTACTGCTATCTATATTGGGATTTCTGATGTCATGTATTAGTTTATTTAATGAATCCACGGCGATTTCTATGTCCTCACAACTGGTTGCCACCTGCTAAGAATACAGACTATATTTTACAAGTATTTGTAATAAGTACCAAGTAGATCTTGGTACTTGGCCTAGGCAAGAGGAAGGCGTTGCCATCGATTTTCACAGTGCCACCAATGCACTACTACTCTGTCAAGAAAGCACCGGGAAAAGATCAATAACACACATTTTTTTTTGTTATTCATTGCAATTTATTTTATCACCTTCAAAGTATGCCCCTTCAGAAACGATACACTTACGCCTACGAATAATCCAATCATCAAAAATTTTTTTAAACGCTGTTTCCGAAATTGAGTTCAGTTCTCGCCGCGAATTCTCCTATATGTCTTCTACAGATTGCAAACAGGTGCCACGAAATGGTAATTTGAGTTTAGGAAAAAGATAGAAGCCGGCTGTAGCCATATCTGGCGAATATGGTGGCTGCTCGATGGTATTTGTTGAGTGTTTGGCCAAAAATTCGTTCACAATGATGGCCTTGTGCGAAGGCGCATTATATCGTGGTGCAAAATTCAAGATTTTTCTTTCCACAAATTTGGCCTTTCTCATCGAATTTGCTCTCTTAAATGCCGTATAACGCTCAAATAATGTTCTTTATTTATCGCTTGACCTTCCGGTAAGAATTCCGAGTGCAACACCGCGATAGTCAAAGAAAACAGTCAACATGGCTTTGACTTTTGATCGACTTTGGCGTGGATTTTTTGGTTTTGGTTCAGTTGGAAGGCGCCACTGCGAAGCTTGTTGACTTGTTTGCATGTCAAACTCGTAAACCCACGTCTCGCCGCCAGTAACAATACGTTTCATGAATGTTGGGTCGGAATTGACGCGTTCTAGCCTGTCCTCAGCGACTCTCATGCGATTGAGTTTTTGGAGAAAATTCAGGTCTTTTGGGACTAGCCGAGCGGCAACATGTTTCATACCCAAATAATTAGTTAAAATGGTACGGATCGACTCGTGAGACACAGAAAGTTCGGCGGCTATCTCTCTCAAACTTGAATGAGGGTTTTCAGTCACTATTTCCTTCACTTTTGCGATGTTAACTTCAGTTGCAGAGGTTGATGGCCTACCAAAGCGAGGCAAAGCTTCCATCACATCTCGACCGCTTTTGAATGCTTTGTACCACTCATAAGTACGTGTTTTTGATAAAGTCATTTTCAGTGACTCCGAACACGAAATTCCGATGTTTTTGTCCATTATGAAATTCGCAATACACACTAGATATGATATAACCAAAAACAGCACTGTATTTAATATAAATAACGGATGCGACTCAAAGTCCGCGCCAAGATGGAAAACTTACTGTTGTGCCAATCTAGCAACAACAAAAAATCTAAAATTTGAATTTGGAATCATAAACAAATCATCCATTCCCGATGCTTTTTTAACTGATGTATTTCATGACTTTATATTGATATCTGATAATGTGAAAAGGGTCAATATAATTTGTATAAAGCATATCATTCCGTAGATATATAAAACTGGGAAATAAACTGTACATTATTGTGAAGTCTAATGACTAATTTCCAAAACGACACATAACAGGGGCTGGATGGGGTGATGAAGTTCCTAAGGGAAAGTATGAAATAAAGTATTAATCGGAGTTTCTAGCAGACTGCGAAAAAAGAAGAGGTTTGTTTATCTAAAGTATAGATAAATCTTTTGCTTTTTTATACCTTTATTTCAGCAAGCAAATGTACACCATAACTATACATTTGCATATATTGATACGGTTTCATGTTCATGCTTATTTTACCTGTAAAATAAAATAACACTTTCAGTTACCGTCAATTTGATTTCAACACAGAAGAAAAGGAAAATGGTTTACCTTTAGCATCACTAACTTGAAAGAGTACTTTTGATAATTTATTAGCAGCTGCTATAACACCTTGATGACCACGGAACTTAATAGTAACGCATTGCGCAGCCTCATGTAACGTCCAAGGGGGCGGCATAGCATCATGTACAAACGGTGGCTCTTGTTGTAACACCTGACTCAAAACCTCCTCCATTATCTGAATAAATCTTGAAATCCATTCGTCACATTTCGTCGTTAAATTTTCCATAGTCACACTGTCAACTTCATACATGGGTATGTTGGGTGGTCTGTTGTATACCAACTGTTGTTTTGCCGAAATAGTAGAATTGCTGTAATTGCTATCAATATCGACATTACTTTCAGAATTAGATATTATCCCAGATGTTGAAGTTTCATCAATGGTAATGTTTTCTTTGGTAGTGGAATTCCTTGTTTCAGCATAAATACTAGACTCCCGACTTTCTATACTATCATCTGGAATTTTATTTTCAACATGTCCTAATCTAGGGTTATTATTCAATATTTTGTCTGGAGGTCTCATTACGGACATCTCATTACTTAACGTATTAGTTTCTAGAGATTCTACGTTTTTCGTACTCATGTTTTGGTCATTATGTGACGAGATTAGTTCATTGGCTTGACATTGAAGAGATGTCTTTCTTCTTCGGCGCCATTTAAATTGTTTCTTTTCACTTTCGACAGAGTTTGTTAGTGGCTGATGCGATGTACTACGCTTAAGTTTTATTTCTCTTTTTTTATCAATAATATTTGGGACTAAAGGCACAGCGTGTCCTGACGTAGTTTCTTTTGTATTGTGAAGAAGATTATTTGAATCTGCATTAGGATATTGTTTTTCGCCCATATTCGTAATACTGATACTAGCATTGATGCCTTCTAAATCAGTTTGAATACCAGCATCTACTGTATGTTTCAATTTAATCGAATCTTCTGTTTTATCCGGGTTATTCTTATGTTTAGTTGGAGTTTTAGGAACATTGTCGATGTCATAAGTAATAGTTTCATGGTCAGTACTAATGGTGTTAATCTTTTGTCCTGCATCATTTGGCACAGTAATTTTGATTTTATTGATGAGCTCATCTATCATGAACGGTTTTTTAGGCCCTATTGATGCCACTTGTTTATTTGGGTTTTCCAATAATAACTTTTTTATTTCTTCTATACGAAACGTATTTATATTTGAGGAGCATTTAGTCAATAACTCATTATCGTTTGTAAGTAGAACCTAAAACAAAGAATCTCTCTCTATTATATTATAGGAATAAATAGTTCAAACCGCGCATGCCACATTTCAAATATCTGAACCACATAGCTAGAAAACTGGATGAGTTTTAGTCAATACTAGTCTGGAACACTTTCGCTCCACCCAGAGCGGGAACAGTAATTTGATGATTTTTAATTTAAATAAAAGAGTCCAGTTACCAATTAGTTACAGAATAAACAAAAAGCGACAGTTACAATTCTAACTCACCAAATGATATTGGTTATCTAGTAATTCTTTGCAAGTTTTATATATCGCCTCCGCCATACTGTCGCCTTCTACTTCAGATGGCTCTTGAGCTAAAACGTACAAGATCATATAAATATAAAGTATTGTAGTTTTTCCAACCCGCCCACGTGGTGGATTACTGCCGATTCTCCCTTCTAGAGAGAAAGCCTCAGCCAAAGCAATGAGAGCATTACACAGTAGATTATCCAACCCATCTTCATGAAATAGAATATCTATAATAGTAGAGGCGACACGAATGCTAAATTTGCAGTTACCAGACCAGTTGGATTATGAAGATTAGGTTTGTGGGTGACCTACATATATTTACACTGTATACACTACACGTACACAATAAATATATATTCTCCTACATCTATTATGTCTATTTATACATTCATATATATTTATATATTTCCAAGTTCACAACACACATATTTTGACGTGACGCATTGGGCACGCGCACAGTCGATGACGCGCCGGCGATTTATTTTCTTCTACCGCCGAGTTTCAGCACTAAGTTATATTTCGTTTCTCACCAGTCATGATCTATCCTGTCCGCTAGACATACGTGCGCTCGTGCCGTTAATATAAATTGTGGCAAATCTACCCCCGGTAACCTTCCACTATGCTTATAAGAGCTGTTAGCAGTTGCTACAATAATAATATTCTAGCTTGCGCTTGGCTTATTATACCTGGAGATACTGCATCAAGGACTTTCATTTACTCGCCACCTACCCAGTGAGTACCTACACCACACACGCACCCGACCAAACAACTAAAGGTTTTAAAACGAACAAAAGACTATGACAAGTTTTTATTTTAGTGGGGTGAGAGTGTGTAAGAATTTTCAAAATATATGCAAAAAAGTCACCTCAAAATACTCAGGTACGATTGATTTTTTTATTTTATTTTGAAAGTAATCCTATCAGAATTACGAAAAACCTATAATGTGATAGCTAAAACCATCGATAAGTGTAAAACTTTCAACGTTCCTAACAAAATTATCTTAGCAAACTGTGGTAAAAAAATTGCAGTTAGTGACAAAATATCAACGGGAACCTTACAACCTAACTTAATGAATCGCCCACTTGCTTATGCCACGCTCAAATTGATAGATTATTGAAATATAATCAGACAGATTTCTAATGACAGACGCGCAAATTGATAGATTATTGAAATATAATCAGACAGATTTCAAATGACAGACGCTCAAATTGATAGATTATTGAAATATAATCAGACAGATTTCTAATGACAGACGCGCAAATTGGTAGATTATTGAAATATAATCAGACAGATTTCTAATGACAGACGCTCAAATTGATAGATTATTGAAATATAATCAGACAGATTTCTAATGACAGACGCTCAAATTGATAGATTATTGAAATATAATCAGACAGATTTCTAATGACAGACGCGCAAATTGATAGATTATTGAAATATAATCAGACAGATTTCTAATGACAGACGCTCAAATTGATAGATTATTGAAATATAATCAGACAGATTTCAAATGACAGACGCTCAAATTGATAGATTATTGAAATATAATCAGACAGATTTCTAATGACAGACGCGCAAATTGATAGATTATTGAAATATAATCAGACAGATTTCTAATGACAGACGCTCAAATTGATAGATTATTGAAATATAATCAGACAGATTTCTAATGACAGACGCTCAAATTGATAGATTATTGAAATATAATCAGACAGATTTCTAATGACAGACGCTCAAATTGATAGATTATTGAAATATAATCAGACAGATTTCTAATGACAGACGCGCAAATTGATAGATTATTGAAATATAATCAGACAGATTTCTAATGACAGACGCTCAAATTGATAGATTATTGAAATATAATCAGACAGATTTCAAATGACAGACGCTCAAATTGATAGATTATTGAAATATAATCAGATAGATTTCTAATGACAGACGCGCAAATTGATAGATTATTGAAATATAATCAGACAGATTTCTAATGACAGACGCTCAAATTGATAGATTATTGAAATATAATCAGACAGATTTCTAATGACAGACGCTCAAATTGATAGATTATTGAAATATAATCAGACAGATTTCTAATGACAGACGCGCAAATTGATAGATTATTGAAATATAATCAGACAGATTTCTAATGACAGACGCTCAAATTGATAGATTATTGAAATATAATCAGACAGATTTCTAATGACAGACGCTCAAATTGATAGATTATTGAAATATAATCAGACAGATTTCTAATGACAGACGCGCAAATTGATAGATTATTGAAATATAATCAGACAGAATATCTTTAATATCTTACCCATAAAAGCGTAACCAATTTCAATTTGTTGTGACAAAAATCTTAAAATGCGTTTTGCTTGAATATTTTCCGTGACAGTAACATAATTTTTAAGCTCGTCCATGACCCGCTTTGGAACCATAAGATGGCATTTTTCATCTGAAACAATTACACACAAAATGAAAATTTACAATTTTTTGGTATATTTGAATGCTCATCAATGTTAGAAATATTATCTTTATGTATATTTTTAATGCGCACTGTCCCACTGTTGGTCAAAGTTTTTTATAAAATATTAAATGCTTTATTCTTGAAGTCCTGATAACGATGAGTATTTAAGTAATTCTTTGTAGAGCAATTCTTTTTTCAGGAAATAACAAATGTACACGTAATTCGAAATAAAACTTGCTAGTGCACCTACTATCTACTATGATTATACTTAAATAAATACCTGAATCTGTTAATGTAGTCAGAAATTTAAATTCATGCAGGAGAACTTCCAGATCGGCAACAATAAACCAAGCATCTGAATTTGAATCAGAAGGGGCCAGGCATTTTAAAGGGTCCAAATCAATCTTAGAGGGTGGTTCATGTAGTTGTAAATCAACAAATCTGTTCTCCTGGAAAATTTGAGTTCAAATGTCATTAATTATTTTAGGGTCGCCTAATTAAGAGGCCGGCAAAATCAAAATAATTTATTTCAAATAGACCATTTGCAGGCACTTTTGAATAGTCAAATGTCGGTCAGTCCAAAAAAAGTGAAGCTAAATTGCACGTTCCAAAGAGTAGGTCTCTATGGAGAAGAACGGCGACGGATCAATTTGCATACAAACGTAATACCACGCTCATTTGCTGTTGGAGCATATTTCCTACATATTATGATGATATTCGGTTATAGACAATATTTATCTAAGCTCCTACGTATTTCTTTAAAAAAAAAAAAAAAAACAAAAAGAAATTTAAGCGAATTGTATTTCGCACTTTTTTACAACGTAAATGGCAAAACATGCCTTTCATTGGCTTTTCCTGTATTAAAAATAACAATATTTCTAATATTCTCGACGTAGGAACCTAGATAAATATTGTCTATAACCGAATATCATCATAATATTTTGGAAATATGCTCCAACTGCAAATGAGCGTGGTCGGAACGTCTGTATGGAAATTCATCCGTCGCCGGCCCCTTAAAAATCCTTTTTATCAAGTGGAAAATCAATCTAACAACTTTTCCCCCGCCCTGGGTGGAACAAGAATGTCGGAATTTTACTGATTAAAAGCCAACTGTGTTCCTTCAGATAATTTTCACAAACAATCTCAAAGCCGAAGCAGTCATCGGCCTGGGTACACCACAATCACAGCGGTAAGTCCCCTCTTTGAGGCGTGGCTGGAAAGACCTCACGGCGTCCTTACTTTCCGTATGACGCAGGCCTCACCGGACATGGTTCGTTCGAGAGGTTCCTGCACCGGATTCGCGCGGAAGTGACGCCCGGGTGTCGCCACTGTGCGGAATGCCCGGAGGACACGGTGGAGCACACTGTCGATGTGTGCCCTGCCTGGGCGGAGCATCGCCGCATCAGGCAACGGCGTTCTCACCGCCGCCGCCGCCGCCGGGATTCTGATCCCGATTTCCGGCCACCGTAGACGCGGGCTTACGGACAGTGAGCAATGGGTAGCTCGCTGTCGGGCCGTCGTCCAGTAACTGTCCGGACCAAGCCCAAGTCGTCGACGGCGCGCAATGTTCCCGCGCGCTTCATGTCAGCAACAGTAGGGACCCAGCCGGGTCGAAGCCTACTGGGACCAGGGTTATCCGAAAGGGAGCTCAAGCCCCGGTATGAAGGCTAGAAGGAACAGGGTGGGTCTTTTAGTCAGTAAGAGTCTGACACTATCTCCCGCTCCGCCCAAGAGCGGGAGATATTGTCATCATCAAGATAAATCATCCAATGACAACCGTCATTGGATGATTTTTTCACACCATAAAAAAAAGCAGCCATGACAATGACATGTCTTTGAGGCACCCATGGTACACAACATGCTGTTGACTCAGTTTTGGTCTTTACCAGATGTCACTTCCAAATGCCACAAGCCTTATTTCATTAAACCCCAAGCGAACGCCGGCGTTCGCGCACCTATTGTCTTTCTATTGTGTCTGTAATTTCCACGATTGAAATCTTATAATTATACATACCATTCCAGTATTCGCATCATTTGAATGAATTCCTTCATATTTATTAGCATTATCAGTATTTCTAGGATTAGTTTTCAGCAAATCAGGTTCTGGAATTAAATGGTAATTATTATTAAAAGATTAATCATTACAAGACTAGATAAGAACATTATAATAAAAAAGAAAATAAATACCTCCTGGAATATGGAATTTCTTATTAAATCTTTTCTTGAATGACAACTTTTGCCTTAAATCATTTTTATTTGTGAATCCAATTTTTTTACTCATTCCTTGGTCATGATTGAAGGCTCTAGGATAAAATGTCTGTGTACCACTTAACACAATATCAGACTGATTGCCATTTTGAAAACTATTAAAAACAAATGATGTTTCAGGTTGAGACACACTTGACGATAAATGGTTGTAGGCAACATTTATGGGGCCTAGACTGTGGTTCACAACAGGAGCAGCCCCAGGTCCAATCAAAACTTGCTGTGTATAAGGAACAGCCCATACCTTGGGATTATAGACTGTTGGGGTAGTGTTGAAATGATATGCATTTAAGGTATTAAAGTTACTTATAGGTTCCATTATGGAAGGATTCCTAATCTGGCTGCCTTGCAGTACCTCTATTTGGTTAAAAGGATTATCAAAACTTGCATTTTTACTAGCAATGTTTGAATATGTCATTACTGATGACTGTTGTTCTGAAATCCTTACAAATTGCTCATTAGTAATTGTCTGTGGTGGTTTATCCTTTGGTTCTGGCCATTTTGTAGGTTTATCACCTGATTCAAGATGATTTGTTCTAAGTTTCGCCTTTTCAATCTGCAAAAAAAAATTTAAAAAGTTTGATATGCAAAACCTTTCTGCATAGCTAGGCGTAGACCAAGTGGCCCCTCGCCCACGGCCTTGCACCCTAAAGGGCCTCGCTCAAGTGAAGGCCGAGGGCTTTTCTATAATTAACTAGCTGTGCCTGCGACATTGTTCGCTTAGACTACAGGATTTTGAATTTATTTTTTCTAAAATAAAAGTAGCCTAACTTACTCCTTATTACATGCTACCACCATGTTATCATATGCATGTAGTAAAAAGCATTTATTTCAATATCACAGAAACTCCAATTTTATTTATATGTATAAATGATAAATGATATTTATTTTGTAAATAGGTTTAAAAAACACTTTTACACATCAATTTTTTTTTCGTCAGTTTATGCTAGATAAAGCCGGTGTTTCCCATCTGACTACCCTGAGAAGAAACACCGAAACAAACGCAGGGGTCAGTCTCTTTTAAAGTCCATACAGTAAATATGTTATGGTCAAATCACGTGAGAACCATGCAGATTTATTTATTATATAGATAGGCTTTTTTTTTTCGATGGAAAAAATCATCTTATGACAACCCCCACTCTTGGGCGGAGCGGGAGATAGTGTCAGACTCTTACTGACTAAAAAACCCATCGCATTCCTTCTAGCCTTCATACTGAAGCTCGAGCGCCCTTTCGGATAACCCTGGCCCCAGTAGGCTTCGACCCAGCTGGGCCCCTGCTGAGTATAGATAGGCTTGTGTTTGACCACTATTTCAGAAAAATGAGTTAGATAGAAAGAAAATACGTTTATTTGTGCCTCACACAATCATATAAACTAAAAATACACAATGAAACAAAAAAAGAAAGATGTAATCAGAGGCCAAAAAGGCATCTAACCACCTAGCATATGCTACGTTATAATAGTTGCAATAGTTGTTGTCTTGTTTTTTTAATTTATGAAAGAAAAAGAAAAATTAGTCCACGCTATGCCTCTGATTGTAACTGAGGAATTGATTTTCCATCCAAATTACCAAAATGAAATTTAAGATAACGAACAGATTTTAAATTTTTTAAAATTATTGAAAATTAGATTTCATATATAACTGCAAATAATCCTAACATTATAAATTAAATTAGCCTCATCTAGCATAAACTGACGAAAAAAAAATTGATGTGTAAAAGTGTTTTTTAAACCTATTTACAAAATAAATATCATTTATCATTTATCAAATGAATGGATTCAAGACATACATGACTGCTCAATATGGTGACACTTGGGCCCTATGACCAGCAGTGCTCACTATAAAAGCAAGTTTTTTTTTTCATGTAACCAATCAACAAAACATTTTGTATGATCTTTCTCAGGACAAAGTACAGAAAAGCACGTACTTTTCATCCAAAAAAAGTACTACTGCAGGGTGCGTCCAAATTTGAGTTTAGAGTTAACTCTAATGATGTCATTGGGTAATTACTCTACCCTGGCAGTTTTTAATGCGAACGGAGTTCAACTGGCAATGTCAAGCATATTGCCACTTACTCCTACAACCTACCCTGCTCAAAGTTAGGGTTAGTTGGGTTAACTCGAGTTATTTAAGAACGACCCTGGGTTGCAACTCTACTCGACTCTGGTTATTTTTGAACACACTACTGAGGGATACAAATTAATGCGACCAACCTGTGGTCGTAAACCAGTATTTAAATAAGGTGGAAATGCCCTTCAACCATTCTATATTCACTCTGTTTTGTATGGTAAGTGTAAGAAAACAAGGGAATTTATCAATTCCATTAACCCGTCGTATGGCCGGAACGCGGTTCCACACAGGACACAATAACTTTTTAAGTCTCTAATTACGGCATACAAAAGGTTAATTATGAAGTTTAGAAGGTAAAATATTTATTGATGAAGTTTCCATAAAGACGTTTATGCTTAAATTGACATTTATGTTACACTACTTAACTTTTACTAGTTTTTAGAGCACAAAACTTCAAATAGTTTAGTACCTACATGAACGGATTCGAATTAAAAATAAGTCATGTATGTAGCTAATTTGGTTACATTACCTCCGCATCGCTTAAATTCCAGGCAGCTTCTCCAGTTAAAGTATTAAAGTAGTATATATGTCCTGGATGCGATTTAGATTTGCACACTATCCAAGAGTTACCGACTGAAGTTACTTTGCGCCTCTCATCAATTTTTATTTCTTCACTCATAATATTGTAAAATACCTCTGTCTTTTAGTTTCAAGTTTCAAGAATTAAAAATGCAAGTTTCTTTAAAGTATTTGTTGAGTACCTGAATAGGAGTCACAAAAACACACAAAATTAAAATTATTGCCGATTTATAAAATTCGTCCGAGTACGCACGCAAAGCAATTTGCAGGACTTATTCTTATCTATGGTAATTTTATAAATGTCACCTATCCGCGTCCGTCACATGTTCTTTTTTATTTTTTTTTTGGCTTGGAAAAGAAGTTCTTTAAGCCATGACTTCTCTAGTAATATTCTGTGCGGAAAGTAAAAAGTCGTGGGATATGACTGATATGAGGACGGACGCTGCTGTTGTAGATAATTATTGTTTTTTTATGTGAGCAACATTGGGACGTCATTATCGTGCGAATAAAGTGCGTCTACAGGTCGCGCGATGAATCAAGATCGCTCGGCAAAAGTGGAAAGGGCATGCGCAGTATTCAATTCTACGGTCTATTTGGCGAAGTACGGGCGGGTTTGCGCCGTCGGCGAGACGTCATTGGTAGATAGAGTCGCTCTTCAATTCCCGCGTTGCGTACTCCCCTATCATTGGATACTGTTGAACTTGGGTACTGTTGCGTACAGCTTGTGTTATCGTAATAGTAATACGTAGTCGTAAAAAAAATGGTTTTAATAAAACCTCTATTTAAATCCGGCGACCATTATGACACCAATAATTATAGACCTGTATCCATGTTGCCGGTTTTCAGTAAGGTCTTTGAAAAAGTTATGCTCAATCAAATGCGTATACATTTTATCATCAATAAGATCTTACACGAACAGCAGTATGGTTTCACCAAAGGACGTTGTACGACTGACGCTGGTGTCACCTTATTAAAACACATGATGCTATTGGAATTTTCTGTGACCTCTCAAAGGCTTTCGATTGTGTCAATCATGAAACATTACTTTTAAAGCTAGAACATTACGGGTTAGGTAAACTTGCACTAAGCTTAATGAAACCTTATTTGAATGACAAGCAACAGCAAGTTCAAATAAATGGTGTCAATTTAAAGGGCTTAAAAGTCAAAATGGGTGTACCACAAGGCTCTATATTGGGTCCTTTCCTCTTTCTGGTGTATATTAATGATCTTCTACCGCATTTATTGAAAAAACAACCACATATAGTTTTGTTTGCTGACGATATTTCCTTAATATTTAAGATCAATAGACGCTCCACACATCTTGATGACGTAAACAACATTCAGCAGCAGGTCCGAAACAGGTTTACCTACTGTCAATAATTTAGTATTAAATGGGAAAAAAACAAAGTGCATAAGATTTGCGTTACCGAATGTTAAATGTAATGATTTGGAAATAGTATTGAATAGGGAGAAACTTGAATTCATCGAAAACACGGTTTTCCTGGGAATCACGCTCGGCTCGAGGCTACAATGGGGTCCTCATTTAACAATTCTCGCAGGACGGCTTAGCTCAGCAGCATATTATTATGCTGTCAGAAAAATCCGTCAATTTACTGACTCGATCTGGGCTCCAAAACTGAATTTATGTATTTTGACCAAGCACCTCCTTTTATACTAATGTACAATGTTACGAACTTGTAGCGACATCTATGGCGCCACATAAGAACTACGAATAAAGTACGAAATCCTGCATCGCGCAATCACAGTTCTCCGCGCGATTTGAACATATACGACAACCCGAAATTATCTATTGGGCATTCGCCTACCAGACTATAACACCTGTCTGGTCGGAGGATCCTCCCTTTTCAATGGAGGTGTGTGGGACTTTACTCTCTGTTCCGCATACCTCCAAACTGGTGACCCTCGACAAAGAACGTCAGCGCAGCCTTCGTGCAGCTACTACTTCGTGACGTCATCATCACTTCGTCAAGCTTTCGAGCAGCGAGCCATACAGCCAGCACCCACGGCTATAGAGGGTATCCTGACCACCAGCATGCCTACCTGGTCATACCTGGTCATCACCTTCAGCCTCATCAGCGACCTTGGCTTGGCACACCGCACCTTCGGCCAGTCACATGAAGAGCCATGAAGAACCTCTCCTGGTCGACGCCAACAGTCAAGCCCTACGTCGCACAAGCACCGCTCCGACTCACTGGAGCCAGCAGCACTACTCCGACTCACTGGAGCCTGCAGCATCATCCCGACTCACTGGGACATCATCACCCCGACTCACTGGGGCATCATCCCGACTCACTGGGATACCAACACCCCGACTCACTGGGGCATCACCGCAGACAGTTCTGACTCACCGAGAACTATGCGGCATCGGTTCCGACCCACTGGAACCAACCTACGCTGGCCTGGCACGCATCAAGAACCATCGATCTCCGATCTCCGGAGGGGAGTGATGTAGCGACATCTATGGCGCCACATAAGAACTACGAAGAAAGTACGAAATCCTGCATCGCGCAATCACAGTTCTCCGCGCGATTTGAACATATACGACAACCCGAAATCATCTATTGGGCAGTCGCCCACCAGACTATAACACCTGTCTGGTCGGAGGATCCTCCCTTTTCAATGGAGGTGTGTGGGACTTTACTCTCTAAGAACATAACCAATAGGTACTACTAACTTTTAGACGTTTATATATTTCTTTAATCCGAAGCAGAATTGATTACGCCAGTTTCCTGTTCGACAATAGTTGTAATTCTAAACTAATAAAACTAGATAGGACTCAAAATCAAGCACTGCGTGTCGTAGGTGGATTTTTAAGAAGTACTCCGATTCACGTCATGGAAAGCGAGCTATGCCTTCCTCCACTTCATATCCGTAGGAGATATTTAGCTACTAAGTTTTTGTTAAAATCAAAGTCTATGTATAATAATAAAACTATTAAATCACTAGAAAATCTCTCACTTGTGACCGGTTCTAACTATTGGCTAAACAAGAAACTGCCATTATTGCTTGACATCCTTGCACAGTATGCTTCGGTTCCAATACACTCAAGCGTTCAACTAGAAATGTTTTCACTTGACAGGTGGATTAGTAATATTGATAGAATGTATGTCTACTATGTCTACTATAATATTTGATAAAATTTAATATCTAGCATCTAATATCTAGCTTGACAAATCAAGCTAAACGCCGCGCCGATACAGTACTGAACAATTAAAACTCCTTTGCATAAAATATATCCGAGAACAATATTCAAATTTTCATATAATACAATTTTTACCGATGGCTCCAAAGACAAACAAATTGCAGGCGCTGCTTTTTTGGATCCCATACTTCTGAATCAAATAAGGATTAAGATTGATTCAGATATTTATATTATGCACATTGAATTGATAGCAATATTAGAAGCTTTATCCTATATTCTATCAATTAATGGCGATAAATTTGTGATCCTGACGGACTCCAAAAGTTCGCTGCAACATTTGGCTCGGCATACTTCTCACATTCGAGTTAACCCGATAGCCTATGCTATATATGATGTGCTCTTAAAACTGCAGTCCAGCTCCAAAACAGTATATCTTCAATGGATTCCATCCCATGTGCAGTTAGAAGAAAATGATATTGTTGACTTTTTATACTCGCCAAACAAGCGTGTGTTGAGGGAGTCCCCATGAATATTACCCCACTATATTCCGATTACTTTGGGAAAGCAAAAAAAAAATGTTTAGAACTTTGGCAGGAATATTTTGACAAAAGGTCAAAAGAAAAAGGGATTTGGTACCGAACTATCCAGCCAGAGATTTCTCGGGTTCCATGGATTGACTGTAATCTTAACAGAAATTTAATAACTATAGCTGTAAGACTTTGTTCCGGACATATTCCATCAAATAAATTTAACTATTTAATGAAGAAAGTTTTGTCTCCAAATTGTGATGACTGTGGTGTGGTTGATGATGTTTTCCACATATTGATGGAGTGTGTCCGGAACGAAAATACAAGAAGGAATGTTTCTGGACTCAGTAAATCTTATGATATTGGCATTTGTAATGTAATCCTCTCTTCTCCAATGTCCGATAAAGACAAACAATTGTTTGAATTAGCCTTAAGGGCCAAGCGCACGAAAAGTGCCATAAAACAGTGATTTTCTGAGGCCTACTCCTCCGTAACGGCTTGGTCAATTGGTTTGAAAAAAATATATGTTTATTATAGATTCATGAACAATAATATCAACATTTGATTTTTTCGTGCAATTAATACTTTCGTCAAAAAAAAATATTTAGCAATTTCGCAAGTTTTCGCAACTTTTCCCTACTCCTTCGAAACGGCTTGGACCTTTAGAAACATTTTTACACATACAAATTGATGCACAGATTTGTGTACTGCCGCCTAGGCGAGTGCGAGAGTTGCGTTCACATAATTTCGGCCAGATGGTTCAAGGAACTATACGCCTTAAGGTAGTTTGTAAGTTTTTGTTTTCTGTACTGGGCGATGTGGTCGCTAAGCGACAAAGCCCTTTAATTAAATAAATAAATAAAAAAAAAAACTACTAACTTAATATTTACAAAACAATTTATCCAATAGTACCTACTGTACGAAATGTCCCGCTTTAACTAACTAACCACTAAATACACTTATCACTCTGTTCTTGTGCGTTACGCTAACACTATTGTCCAATCACTAAAATATTGTACAGTTAACTTTCGTGGTGCCAAAACTATTTATCCAATCGCTGCTCCGGTCCAATCGCAGTGCTCTCTCGCTCTAAACTCTAGTAACACAATCGTTGACACCTAAACTATAATAGAACGGGAAGACCGCAGAATCTGCAGCAGGTAAATTGTCTTGTCCCAGTCCTTCGATGTTCGCAGTGTAAGTAACGGGGACCAACGCTTAGTCCGGACCGTAGAGTTTTCAACAACATAAGGGTACGTCGCTGTAAGTCGGGTTGTCTGATGGTAGAAAGATGATGGCAGAATTAAGTCAATTCCTGCGCACAGTCTCCAAAAATGCATCTGTAAAATACGGAAAGGTGGACCTTTGTTCCAGCTTTGCATCTAATACATAATAAATAGTAGAGGTCTGTGAGTGGGTCCCTAATACTGACCTCGTCCCTAAATATCGTTTGTCGATGTAAAATGGTTTAAACATCGAACTTCAATTTACCTGTCAGTAAATACGTGTTTTTTGTCGTTGACAGTTAGCAATTGGATAAAAATGATTCTGTTTTGGATTACTTTTCTTGTAGCACTAATCGGTAAGTACCTATCTGTAGTTTTATTTGAATTTACTTTAAAATTTATCGGGACTATTTAGGGTATTTAGGCGCCTTCAAATTAGCCGATAGCAAAATTCCGCGCGGCGGCAGCGTGGCAGTAGCGCGCTGGCGCCGCGCTGCTTTGTAATTCCCATAGATATAAGAAAGGATTATGGACTGTTTTTTTATATTTCTATGGTTATTCATTCCTTAAATAAATAAGAAACGCGCGACTGCTGCCCTACTCCCGCGCTGCAGACGCGCGTCACGCTCCTTTGTCATGCATGTTGCGGCGTGGTGACAGCGCTGCAGCCGCGCTTCCGACGCGCAGCACTTTACGGCTAATTTGAAGGCGCCTTTATAGGTACGTACTTAATGAAGACTTAATGTAGATAGGAACATATTACGACATGATGACAAGCCACACAACACAAACAAAACAGTGCGCACGTCAGTCTGTTTTGTTATTATTTAGCTATAGTAAAACCAAAGATAAAACATGATGCTGAATACATCCGTGGTAAGTTACAATAAGCATAAAGCTTATTGTAACTTACCACGGATGTACGAGGATGCGTAGCGAGGAATGTGTGCAAAATCCATCAACCTCGCACTGTAGAACCTAACCAACCTCATGATTATAATTCATTTTAGGCTCCAATGCCGAAGGAGAGCTTTGCGTTCTTCATTCTCCAGATTCTCTTAGCTTCGTACGCACAATTGATACGTGGGAAAGCCATCTGAAAGAGATATATTCAGCTGCACTTGGACTCTCCGTTGAATATGTATGTATTTAGGAGTTTAACCTCCCAATTTAATGTACTTGTTTATCCCATACGTAAAATTTCACTTCTACAGTACCTACTTGTTTATCCCACACGAGAGGCTAGGAATAAATAATGGTCCTGCATAGTTTTTAAAATTCGAAATCGGCTTAGTCAGTGCCCGCTAGGATTTTAGTGTTCTGTGATCAGTGACATTATAGCTTTGCCTACCTATTATAGTACTCGGACGAGAGGGTGGAACTTATCCAAACAATCTGCGTCACTTCCGCACTGAACCACAGTATAAGGCTACTAAGCAAACAATAAAATGGATTTTTTCAAGTTGTCCACTTGTACAAGGTACCGGATGTACCGGGGTATAACGGAAGTCCAAAAATTGGACCTACTACTAATTTTGTTTAGCTGATCATAGCTCCATAAGTAAGATATATTTTTTATTGATGATTTTATATGATTTCTTCGAAGAAAGTTGTTCATTTACGTGCGCAGAAGTAGTTTATAAGATCTAAAATATGAACACTCATTTCCGTTACAACCTGTATACAGTGTTATAAAAGTCTTTGCGTGTCGGCAAAACCAGGCAAAACTATTAATATTCTAGTCTTTTTCGTCCGAGTCTATAATGGCGGTGACTCGGTGAGTGCGATATTCCCGTTAGGTAGTCCGCGAAATAATGTCCTTTTAGGCTCGGCGCACACTGTTGGAGGCCCGTCGGAGAGCAATTGGAGACAATTTATTAGAAACCTTAACCTGTCAATCGTGATAATGACAGACACAATTGAAAGACAATAGGTGCGCGAACGCCGGCGTTCGCTTGGGGTTTACTACATTGACATTCGGTCAATATAACAATAAATTCGCATGCGATGCTCGGAAGACCCTCAAGCTAAGTACTACGCGAGCATGCGCGCGATTGCTCCAGTCGCCGCCGTGCTGCTCTGCGCTCCACTGCACTACCTCGCGCTCGGCTGGCTGGCGGTCAGATGCCTGGAGTATTAACTAGTGTAGTCGTGTGTTGAGCGTAACTATTATATACTGGCTTTTGCCCGCGACTTCGTTCGCGTACATAAAATATAGCCAAATATATTCACTCAGGAATAAAGCAGCTTTCTATCGGTAAAAAAAATTTAGCAATCGAACCAAAAAAACAAACTTTACCTCTTTATTATATTAGTGTAGATATAATTAATAATCATGTCCCAGTCCACATCCATTACGAATGAGAGCGAGTGGTCTGTACAAAGTATCGAACAGCACTAAATGACATGGACGCCCTCGGAGTAGCTGCGCGCTGCCGCCGCGCGTCTCTCCGCTCGAGGGCTCTCATCAAGGGCTCTTGGCGCCGCTTGGGGTTTGCAGAATCTGCCCGCGCGTTTCAAGGAAATGCGCTCCGCCGCGCTTCCAGCGGTATGCACTGGGCCTTATGACTGGCAGGATTTTTCTGAATGAAAACGTATACATAATAAATATAAATACTTATTTATAAATTCTCAATTGTTGATAGAGCTTTTTGCCCACTGAAAACCGACTTTTTCTTTGTTTTTAATTTTGTTGTGCTGTCATCAGAAGATGACAGTACAGTTCAGTACAGTTTACCGACCCTACAACAAAAATACACTATTTACAGTATACAGAATGGAAGGGCCTGTATATCATGGACCCTTTTGCAACTCCTGAAGCTGCTGTGGAGGTGCACGTCGATGGTCTTCCCAGCCTTAGTAAATATGTGAGTATTCAAAGTACAGTCGTGAAAAACTATTGGTTAGCAATTTTACTATCAACTTTATTAAGTTGAAGTACCTACCTAATTTAAAATGAATAGGTAGGGATTTTCTTTCGCTTACGTAGTCGTAAAGCGAAAGAAAAACCCTATTAATTTTATTCCAACGGCAATAATCAAGTGTAAAACAAATAGACAGACAAAAAAAACTAAGAAATTTGTTTGTGTAAGTAATAGATATCGAATATACTCTAAAAAATGTTATTTTTATATTAGAAACACTGAAGAGGGCTTTTTTTGTTTTAGAGGTGGAAAATCATCCAATGACTTCGCCAGCTCTTGCGAGGAGCGAGAGGTCGTGTTACAATTTTACTGACTAAAACTACACCTGTGTCCTTCAATTGCCCATTGCATTCTAAGACTACAGGTTTGTTTTTCCCTCTCGGGGACGCCTCTCCAGCTACTCAATAAGCTGCGAGCCTTCTGGCTGGCCTACCACCGTGGGATCTGGAGGCAACAGTCCTTGCACACATGCACGATATGCGCGTGGAGATGCAACGCCGTGGTGAAAGTCCGCTACCGCGACAGGTCACGGAATGGCGGACAGAGCTCCGGCGGGATCTCATGGTGAAATGGCGTAAACGACTATCGCAACCCAGTGCTGGGCACGCCACAATCATGGCGGTAAGTCCCCTCTTTGAGGCGTGGCTGGAAAGACTTCACGGCGTCCTTACCTTCCGCATGACGCAGGTCCTCACTAGACATGGTTCGTTCGGGAGTTCCCTGCACCGGATTCATGCGGAAGTGACGCCCGGGTGTCGCCACTGTGCGGAATGCCCGGAGGACACGGTGGAGCACACAGTCGAGGTGTGCCCTGCTTGGGCGGAGCATCGCCGTGCCCTCGTGGGGGCGATCGGCAGTGGAGACCTCTCGCGCCGGGCCTTGGTTGAGGCCATGATCCGGAGCGAGGAGGAGTGGCAGGCGGTCGCCGACTTCTGCGAAGCAGTAATGCTCGCAAAGGAGAAGGCCGAACGCATCAGGCAACGGCGTTATCGTCACAAACTCAAGTATCGTCTTTAAAGTTGTCAAGATGATTTTTTAAAATTTTTATGACCACTTGGTTCAAGTAAAAAAGTATGAACTGGAATGGAATTTTCACTTAGTCTTGTATGGTAGAAATTATTATTCCTAAAAGTCATTTAATGATAATTATGCTGTACTTATATTATTCGAAGACATGTGACATTCACCAACCCGCATTGGGCCCGCGTGGTGAATTACGGCCTATTCCCTCTCCTAGAGAGGAGGCCTGATTAAAAAGGCTGATGATGATGATGCTATGCCTGTTTTTTCAGGCAAAGTGGACGGCTAAAATCTTCCCACTAATCTCAGATGAGCTTGAGCCAAATACCTTCAAAGGTCTCCAGTCTAGAATTAAGCAGCACTTTCATGACGGACAAAACAAAGTCGTGAATGTGAAACTATCAAGTGGAAAAAGGGTAGGTTCCTTCCTTATTTTTACTACTTCCTGAAATATATGACGTTTTTTTTGAATCGCTCTAGGAGACATTTTGACATCGCTATTAATACGACGGGTCACTACAAAGATGTAAAAGCGTTACAAAAACTTTGTGATTATGGAACACGCGGAGGCCCGATAGGTAACTAATTATAACTACTGAGATGCTTTGGGCACAAAATACATATACGGGTACAGAAGTCAATCTACATACAAAGCGCGCTCGAGCAACGCAAACAAAGACACCGCCCACAGACACGATGTCTCGATCGCGTCTCGGATCACTCGTCGAACAATTCCGGCTCAAACGCTCATTAGTGTGCGTCCACCGAGCGTAGGTATAAAAAGTGAAGTACATACATGAAATTGTCTTCTGTACCTATCTACTTTGTGCTCCGGGCACTTGAGTAAAAAGCTAGTGGCACTAGCTCTTCCAAGCGTTTTCTGTTCGGTGTATTATTTATTTATCTTGCCTTGCCTGGAAAGAGACAAGACTTGGCGCAAGTAGGTCTTGGACATATTCTGGTCATGATCTTGCTTTTCGACATGTTCATCCTCAAGGCTCGCGTAATTTAATATTACATTAAAATGATAAACATTTATCTGTTATTCATGCTTTTATTGTTGACTGTATCAAATATTCTCATACCCGGATCATTTTTTTCGAGAACAATACTCGTAGACCCGACGGTAGACCTCTGGGCACAACTCGCAAATTCTAAAGTCATTATTTCTACGCTGTAGGAGGGGTCATCATTGTCACCCGGGGTCTGGGTTTGATTGCATGACATTATAATTTGAAGATCCCGACAAAAACTAATTTTTATTTTAAGTTCCAAGCAATGAGGCGGGCATTTGGTAATCTCACTGCTTACAAACCGAAACCTGCACTCACGCTTACACACTTGGATCAAGCAGTAGAAGAAGACCGCTACTTCCTTAAGGAGTTGGCGACTTTGCAAACTGTTATTGGAACGGTAAGTATTTTACTTTATTTATTTTTAACTGACTTAGAAAAAAGGAAAAAGTTAGCAATTGGACCTGCACGTTGTACCGGAATCCTGTCAGGGCTGGGGGATCGTTTGAAAGAGTTACCTTGGCCTTGGAACGTGAAGGGTGGACAGGAGGGTTTTAGTCAATACTTAATCTAAAAGTCTTACACTCCACCTTGGCAAATACCTTAAACCCACACCTCTGTTCCTTTCCGTTCTCGCATTTTTAGGGTTCCGTAGTCAACTAGGAACCCTTATAGTTTCGCCATGTCTGTCTGTCCGTCTGTCTGTCTGTCTGTCTGTCAGTCCTCGCTTAATCGCTGTGACCGTTAGCACTAGAAAGCTGAAATTTGGTACCAATATGTATATCAATCACGCCGACAAAGTGGTAAAATAAAAATAGGAAAAAAATGTTTTATTAGGGTAGCAGCACATTAAGTCGATAATTTGTAGACAATTGACGTGCCCCACGGTTTTATTTTAGTCTAGTCTATGCATATGTTTATAATTCCCACGACTGTATCTATTTTATTATTTTTTGGTTTTTAGTACATTTATCTTAAACATTGCAATGTATGTTTAACATAAAACCGTTTAACTTAAATAGTTTTTTTACCTATTTTTATTTTCTAGTTTTTAGTTTTTATTTCTATTTAGAGGCCGCCATCTTGGATTTTAATTTTATATAGTACATTGTATTATACTGGTTGAGCACTTTCATTTGATACCCATATTGATGGGATCGATAAAACCTACGTTATCCGCCATTTTGTAGCGGCCGCCATCTTGTATTTCAATTTTTTATAGTATATTGTATTCTGCTTGTTGAGCCCTTTCATTTGATACCCATATTGATGGGATTGATAAAACCTACGTTATCCGCCATTTTGTAGCGGCCGCCATCTTGGATTTCAATTTTTTATAATATATTGTATTCTGCTTGTTGAGCTCTTTCATTTGATACCCATATTGATGGGATTAATAAAACATAAATTATCCGCCATTTTGTAGCGGCGGCCATCTTGAATTTATAATGATAATGAATAAACATAATTGTATTGTCACCAAAATTCAAAGTGTATACAAAATTTTCTTTTAAATTAATTAATCGGTTGACAGGAAGAGGGTGAAATTTGAATTACTAAATTTGACCCAAGAATAAATAAAACAAACGGGGTGAGCTAAATAAAACCGTTTAAAAACAATGTGTCCCCCCCCCCCCGTCTAACTTTTGAACCATAAGTTTAGAAAATATGAAAAAAATCTGAGAAGTAGAACTTTATAAGGACTTTCTAGGAAAATTATTTTGAACTTGATGGAAAGAACAGTTTTTGTACAAAAAAGACAAAAGGGTTCTACAAAATAATTTCGGGACTAAGTTTGTAGTATAATCGTAGCAAGCATTTTTTTAAACTCATACATAAGTGGGTACACTTTATTGTGACGGACGGGAAACTACGGAACCCTACACTGAGCGTGGCCCGACACGCTCTTGGCCGGTTTTTATAAATTTTGTAGTGAAGAAAGTTTTCCAAAGTTGCCATACATTTTAGTTTTGATTTAAATGGCAGCAAGCTATCGGGAGTATTCTGACGGCGCCGACATCGACACCATATATAGCGCTCTTATAAAAAATAATATTTATTACTTAGACTTTTTCCGCGCTTTACATTTGCCGGTTGAAGAAGAAGCAAAGGTATCAAACCGTGTACATCCTACTTAATATTAAAAATAGTAATTCAAATATTTTTGAATTTAGAATTTGTTGATAATAATAAAATATTGTGTAAATGATATTATTTATTCATGATATTCTGTTCATAAATCACAATTGATTAAAAAGAAAAAGAAAAGAAAGATTAAAGCGAAAGTGACGCCAGGGTGTCGCCATTGTGCGGAATACCCGGAGGACACGGTGGAGCAAGTCGAGGTGTGCCCTGCTTGGGCGGAGCATCGCCGTGCCCTCGTGGGGTGTGCGTGTGGATTGAGTGTTCTTTTTTAAAAGTTCATTATATTTATACGAAATCAAGAAATGATTTAGGAAATAATTGTGATAACTTCATGGTGAAGATAAAAAAATTGTGAAATCTATGAGAAAAAAGTAGTGGACCATTAACTGGAACACTCAATCCTCTAATCTGAGTAAATACTACACTCTCGTATCTTAAAATATACTAGATATATGTTTAACATTTGTATGTGGTTTAATTGTGTTGCATTAGTGAAAACTATTCGAAAAAACATCAATTGATTTTAACGTTTAATTTGGAATATACGAAGGTTTATTTAGAACACTCAATCCTCTTATGGTGCGGGACGAGTGTTCCTAAATTCTGTGATTTTGGCTTAATAAAGTCTTAATATTCTTATTCGGTTTTACGTGTGTAACACAGAGTCAATTGTGAAACCAAAACCTGGGCGTAAAACATAATAGTTAAAGAGAAAATAGAGAAAATCCAATCTTTTCGATGTCCCGTATGAGTGTTCCATATTTTAGCGTTTATTTACTTAACCCGAACTTGTATAGGTACAAATGAAAGCTACATCAGAAAATGTGAAAATTTTATCACTAAAGTTTAACACGTTTTTTAGTTTGGAGACTGTTTCATTTCAACAGTAATCAATATTATTATATTTCTTAGGGAGAAAATCGTGTAGGGTAACCATGAATACGTAAAATTAAGAAAAAGTTGTATTTATAAATATTTTATTACAAGACAGATTATAAAAGCTGTAACAGGAATTTCTTATGCTATAGCAAGTATTACTTAGATTTCGATTGGAGTAACCTCTAAAATACACGGAACCGTGTCAAGCTAAGTTCAAGACACAAGGGTAAAGGTAAAAAGGTAAAGGAGCAGCATCCGTGCGTATTATAACACGAACCATTCCGAGGCACTTTTTATTCCTTCATAACTCAAAATCTACTTAACCTTTTGAATGTCTTATGTTACACAGTTCGACATAAGCAATTGTCTTTCTATTGTGTCTCTAATTACGGCATTCAAAGAGTTAACATGAAAACACCAAAGATTATAAATATGCTGAAACGGACTTGGCTGTAAATCTAAAAACGCACTTTTATTATAATTTCTTTGGAACGACATGAATAAAGCTTTTGGAGATATCTTTGCATCAATTTCTTCAGAAATTATTGAGAAAATGGGATCATTGAGAAAATGGGATCAGTGCACATGATATTTTTTGAACAAATCTATTTGTATGCTAATTTCAATTTGCGGTTTCCGTCCTCTCCTATTCATATTCTCGTTTTTCGGTTTATTCAAATTCTGTTTTATACTTGCAAGTCGCAAACTTTATACTTGCATTAAATTTTCAATATATTGAACAAAATAAATTACAGAAAAAATAAATGTAATGTCACATTGTCAGTCAGGCAAAAGACAAGATTAAAATATACATAAATCAACTACAACTGTTTGTGCACTGTTCTAGCAAAAAGTTTGGTTCGTAAAAGATTTATTTGATGACTAGCACTTTGTCAGTGCCTTCGTTTGCAAGAAGGTTTTTTTATAAAAACTCTCCTTAAACCGTACTTTGAGGGTAATTTTGCAAAACTATTAATAAGTTTCGAAGGGAAGGTGGCACTGATACACGCATACGAAGCCTAGAATCCCTGAATTCTCTTACAGATGCCCTGAAAAACCTGGGAGGCCTAATTTATAATTTGGAGAAAGGTTTGCTGGATGAAAAAGCTTGCTAAAAGATGGCCGCCATGGTCCACGTACTGTGATCCATATAGGACTAAACTACAGAAACCAGGCACTGATAGATAAATAGAAATATAAACCCCCTAAATTGTTCTACTGGGTGTAGTTCTGAAAACATTATGATAAACTTTATTATTTACTTCGGTTACTAAGTTTCATACACACGGAATGAGATTTTGCATATATCTAAATTCTTCCTTGTTATCCTCTCGAAGATTTAATTTCCAACCCCTTCTTAGTGCTTGCCTATATCATTAAAGGAAGTCTTGTGAAAAGTTTCATGCTTCTAGACCCAGTGGTTTCAGTTGTGCGTTATTATGTCAGTCAGTTTCTCCTTTTATATAGGTATAGATTCCTGTTTGACTGATTGTCAAAAAAAGTCCGACAAAATTATGTCACCCTACAAAATTTTCTCCTTGAAAAATACATTAAACTTGATAACTGTTAAAATACAACACTCTCCAAAACATAAAACATTTTAAACTTTAGTGATAAAATTTTCACAATTTCTGATGTAGCTTTCATTTGTATACAAGTTCGGGTTAAGTAAATAAACGCTAAAATATGGAACACTCATACGGGACATTGAAAAGATTGGATTTTCTCTATTTTCTCTTTAACTATTATGTTTTACGCCCAGGTTTTGGTTTCACAATTGACTCTGTGTTACACAAGTAAAACAGAGTAAGAATATTAAGACTTTATTAAGCCAAAATTGCAGAATTTAGGAACACTCGTCCCGCACCATAAGAGGATTGAGTGTTCTAAATAAACCTTCGTAAATTCCAAATTAAACGTTAAAATCAATTGATTTTTTTTTCGAATAGCTTTCACTAATGCAACACAATTAAACCACATACAAATGTTAAACATATTATTATATCTAGTATATTTTGAGATACGAGAGTGTAGTATTTACTCAGGTTAGAGGATTGAGTGTTCCAATTAATGGTCCACTACTTTTTTCTCATAGATTTCACAATTTTTTTATCTTCACCATGAAGTTATCACAATTATTTCCTAAATCATTTCTTAATTTTGTATAAATATAATGAACTTTTAAAAAAGAACACTCAATCCACACGCACTCGCATCGGCGGCCCTTTCGCGGTAAAAAAATTAAAATCTTCACTTAAAAACCCGGTTAACCGGTTTATTTTTAGAAAAACCGAAAAAAAAACTGGTTTGTAATTTTGTTTTTGCATTCCCTAGAGGTAACAACAAATTTACTGTTTCAGATTTATTCCTGTACCTGTGCTATAAGACCTTGTTTTGTACCAAATTTCAGGATTCTGGGTCAACGGGAAGTACCCTATGAATTTTGATCTTCGAGAGTATCAAAATATACGTTTTGGCGACATAAACAGCCGTATCTTTTTTATTCGTTAACTTACAAGTTTTATTTTTACAATTTGAAGGGACCCCATGCCTGAGTGTATGATTTTAATTTCAACTTAATACCTCCACGCGTTCTTGAGATAAAAAGTCTTGACAGACAGACAGACGGACAACAAAGTGATCCTTTCCTTAAAGGACGCCAAAAGGAAAAGACGGAACCCTTGTTCCGTCTTTTCCTTTTGGCGTTATCACCTAAGTACGAACAATATTTCACAAAATTAACTAGTACCTACCATCTGTCTATTTTATTTTTTTTTATTTGCAAAAACAACTAAATCTACTGATGATTTACAGATCCGGAGTGGAGCTATAATTCCCGACCACATAATTGATTTCTACCATTTCCGATTTCGGACTATTCATCTTTTGTCTGACTTCTATGGTCCTATCTCTCCCCAAACAACAGAAGCTAAGAAACTTTTAGGTAAGGATCCAATTAATGTTTTTTAAAGGCAATAGCGACCAAAGTGTAATAAACGTAGGGGGATATTAATTTATTACGTTAGACGATTTTTACTGTTTTTAACCTCGTCGTCCCCTAAATTAGTAAAAATAAGAATAGGCCGAACCCTCCCCTTACCTGGTTAATATTTATTACGTAAGAATCTAAAGGTAAAGCCGGAAGGTGGAAGGTGGACACGGGAACTTCATAATAAAACAATGTATCCTAGCAAGTTTTGGGGTAATTGGAATTGTCATGAGAAAAAATATACTCAGGCTACAAGTGTATCGCAACTAAAAAGTGTGAAATAAAAACTTTTTACAATACAATTCAATAAGGCTCAAATGGGACTGGGCGGGTCATGTCAGCCGCATGCATAGAGACCGCTGGGCGAGCGTTGCCACACAGTGGGTCCCTACTGAAGTAAAGCGCCGTCGAGGTCGGCCTAGAAAGAGGTGGCGGGATGATCTGGACGCGTACCGCAAGGACTGGTTTGAGACGGCGCAGGAGAAGAAAGTTTGGAAAGACTTGGGGGAGGCCTTTGCCCAGCAGTGGGACAGCAACGGCTAGAAAAAAAAAATGTAATGTGTAATAATAAATATTAAACACCGGGAGGGGTTGGCCTGTTCTATTTTTTTCTTATTTGAGGGAACGGTTTTTGAAAAGTTTTTGACCCTTTGGTCAAAAACTAGTAAAAATTATCTTACGTAATAAATGAATGGCCCCATGGAGCCCCGCTGCCTCGCTGACCTTTAATACCATTTTCTTTGTGAAATATTGATTGATTCCGAAGAACACGAGTAAACATTTTTCTAAACATCAAACCCGTTTGAAAGGATTAAGGGCAAGCGCGCAATAAAACAGTGATTTTCTGAGGCTTACTCCTCCGTAACGGCTTGGTCAATTGGTTTGAAAAAAATATATGTTTATTATAGATTCATGAACAATAATATCAACATTTGATTTTTTCGTGCAATTAATACTTTCGTCAAAAAAAAAAAATTAGCAATTTCGCAAGTTTTCGCAACTTTTCCCTACTCCTTCGAAACGGCTTGGACCTTTAGAAACATTTTTACACATAAAAATTGGTGGTTAAATATTCTTCAAAGTGAACATTGCATATGTAAATCAATCAATATCTCGCAGAGAAAATGGATTTAAAGCGCTTTCCGGGCGCTGCTGGCCGCAAATAAATGCACAGATTTGTGTACTGCCGCCTAGGCGAGTGCGAGAGTTGCGTTCACATAATTTCGGCCAGATGGTTCAAGGAACTATACGCCTTAAGTAGGGAAAACAAGCGATAAACCTATCATGTTTTTTTTTTCCAAACTATTACGAGTATGTATCCAACCGGTATCGACAATGGAAAATGAATCTATAATCTCTAATCGCTGTATCAAGTAAGACGCACTAAAAAAATAAACATACCAGCTCTTTCAAATGTTCTCCACATTGAATGAAAGTAAAATTTCCTTCCAAACTATTTAGGAGTACAATTCCACAACATCATGGTCTAAATAAATAAACTCAATTGAATAAAGATAACATTCTGCTGATTTGGCTGGCTGGGACCATACACCTCCTTTTATAAACTTTCTTTTTTATGCAGGTGGTGTTCTCGTTGAACTAAATAAGGTATTTGTTAAAGCTTACGATGGCAACGTATTAGTCACTGTTGTTACTACAGATGTCGCTCATACCCGTCGTTCTGCTCGGTCGGTGACGAACCCTCCCGGTCATTCGAAAAAATGGCCTTATGAGTGGTTAGAACCACCACTCGATAGGAAAAAATATCCACTAAAACCTATACCACATCGTAGACAAGAGGGTACCGAAATGGAACAGAGCCCTAAAGAGGAAACCAATAAAGAAGAAAAAGCCGAGTCTGATCGAATAGAAACCTCGGAAAACGAGAAAGATGCAGAACAAGGTGTAAAAGAAGAAAAAGTAGTATCTGAATCTGAAGAAAAAGAAGAAAAAATAGGAGACATTGTTGAAATCTCCGAAGAATTTGATGACGAATTCATGGATCAAAGTAATGAAGACTTTGTAATGAGAACTGCAGATCAGGACCAAGTAAGTTAGTTTACAGACTGGTCTGTTGGTTTCGTGGTTAGTGACGTGACTGTTATATGGGTCGTTGGTTCGATTCCCACCCAAGACTATTTTTTTGTGAGATGAACACCATCATTTGTTCTGTAAGTAGATGTAATTTATCTACTATATGGTATTTATTTAGAAATATATAAATATGTTTATCAATTGTCTACTATTCATACCACACGCTCTGTTTAGTTTAAGACTAAGCTGTAAGATGGTGTTGTGTATGATAGTTAGGATATTTCATAATTTTTTCATGCTCGGTTTTAAAAAATCGATTTTGATTGATGTTTCGAGCAATAGGTTTCGACTGATTTCACAATTACAAAAAAAAAAAAATGTGAGGAGTGAACCATCTTCTGCCTGAATTCTAAACAGGAACCTGCCGAACTGACGCAAGTCCGATAAGGACCTGCGACAGGCGAAGGTATTTTCCCTCACATTATCCCCGCACCACAGGATGCTGAAAAAACAGCAATTAGAACGCCTTTTGGACTATAGTTCAATGAAATGCAGAGATCTTTTTTAAATGCCAATGGGGCACCATGGGCATTTAAAAAAGGTCTGCATTTTTCCCTCCACAGTCGAAAGAGAATAGTATATTATGCCCATTCAAGATTTATGCATCACAGTAGCGCAGTACCTATTACATTGGGAATATTGTAATACTATGACAGTAGTGAACTGTCACACTCATAATAATGTCACTTGCATTGTCGACTTGTGTGATTGTGTGTAGTAGTAGGTTAACTCGAAGTAAGGTCATATCAATGTTCTTTCAAATTTTTCCTCGTTTGCAGCTTCAGCCTCGGCACCAGCCTGGGTTACAGTTACCTACCTACAACCTGAAGACTTTTTTTAAATTACAGATTTATAAACATCAAAAACCTGACGATAGCTACGCTATATTCAACATCATGCTATGGTATGGTGTGGCGATGGGGTTCAGCATGTTAGCAATTGTACATGCCTGCATGGAAATGGATCCCGGCAGAGACACAATTATTTACAGGTTGACTACCATGAGGATTAAGAAGGAATTATAAAGATTTTCTTACCCACTATATCAACTCACCTGAGGTATGGTATGGAGCTACATATAGTTTTTAAAGCTCTATCCCTCTTTCCCGCTCGCACGACTGACATTTCAACACGTCATGGTAAGGCCCCTGTAGGTACCTACTATTGTACCTAATGCTATTATGAATTGCCTAGCTATAAACTCCGGTAAATATAAAGTAGAAATGTACCTTCGATTTGTGAAAAACGTGTAGGTTATAGATTAGGTAAGTTTTGCAGTTACGCACGGTCAATTAAGTTATTATGTTAGATAATAAATAAATGTCCACTAATATAATAAAGAGTTAAAGTTTATTTTTTTATTTTATTCTTTTTTTCTTTTTTGTTTGTAGGGCGTAAAAGAAAAAAAAAGTACTGATCCGATTGTTAATTCTGCCATACAATACAGAAAACAATAAGTATGTTTTTAATGAAAACTTTAAAAATGGTTTTTATTTTTTATAATAACACTTTACCATTTATTATTTTTTTCGGTTTCGTTGATCATTACGAATTTACTGTGTAAAAAATGTAAAAAAAAATAAAAAAATATTCATAATTTAATAGGTACACACAGCCGGAAATAAAAATCGGAATCCCAGCGGCGGCTGGCACGCTGTGAGCGCCGTTGCTTGATGCGTTCGGCCTCCTCCTTTGCGAGCATTACTGCTTCGCAGAAGTCGGCGACCGCCTTCCACTCCTCCTCGCTCCGGACCATGGCCTCAACCAAGGCCCGGCGCGAGAGGTCTCCGCCGCCGATCGCCCCCACGAGGGCACGGCGATGCTCCGCCCAAGCAGGGCACACCTCGACTGTGTGCTCCACCGTGTCCTCCGGGCATTCCGCACAGTGGCGACACCCGGACGTCACTTCCGCATGAATTGAGTGCAGGAAACTCCCGAACGAACCATGTCCGGTGAGTACCTGCGTCATGCGGAAGGTAAGGACGCCGTGAGGTCTTTCCAGCCACGCCTCAAAGAGGGACTTACTGCCATGATTGTGGCGTGCCCAGCACTGGGTTGCGATAGTCGTTGACGCCATTTCACCATGAGATCCTGCCGGAGCTCTGTCCGCCATGCCGTGACCTGTCGCGGCAGCGGACTTTCACCCTGGCGTTGCATCTCCACGCGCATATCGTGCATGTGTGCAAGGACTGTTGCCTCCAGATCCCACGGTGATAGGCCAGCCAGAAGGCTCACCGCTTCGCGGGAGACCGTGCAGTATCCCCGCACCATCCTTATCGCCATGACCCTCTGGCAGGCGTTCAGTATGGCCGCCGGTTGCTTTTTCAGCGACGGCGCCCACACCGGCGCCCCGCTGAGGGCCATGGACCGAACGATCCCCGCGTAGAGCCTCCGGCAGGAGGCATCTGGACCCCCAAGGTTGGGCAGGAGCCGCTTGAGCGCAGCCCCGATCCGGTTGAGTTTGGGAGCCAGACGTCGGAAATGCTCCACGAAATTCCACCGGCTGTCGAGGACGAGTCCCAGGTACTTCATCGTCGACCCGACACCGATGTGAACTCCTCCTACCGTTAGTTGGGAACTCATTGGCGTCGCGTTCCGAGAGCGGCGACCGAGAAAGCAAATCGTCTCGGACTTGTGAAGCGCCACCTCGAGTCCCAACTCCTGGGACTGTAGACCTGGGAATTAACAAGTCTTTAGATATTTGGTAACTTGATTTGCCAGCATCGACCTCTTTGCATTCGAAGCTCTTCACACACGGGTTTGCCACGACCCATTGTTATTTGAAAACTAATGAAAAAAACTGAAATTTTCAGAATTTATACTCGTATGCTTAAAATGTGAAAAATTAAATATATAATTATATATATATATTATAATATAATCACAATATATATATATATATATATATATATTGTGATTATATATATATATATATATTGTGATTAATTATAAAACTTACCGTTTTCCACGAAAAACTCATTTTTGTGACATTTGTCCCCGAATATATTTTTTGCAGGTTTCGGATCGATGAGGACTTTTTAGATTTCATTTATGATGGTGTTTTGAACAATCTCGATGTCTAAATTGACCGGACTATTAGATCAATAATGGTGTGAATATCTACTTTTTCTCTTTGGCAAAACTGTATTATATCAAATATTATTTCCCTTGTATCATAGGACCACGAACACGACCATACTCTTATCGCACAGTCTCTACTAGGCCCTTAAAACGAGTCTAAATATCGTGTGCGGAATAACGCGTAGTGTAAGCCTTGGAAAATGCCAACGGCGATCAACTTTCTACGTGTATATTTAGCTTTAATAATATTTTCGTTGTGTTAAAAAATATTTTCGTTGTTTGGTTGGTATTGAAAATAATATTACGTAGGGCAACACAAAGATCATATGACAGTCAGTCGAATAATTCCGAAGAAAATGGCTGTAACCATGGCTCTGTTTTGGATTTCTTTTGCATTAACAGTAATAGGTAAGTATATATTATAATAGTATTTTGAATAAATATCTTCAAACTTTACTTTAATGGACGGTTTTAATTTTAGGCTCTAATGCCGGCGGAGAGCTCAGTATCCTTCATAGTCCCAACAGCCTGAAATTTTCGGGATCATCAAGATTAGAGGAGAGCCTCCTGAAAGAGGTCTTTTCCGCTGCTCTTGGACTCTCTGTTGAAGAGGTATGTATAATTGGGAGCTCTTTTTTGTGACCCACTATTATTGCTGTTATTGATTGGCCAAAGGGTTAAGTATCTTGAGAATTAACTGTAGTAGAATGCAAATCGCCCACCTCGATTCAATAGGCTGAAGGTTTTTCCCAGGAAAGCTATTTTTTTTTTCATCCATTGATTCATGTATAGTAGGAATATTATCTAAAGGTTCCATTTTAGTCTCGTGTAATAAGTAAGGTAATAGGCTGTTAATCAATTTATCCACCCAGTCTTGTGAATGTTGGGTCATGCAATCACTCATGCAAGATTGCATATGTGGTAGTCAACTACCTAACTTAATTCAATTGAACAGCCTAGTTTGATGACTAAACAGTGCTGTTCAACTAATGGTCTGATGATTTTTCACCTATTATACCTAGGGCATTCATACCACATTAAAACATTGACAATTTGATCAAAGAAGTTGAAGTTGCTATATTATCAGAAAGTTACATGTTAGGTTTCCTTTAAACCTTGCTAATAAAACTAAAAACTCTGCACAGAAGGGTTCCTTTAGCTTATCTTATTATGACTGTCTTCAGCACATTGCCAACTGAACACTTAGCTCTAGCGCGCACTGGTGACTGTCACCGTGACTTTTGACAAAAAGTCACCGTGCTTATGAACCCAACATGTAGTTGCACACTTGAAGATGTGACAGTTACAAAAAAATGGGTATAAAAATTATTGTCACCATGATAAAAGTCACCAGTGCGCGCTGTCTTAATTTTTACAATTCATGTGACTTGCGTTTGACTGAATATCATTCACAGTAGTTGTGGTTGGTTCTATTTAGTAAAAAGGTTAGGATTTTCACTAATTTTATTCTATTTTTATTTGTAGTTGAGATATACAGGGTCTTTTGGCAACCTCTCGGGACTATGCTACTAACATCATAAAAACATTTTTTTTTTATCCAAATAAAAATTTATATCAATTCTTATTCTTATTATTAATTTGTCTCATCAATATGAATCTACAGGTAAAACCGGTTATTAGCTATGACACTTATTAACAACGTTTTTGTTTATTCTTGCAATCTGCCTGTTTCAGGGCATTTAGCTACAGGTCACGAATTTCTACTTTGTCTTGAATGAACTAAACCCAGTGGCTAGTTCATCAGCTTAAGCCAAAAGGTCATATCAGGTCTTGAGGTACTTTTCTTTTTATTCACTGAAATGTGTTAGTGGTCTTATGCATCAGATTACAAGCAAGTGTGTTTGGGTGCTTTTCAATACGTTTGGCGTACGATTTGAGCTTTTTTGTATCTCCTGCTTCACCATTGGCATCTTCAGGTCATGGTGTAGTTGATTGTTGGTAATATACCATGGTGCATTTGTTATCATGTGCAGTATCTTTGACTGGAAACGTTGTAGAATTTCCAGGTTTGAGTCGGTGGCAGTTCCTCACAGCTCTACTCCGTATGACCAAATGGGCTTCAATATATATTGGTATAGAAGGAGTTTATTTTCCAGTGATACTTTAGATTTGCGAGACATCAGCCAAAACATCTTCCTGAGCTGCAACCCTAGTGCTTTCCTTTTGGTAAAGATGTACTTTTTCCAAGTGAGTCTTTTGTGTAGATATGGTACATATCTGGACAAAAAACTAAAAGATATCGTACTTCATCATGTTGGGGTATTTGGATCCCGTTTAATTCAACAGGAGGGCAAGCCCCGCGCCTGAGGGTAAAAATTAAGTGAACAGATTCGTGTGTAGCTAGGACTGCCGTAGCGTCTGCAAATGTACCCACGATAACATTGTCATTTACTGGCAGGTCATGAGTGAATATAAGGAATAAAATTGGTCCCAGAACGCTGCCTTGGGGAACTCCTGCTTTGATGTCATGTAACTCAGTTCTTTTATCTCCATGCTTTACATAAAAATGACGCTGGGTTAAGTAGGATTGGATTAATAGGTGATAGCTTGGGGGAAGAGTTTTCAATATTTTATATAGAAGACTTTCATGCCACACTCGGTCAAAAGCTTGTGAGATATCGAAAAAGGCATCCGTGCAGTACTTCTTATTTTCGAATGCGGAATTTATCTCATTTACAAGTTGGTGAACCTGTTCTACAGTCCCATGAGCTTCTCTAAATCTGAACTGATGTAACGGTATGATTTGATTCTTTGAGATTTCTGGTAAACGCCTTTTCAGTAGAAGGATTTCTAGTACTTTAGAGGGTATTGGAAGTAGGCTTATTGGGCGGTAAGAGGTCACTTTATCTGGTTCCTTCCCTGGTTTCAGTATAAGGATTATTTCAGCAGTTTTCCATTGTTCAGGGATAAATATTCACGTCGTAGAATTGCATTGTATAATTGTGTTAGTAATGTTATACCGATATCAGGTAGCTGTTTCATGATATTTGCGGTTATAAGGTTGTATCCAGGAGCTTTGTTAAGATTTAGTTTACGTATTGCATGCTGAACTTCATTTTTAGTGAATTGTTGAATTGGGTTACAAAGATAGCTTCAGCAAAAATAAGTAACCCAAAGATTTGATCAAAAATATTAATAATAATATTATAATACAAAAATTGAATTTAGTTGGTTTTTGCAATAAGGACAAACCTAGCGGTAGTACAATAGCGGAAGGGAGTGAGGATTGGGTGGTCATAGAACAAAAGTTGTTGTTTATGATGTAAATAATACTGTCCTAAAAAGTTTTTTTAACAACAATCTAACATTTCAGTATACATAAATATCATTTAATACATGTACATTTTTTTTCTTTTTTTTCCTTTCTAATTTAATTTTCTGAAACTGGTTTGTGAAGATTGTCTTGCTATCCAGCATTGTCCTCCCATTGAGTTTGATAAAAACTAAAGGAGGCCTATGTAACGTTGTTAATGTTTTACAAATAACCCCGTAAAATAGAAAATTTCATCACGCAGAAGTAATTTATATGAGTCCCTTTTGAAAAAGATGCAAAGTTAACGTAACTCACGTTAACTTTGCATCTTTTTTTGCCTTGAATAAAAACATCTCAAATCATTGGTTGTTACCTCAAAAATAACACTATATTGAAGAGTAGACAACACATAACCTTGGTAAGCAGGTATTTGTGAGACTAAGTAAATAATTAATATGTCATAGCCAAATCATTCTACTGGCATTTTTATGAGGTACCCGGTAAATTTGTGAAAAAATATCTTCATGTCATAAAATCTTCGAGTTGGTGAATTTGCCAGGGTGATTAAGAAGAGTTCACAATTTTATTACTGATAAATACAAAATAATTGTAAAAATTGGTTTTATTTTACATATTTATTATTATTTAGAAGGATCTATAATAAATTGGAAATCTTGATTTTGTAATATTATGAAGCTATCAGCATTTTGTAACCCAAAATTATATTGATATTGTAATATGAAATCGTAATGGCCATATTTTAGGTGTAATTATCGTAGGGTTTTATTATTATTATTATTTTATTTTAGTTTTAGTTGTGTATGTAATACGTTAAAGTGTTTTTTTTAATATTAAAAATCCACGTTTTTATTTAATTATATCAAATTTAATAAAAACAACCAAATCAAGTGCTTATCCATAGTTGTTAAATTTTTATGCAAGCTTATATAGAGACATTGAACAAATGCAAAAATAAATAGTTGCCTACCTATTTTTATCTACACCTACACTAATAGAAAGCTGCTTTACTCCTGAGTGACATAGGATATATTGTATGTGAAAAAAGCTAGTATTAGTTAATAAAATTCATGTTTAAATTTGTGTAAGTGTTCATTCTCTTCAACCATGCACAGTTGTTAACAGATAATAATTAAACACCCTTATTTATAATTATAGAATTCAGAATGGCAAGGCTTGTCTGTCGTGGACCCTTTTCACACCCCTGAAGCAGTAGTCGAGGTATACATTGATGGTGTCTCCAGCCCTGGCTTAAATGTAAGTTTGCCTGCTTGAAAATCGAAATGCATATTTTGGAACATATGAAAACATACTTGATTAATACACTAATAGAAAAACAATGAAAAACGCGAATGAGAATACAATGTTAACACATTTTTTTACAGTCTGAATTAGAGGCCAAAACCTTTCCGATGCGTGTAGACGAGTATGAACCGGATACTTATGAAGCAATAAAGCACAGGATCAAGCAGCGCTTCACGAGCGGAGGCAACAAACTTGTTAACATCAAACTATCCAATCCAAATGAGGTGAGTTCTGTTACATTATATGTATGTTTTGAGTATGCTTGTGAATTAACATTGTCAAATATTAGACAGATATGTATCATAATGAAGGAGTTAATAAATAATTATTGTAAAACAATTAAATACCTAGTAGAAATGCAATTTTTACAAGCGATTATCTATTTTGGCTCATTAGTTAATTTACCATGTATGGGTTAAATTTTGCAACTGAATTTTTATACAGTTATCCCCATGAACTGTAATTATGCATTCACTTCTGGTTTAGCTGACATCGTTCTAAATCCAACATGGCAGACTCCCAAGGATGGCGAACTATTTTTTTTTATGCTCTCCCATGATATAAAATTATCAAATACAAATATTTTTTATTAGTTGAACATTGGTTAGGTACAGATGTTGTAATTATTAATGAACGCTATATCTAGCCGCTATCGGCGTACAAATAATTTGGTCCCGACATGCTGATTCATGCAATAAATTTCAAATAGCCAAATAGTATACTTAAAAAGACATGTGCGAGACGGACTCGCGCATGCAGGGTTTCGTACCATCTGTAGAAAAAAAACGGCAAAAAATAATCGCGTTTGTTGTATGGGAGCGCCCCTTAAATATTTATTTTATTGTGGTTTTTAATATTTGTTGTTATAGTGGTAACAGATATACATAATTTGTGACAATTTCAACTGTCTAGCTATCGCGGTTCTTGAGATACAGCCTGGTAAAAGACAAATGAACAGACAGCGAAAAGTCTTAGTAATGGGGACCCGTTTTTACCCTTTGGGTACGGAAACTTAAAAATTAAATAATAGGGGCCAGCACATTATAATTTAATTTAATAACAATTGCAAATCTACTAGTAAAAAAAAAAACGTAAAAAAATATACCTTTGGCCAGTTTGAGTAACAATACAAAGGTAAAGCAATTTTGAAAACATTTTTGTGTTGTCTACTATTAAATATCAACATCAATTAAACATGTTAACATAATTATCAGTAGAAAATAGACTTTTTGCGTTATTATTCCGTCCTTGTCACGCAAAGCGTCGTCAACAGGTGCAAATTCAATATTCAAGAATTGGGCGAGCCGTCAAACACAGTCAATGCTATCTCTGCTGCGTATCTATTTAAAAATTCTCACAACTCCTGTCAGCTTTTTGAGATTTTAAAAATATTTTTTTACTGTATCGAAGACAAAGATCATTTTGGTATGACAATGCTTGTTAATTTTTTTTTTTTGTTTCGCAGTTGGAATCTGATGTCTTTGGTGAAATCAGAGAAAACAAAGTTATTAAACAAAATCTAAAACATTTAAAGCCGTCAGTAGACGAAGACAAAAATTTCTTGGTTGAGCTTGAGACTTTGAAAGCTATTACAGAAAAGGTAAGTAGTTTTGTTAATATATTTTCAATACACTTGCTCAGAAAGTGACTCTTATTGCACTGCACTTAGGTACATAATGGCCCTTGTTACCAAACTGTGACATATTGATTACCATTACGCACTAATGCTATAATGTAGTTAAAACCTTATTGTTCAACCTCTCCCCGCCATAATTCGAATACATCATCGTATCGGCTGGGCGCAGCTCGTCCCCCACCAGTCGCCGGTTAACCCCCGTTTATTTATTTCAGTGCCCATATTTTTTTTTTATTGTAAGGTAAATAAAAAAAAATATGAAAACAGAGTTTTACCGCCACAAAAGTTTAGTTTTACAGTTATTTTCTTCACAAGTGTATTGAAAAACGTCGTATGATACACGTGAGTAATTAGTGATTACCGTTCTCGGGTCTTAATACCGCCTCGACAACATTACACACTACAGTGTAGTGGTTTTACTTACAAGTTTAAATTCAATCTTAAAATGTTGAGTGTAGGTTCATAGGGTCGATTTCCGGGACTATTTCAATAGCAGACTGGAGTCCAGCAGTTATTGGTGTGACAAGCTCAAGCTTTTGAAAAGCCAAACCTACTTCTAGTGGTTATTATCTATTGCATTCATCATCAAACCGGTCCACAACCTCAAGCAAACAATAGAATGGTCCTACTGAATCTCAACAAAAACAATCAACGTAATGATCTCGATGTTGTGGAAAATTATAATTTGTAATTATAATAGATTATAATTTGGGTGTCTTCAAGCTAGAGTGAATAGGCTCTTAATAAACTAGTGCGCCTCACCATCAAAGGTTGCATCGCTACTTACCATCAGGTGGGATCGCAGTCAAGCACTAGTTTATCTGAATAAAAAAAAAAAAAAACTGAAAAACGAAATTTCTAAAATCAACCTCATTAGAAATTTCGTTTGAATTTAAACTAGATTGTAATCGATTTACTAATTTTATTCAGGTATACAATGGAGCTATCGCTCCGGACAACATAATTGATTTCTACAATTTCCGCTTCCTCGCTCTTCATCCTTTATCCGACTACCATGGATCTAACTCCCTCCAAACCAAAGAAGCTAAGCAACTCTTAGGTAAGGAAAGTAAGGAAATTATTTAGTTATCATTACAAAGTTTATTCTTTTATTAAATTAAGACTTTTTTCTGTAGCCTATGCTCTCCAGGAACTCAGTAAAGCGTTTGTGAAAGCTTACGATGACTCCGTACTGGTCACCGTTGTCACCACAGATGTTGCTCATACACGCCGAGTCCGTCGATCTGTGGGAGCAGATGGTAAACAAAGCAGCCCAGGACTCGAGGAAATGAATGTCAAGGAATATAAAGCGGTAAGATTATCTTAGTTTTTCGTCATCTCTGTATTATGTAGGTACGTAATTTTTTTCATAAATGAACCGCAAAGAAATTTTTGATGAAAACGAAAGTTTTTTTTTGGCATCTTTCTGAACATCATTTACAAATTTCGACTTATATCTGTGATAACTAATGAACAACTAGGTATGCATTACGCAATTACAATTAAATATTCACTTATTTTTATTTAATTCTAGGTTAAATAAACACAACATCAACCAATTTTTTTGATAGTGAGAAATCATAAATAATTTGTCCGGCTCTGTAGAACAGTGGGAAGCAGTGGTGGCCGAGTGGTAACGGCCCTGACTTACGAGTTGTAGGTCGCGGGTTCAAACCCAGCCAGGCGCATTATTTTGTGTAATTTATTTCATCACCACTGCTCTCAAAACGGTGAAGGAAAACATCGTGAGGAAACCGGCATGTCCTAGAACCAAAAATTCGAAGACATGTGACATCCACCAACCCGCACTGTGCCCGCGTGGTGGATTACTTCCCATTCCCTCTCCTAGAGCCCCAACAGCCTGAGTCCCAACAGTGGGAACATTATAAGGCTGACTATGCTATGCTGTAGAACGAATGGGAGTGTGACTTTAACTGACTAAACCCCATCCGAACTGCGTTTCCCTTTTTACGTTCCAGAGCTATGGTACTCTTTTAAACAATCTCGCAACCCAACCAATTCAATTTATACGCTGAGCGTTCGAACGCCCCCATACGTTCTTATTTCGTGAAGACGTTTTCCTACCCCGTTTGTGTATCTAGTTCTTGCTTAAGAAATTATGACACCATCCTGAATAACGGATCCGATTTTCAGTGTCCGATTCAGGACAAGAAATTGAGTCGCCGAAGCTCTCGGGGCCCTGAATCTGACGCTAAGAAAGAACGTCTAACTAAAAAAAAAATATATTATCGTTGACCCTCTAAAAATTAAAAAGAGATATTTTAATTAATTTGTTTTGCGTATGCACACAATCAAAGAAAAATATACGTTCACTACGGTAGACGAGCGTCGACTGAGCGTCCTAAATATGATTATACCCTTCCGATTGAGTATTCGAAATAGATTTAGAACGTCGGAAACCATTCTTGTTTTAAATCGGAACCTAAGAGACGACGTTGCGTTGCGCGGTCGCTCGCTCTGTATCATACAAAAGTGCAACGTCGCGGCTCGCCGCGCGTGCATCCGTCGCGGATAATCACGCCCCGCGCTCGTTTTGCTACATAGTAATAGATTATAGTTCTCCATCGACACGACTACATGCACACCGTTAAATCCGGTTTCCGCGATGGGGACCGTCGCACCCGCTTTGTCAAGCGACGGGTGCTCGTTGCGGGGGCCCGCTTAACGCAGTTTCAAAATTATAAGAAGGCAACGGATAAAACGATTTTACGCATTTAATGCGAAATATCAGATCCGTTATTCAGGATGGTGTAATAACCTTTTTAGTGATCGAAGTCTTACATGCAGGTTCACATGATGCAATTTAGAACTTTTGTCTTTTACTTACGTAATTGTGTTGTAGATAAAGTAACATAAAAAACTATCTGACGATTATGAATGTTAAATTACAGAGCAACGAAACCGATGACAGTTACGGTGCTGAGTACCCTGCAATCTTCAACATTATTCTATGGTTTGTTTTGGTGATGGTATTCAGTCTTATCGCTATCGTGTATGCCCTTATGGATATGGATCCAGGCAGAGACTCCATCATCTACAGGATGACTAGCACCAGAATGAAGAAGGACAATTAAATCCTGAAGTCTGTTCAGAACTTATATCAATTTCAAATAAGTTCCAACTGCAGTATTGTATGTCTTAGACGTCAGTGTTTACTAACCACCTGTAACTAGAACAATCACAAAAAGTATTGTATAAGAATGTTCAGGATTCTGTTGTCATCTAGTAAAACTTGACGAATAATGTGTAAAATAGTGTTATTTTAGTTGTAAAAAATAATAATTTGTTAGATGCAATACCATTGTTATTTATTTACAAAATTAAATATATGTGCTTTAATAAGCTTAAGTTAAACCAAATTAATAATCTATTATTTTGTTCACTACTGATATTCTTATCATTGTAAGTCTTGCTCTACTGTAACATAAGTTCACAGTTTATCAATAACAATTCCCACTTCGCATTGTTGGTAAATATTGTTGTTATTTATCATTTTAAATAAATGTTTGGAAAATAAATGTAATGCATTGTATTCTATTTAACCAATTCTGTAAATCAAGTTGTAACTGTCACTTACGCTTAAGTTTGAGGTTTTGCGTCGATCTGTGAGTAGAGTGCATTTTGAGGTTCCTGTTACAATTTGGTAAAAATAAAATACATTCCCTGTATATTTGATTTCATTTATTATCTTATTATGTACCTAAGTACATCTTTGAAAACACACATCACTACAAAAACAAAGTAAAAAACAAAGTGGCTTCCCGCTGTCTGTTCCTAAGGTTTGGAATATTTGACTGCGAAACTTGATGATCGATTTTTATTACATTGAACACGGTGTGTCGATAATTCAGTTGTACGATGTTTTATTCCTTCGATGCTTTTTGGTGCGATGTAACGTTTGTGTGAAAAAGCCCACAGCAATTGCTCATTAGTTCGATAATATGTCTGTTCAAAACGCCGGCTGTTCCGTGACATTTAATATTAATACTTTTCCTTAAAACTAGGAATTATATATTAAAAAAAAAATAGGTATAATTCCTAGTTTATAATTTATAATTCAAAATAAGGTAAGAAATAAATAAAGTAAATAAAAGAAATCTTTTTCCTTATGAAGGTTATTAATATTAAATGTCACGCAACAGAAACCGTTTTAAACCGACATACTATCGAACTAATGAGCAATCGCTGTAGGGGTTTTCGCACAAACGTTACATCGCACCAATAAAGTACAGTCTGTCAAGAAAGTCATGAAAAGAAGGGAGGGCGCCACTATCATTAAACATGGTATCCCAATAAATTTCGACTAAAAGATATTGATACTTTTAGTTATAAAATAATAATTACCGATTTACGGTCCCTTTATTGCCGTGTAGGTACATTATTTTACCGATCTATCTGACACTCGTCTGTCTATTTAATACATGCTTGCAAACGAGTTTTGACTTTCATTGGTAGTGGCTCCCTATAAATAAAAGTACTAACTCTGTCGTAGTGGCGAACAACATTTTTATTAGAACTAATTTTCATTCAAGTGACGTTTAATTTTAACTGATACATAATAGTTATAGTAGTTCTCATTTATTTATTAAAACTTCATCCAACATAAAAGTACAAAGGCGGAGTTAATGCCTTAGGCATTCTCTACCAGTCTGAATTTTGTTTTATAAACATGGCGACGAAACCAGACTTCTCTATTTGCTTATTAGGATAATTATATGTTTATCCTACGTACCTACACGTAAGAGTTTATCAAAACAGACATTCTTCTGAATATCTGGTTTTATATTCATAAGAATGTCTGGCTTGATCAACCCTTGTTTTCGTCCTTTCAGCTGTGTAAACTGTGTAGCTGTGTAACAAAGTGCAAATCACGATGTTTTGCCTCTGCACTGCCGTCAGCATGGCGCTGAGTATCGATAGGTAGGAGCTCATTGCAAAAATAAAAAGTTTATGAAATAAATCTTTATTAATCCGAATCCAAATAATCAGAGTCGAGGTATTAGACTCCAGAAATGTTGCTGAAACTTCTTCAAAAACCGGCCAACATCTGACTCGTAGTTTGTTTCGTAGGTCGGCCTTTCCTGTGTTTTCCAAGCGTTGAAAATTTATCTCCATTCTTCATGCCTTAGTCCACAATGCGCTGGACTGTACTTTCGGAAACACCTGAAATCAATAAAGATAATTATGTTAAATATACAAATACATTTATCATACCTAAATAAAAAACACCAAAATATCAAAACCGTTAAGTAGTAGTATAATAAATCGTAGGTAAATTTCATAACCTTAGCAAGACATAAACAATGTTAAAGATAGATAAATTGTACTTAAAAACAGAAGATTGTTAAAACATTATATTTCCGTTAGTGTGTTAAACTTTAGAATATATTTACGTACCGGTTAACTTTGCTGTTCGACCATAAACATCGTCTTTGTTCGTCCCAGCACTCCCACCTTGAATTTCGGCCATACACCCTTGAAAACTTTAAATATAATTTGTCTCGCACCGCTCTTATAAACATTTCGATTCATTTTTTGTATCTTAACGCTTACACGATTAAAAAACTCGAAATAGCACCGAAATATTATAAAAAATCAACCACACAGAAACGACGTGACAGTTCAGGTACTCAGCTTAACAATTATTCAGTGTTGATAGTATTAGCAAAAACAGTAGTTCCCAAAACATTCTTTTCATGACTTTCTTGACAGACTGTATCGATGGAATAAAACATGTTACAACTGAATTATCAACACACCATGTTCGATCATAGAAATATATATATATACACCGTTAAATTGTAATCGTTTTAATCCCGTGGAGGGTCGATCCGATACATGAAACACTATCGATTTGTAAAGATAAAATTTAAAAAAAAGTACTTACCTCTTTTTCAAAACTTGTATTAATTTACGCATGTACGAAATTAATTTCTTTATGAATAAGTCAACTGAGCGAGTTCAATGACCTGTAGGTACTTTGTACGCAACGCCGACTATTGTGTGAGGGATTTATAAAATTAACTCCAGAGCATCGCGAGGAAGTTAAGTGAAGTAAGGAATTCAAGCCGCCCAAGATAAAGACAACTTTATCACCGTATTGCATACTCTACTTTTTACGCAATTTGTGAGATAAAAGACAATTTGGTCTACCAAATCATATATTAGAGAAATATAAGTAGGTATTACATTTAAAAGTTCATCAAACAAACAAAATTCACTAGGTAGGTACTCTAAGATTCTATAGCTTCAATTTTCTATAACGCTCCCGTCAAGCAGGTTTTATTCTATTTTCTTTTGTTTGTTAGTGGCCAGTTCGAATTTAGAGTCGACTTGTTCGATGCACATACTTACATTTTAATTCACAATGTTGACGATTTTTGATACTCCAAATTCAAATCTCATTATTATTCCCTAGGGATCGGCCATACTGCATTATCTCCCTAGGGATAGAAAAGTGAGGTTTGAATGACGTATAAAACGACATTAACACCACCTGTAGTAAAAAATAGTTTTGTAGAACGACAAAGCGGTTGTCAACACGCTCTACCTTAACGTGACTAGGTGTAACAGCGCTGAGAGTATTTGACTCCATAGCGTGCGCGCTTAATTTCCAAAACCACAAAATTTCGCACGCTGTGCGAGTTGAATCCTATACAATTTTTCTGCGGACATTTTACGATTCAGGGATGTTATCTTCTGTAGGTAAAAGGCCTGCGCAGGCCTCAGTTTGGATTTGAAGATCAATGAGCCTTTTCCTAACCAAGCTGGGAATGGATTAGACAGGTGACATAAAAATGAAAACAATTTTTTTTAATAATATTATTATATTAGAATAATGATTAGTATTACAAAATAAGTATGTACCTATATTTAGTTAAATTATGGATTTTAACTTACAGTAATTAATCGGTTCCAGTAGCACCAGACTTGCATCTTTTTGTTAAATATTTAAATAATGTATTTATTATTATAACCTAATTTAATCAGAATTAATAAAACTTATTCGTTTAAATAACATCTACTTAGTACTTAGGTATTTAAAATTTTATTAGCAGGCATGAAAAACAGGACTACATTAAATTATCTTGCGAAACTTCGCGCAAAGTCGGCAAACAACACTATAAAACAAAAAAAAAATCATGCGGTCAACGATCCGCAGGAGTTCGAAAACGTTTTTGTTTTGTGTACCTACATTTCAAATACAGTTAAGGATATCAATATAGAAGTATGCAAAAGCAAAAAACGTCATACAGTGGTGCCGCCTGGTTATTTGAGTTTCGATTACCTACATAATTATATTTTTTATGATTTTGAGTTTTCGTGTTCTGTTTATAATTACCGTCTTATTGTAAAGTTTCGCCAGCTAATTTTTTTTAGTTGGCCCTGTATCTTAATAAGGCACTAAATTAAAAATTAAACTCATTAGTTCTTTATTGTCACGGAATTTTTCTTTATCGCAACACTATGCTATAGACACGCTTAAAATGCACATTAAGATCTTTTTCAAAATAAATAATAAAGTTTTTCAACACACTCGAATACCCGCTTTTAGCCCATCAAGCCCGGGCAACCTCGATTTTTTGTAAAGTGTGTTAAAAAACGTTGTTTGATACGTGGAAATTTGTCACTGCAGCACCCGGCTTCATAACAGTCTCGCCTGCGGCTCGGACTAATTCCGCATCGGTCGCAATGACAAACTTTCTCAAATTGTATCAAAATGTTAAATTGTGAACAAAACGCAACAACTTAGTAAAGCATGGGTAAGTTTTAGTTATTTTTCCTTTTTTGCCTTAACAGAAACAACAGCTTCTGTATATTTATTGGGAATATTTTTTTCTTTTGAGAAGACTTTTCTTCTATTGCCGGACTCAGAGGTAAGGTATGCTTTTGTTTATTGTCGCAGGACTATTCTGCCGCCATAAGGAAAAAAGACGTATCTAACATTTTTGTCGAAATTGAGTTAACTACAAATTCTAAATCTTTAAAAAAAATGGCATATACGAGTATTCTTATAATCCACATAAATTAAACGGAACTGTATAAATCTAACTGTTAAATACGACGCATTTGCGATATGAATCAAATATTACTAAAAAGAAAAGACACTTCTGTCGTACACTACATTGAATAAACGCATTTTAGTAGAAGCGTTTTATTTATTTAAAAAATATATAATTCATCATAAAATGAAAAGACACTTCTGCATGGTCATACGAAGAAAAGACTGTTCTGCGTAGATGTGCCTTTTCAAATTAGTGTTACGAAAAATGAGCAGGCACAAGTGGCAGTAGTGCCTTTCCTACTTAGTATTGTTAGTTGTGCGGGGTGAAGTGGGTTGCAATACTGCACTTCAGTTACGTCCAGGCAGGGTTATAACTATGGAAAAATCGTAAGTCAAACTTCCTTAAATCAATATTTGTATATATTTAAGCATACCCTTGAGTAATTTAAGATTAATTAAACTGCAAATTATCAAGTGGCACTTACCAAATAAATACATAATTACTTTTATGTTAAAATATTTGAAATTTAAATGAATCGATTAGAAAACAATATTATCTTACTCTAGGAAATCCCTTCTTTCTTGAATTTGTTAACACTACACGGTTGAGTAACAATGAAGAGTTTGAGTATATACACTATAAGACGACAGCGTCAGGGTAGTGAACTTAATTTTTCTTGCTTTTTTTGCTATTTGCAGGTCAGTGTCGGATTGTATTTTGGTTAAAATATGATAGGATCGAAACTAATTAAGTTTTATTGAGTTAGAATCATTAAAATGATCAACCCAACCCTTAAAGCTACAATGAACAGTTCACAGTCAGTTAAAATGAACATTGAGACACCACTTTTTTTCTCTTTAGTGAATAAAATGTTTATAAGTCCGTAAATACCTACCTAAACAGTCACAAACCATATTTTATTCAATGTAGGTACAAGCTAACACTAGAAAAAAAGGCGTTAGAAAAGGGCTTTTATTAGTATAGGGCCAGTATTTCTTTTTTTAACTTTTTTGTTTCAGTGTGACAAAATGCAGCATAATCAATCCTCAAAAATAATTTCTTTGGTGCCATCAACCAGTTCTTACCAGGAATCAAACCTAAATACGAATAATCATGAGTTTCCTGTGCCCTCTATGAACGAAAATATTACTTTGGATGATGCGGATTTTCATAGCTGCAGCTCAGACCTCCTTGATTTCGATTCAGACGATTCCGTTTTTAATAAAAAATATTTACCCTCAGTTCTGATCTGTCTAAATGTTCAGAATATTTAGATTCTTCTACAAATACCATCCCCTATTCACTTTTTTTTTTTTTTTTTTTATGGGCGGAAAAATCATGCATTGACATCCCCCGCCCTTGGGCGGAGCGGTATCTCCCGTGTCAGAGTGAGACTCTTACTGACTAAAAGACCCACCCCGTTCCTTCTAGCCTTCATACCGGGGCTCGAGCGCCCTTTCGGATAACCCTGGCCCCAGTAGGCTTCGACCCGGCTGGGTCCCTGCTGTTGCTGACAACTCCTTGAGGCGCGCGGGAACAGTGCGCGCCGTCGACGACTTGGGCTTGGTCCGGACAGTTACCGGACGGCCGGACAGCGAGCTACCCATTGCTCACTGTCCGCAAGCCCGCGTCTACGTTGGCCGGAAATCGGGATCAGAATCCCGGCGACGGCGGCGGCGAATACGCCGTTGCCTGATGCGTTCGGCCTCCTCCTTTGCAAGCATTACTGCTTCGCAGAAGTCGGCGACCGCCTGCCACTCCTGCTCGCTCCGGACCATGGCCTCAACCAAGGCCCGGCGCGAGAGGTCTCCGCCGCCGATCGCCCCCACGAGGGCACGGCGATGCTCCGCCCAAGCAGGGCACACCTCCACTGTGTGCTCCACCGTGTCCTCCGGGCGTTCCGCACAGTGGCGACACCCGGGCGTCACTTCCGCATGAATCCGGTGTAGGAAACTCCCGAACGAACCATGTCCGGTGAGGACCTGCGTCATGCGGAAGGTAAGGACGCCGTGAGGCCTTTCCAGCCACGCCTCAAAGAGGGGACTTACCGCCATGATTGTGGCGTGCCCAGCACTGGGTTGCGATAGTCGTTGACGCCATTTCACCATGAGATCCCGCCGGAGCTCTGTCCGCCATGCCGTGACCTGTCGCGGCAGTGGACTTTCACCCCGGCGTTGCATCTCCACGCGCATATCGTGCATGTGTGCAAGGACTGTTGCCTCCAGATCCCACGGTGGTAGGCCAGCCAGAAGGCTCGCCGCTTCGCGGGAGACCGTGCAGTATCCCCGCACCATCCTTATCGCCATGACCCTCCGGCAGGCGTTCAGTATGGCCGCCAGTTGCTTTTTCAGCGACGGCGCCCACACCGGCGCCCCGTAGAGGGCCATGGACCGAACGATCCCCGCGTAGAGCCTCCGGCAGGAGGCGTCTGGACCCCCAAGGTTGGGCAGGAGCCGCTTGAGCGCAGCCCCAGCCCGGCTGAGTTTGGGAGCCAGACGTCGGAAATGCTCCACGAAATTCCACCGGCTGTCGAGGACGAGTCCCAGGTACTTCATCGTCGACCCGACACCGATGTGAACTCCTCCTACCGTTAGTTGGGAACTCAATGGCGGCGCGTTCCGAGACCGGCGACCGTGAAAACACATCGCCTCGGATTTGTGAAGCGCCACCTTGAGTCCCAACTCCTGGATCCGATCAACGACTATCGCAACCCCGCGTGTCGCTAGAGCTACCGCCGCCTGGTACGACTCTCCTCGCGCTAGGACCAGCGTGTCGTCTGCGTAGCAAACCACGCTGACCCCGTCAGGGAAGTCGCCGCGCAGCACGTAGTCGTACCCGATGTTCCACAAGGGTGGCCCTAGTACCGACCCCTGCGGAACACCGCACGACATCTCTCGACGTTTCCAGTCTCCCTGGTGACCGGGGTAGACTATAAGTGTCTCCGACAGATAGGCCTCGACCACTCGACAGAGGTACTCGGGCACCCGGTGGTACCGGAGTGCCCTCCGGATCGTACTCCAGGGCAGGGAGTTGAACGCGTTGGCAATGTCCAAGGACACTGCCACGACACACCTGCCCCGGGACACCGCATCCCCCGTCGTGAGGGCTCGCACGCGCATTATGGCGTCCACTGTAGAGCGCATCCTGCGAAAGCCGAACTGTCCGTCCGAAAGGTCCGGCCCCACCCGTGTTAGGCGCCCGACGAGGCGGTTTGCAATGACTCTCTCAAAGAGCTTGCCCACCTCGTCGAGCAGCACAATGGGCCGGTACGCGGACGGAGAGTCCGCAGGGCGCCCTGGCTTCGCTATGAGGACCAGTTTCCCCGTCTTCCAGCAAAGTGGGAACTGGCCCCTCTCCATGCATGCGCTGAAGAGCCCTCTCAGTCTAGGCCCGAGAGCCTCCATGGCCAGGACCCAGGCCCTTCCAGGCAAGCCGTCGGGTCCTGGGGCGGTGTTTTTGGCACTCAGCCTTCGCACCGCCACTCTCAACTCTACCTCGGTCACTTCTGGAGCATTGTCGTCATCGTCGCTGTTGCGGTCCGCGTCAGACACCGCTGGCAGTGGAGGCGGAGCCATGGGCGGGGGGGAGTGTTCCCCCCGCGCAGGGAACAGAGCGTTCACCGCACCCTCTACGATCTGGGGCCGGAGACTCTGAGTCAGTGGGGGAGCCCAGGGACGGAGCTTTTCCCGTACCAATTTGTACGGGCGCCCCCATGGGTCCGCGTTCAGAGACCCCAGCCACACGTTGCGGGCCTCCAGTTTGGCCCGCTTGATCTCCGTTCGGAGGGTGTGTTTTGCCGCTCTGTATCCCTCATACAGCTCCGCCTCTCTGGCCTCCGCATCCGGCGGGCGGATGCGGCGCCTGCAGTGTCTGGCGTACCGGCGCCGCGCGTGACTGCATGCGTTGCGCAGTGCAGCAATCTCCGGCGACCACCAGCACACCTGGCGCTTAGCTCGCCCTGGACGGACTCGGGGCATTGCCGCGTCGCAGATTTGCGACATGGCCTCCCGGAACCACTCCGCCTCGACGTCTATGTCGACAGGCCTGTCCGGTGCTTGCACCCAGGCCTGTACCGTCGCGGCTTCCAGGAGGAGCTCCCGGTCCATCTGTCTAAGCGCCCACCGCGGACCGCAAGGGCTCTGTCGGACCGGCGCGGCCGAGGTTTCGGCGGAGACGTCCAACCGGATGTACCGGTGGTCGGAGTACGTCTCCACCTTCTCCATAACGCGCCAGTCGACGACACGCGGCGACAGAGCGGGGCTGGCGAACGAGATGTCCACCACTGATTCACCCCGCATCCGCACCAACGTGGGGACAGAACCCCGGTTCAGGACGACCAGGCCCAGCTCCAAAGCCCAGTCCTCCACCATCTGACCCCGTGGGTTCGTGTACCGGGAACCCCAGGCCGTATTCCAGGCGTTGAAGTCCCCGCAAACGACCACGGGAAGGGTACCAAACCCAGCGACGACGACATTTAGCTCCATAAGGGAGACTTGGAGTTCATCGAGAGATCTGTTCGGGGACAGGTAGACGCCTACCACTGCAATGTCCCCGAACCGTGCTGCCACGCAGCCCCGTCCCCTCGCAACAGCCTCGAGGGGCGGGGTACCGGCGGCGGCCGACGAGATTAACGTCACCGAGCCGTCTAGGTCCATCCCCTATTCACTGACAATTAGCGTTACTATCCCTGAGTCACCAAAAGTCTCAAGCGAGGAAGATATGCCACAAAGTCTTACAAAAAAAGAGACAATCAGAAAACGTAAGAAGTAAGATAAATCACTGGCGCAGAGAAAACAAATTAAAAAACTGAAAGATATGGTTTTTTTTTTGGTAGAAATCATCCAGACGACATCCCCGCCCTTGAGTGGAGTGGAAAATACTGTCAGAGTCTTACTGATTAAAACATCCACCCCGTTCCTTGTTGCCTTTCATACCGAGGCCAAGCCTCCTTTTAGGAAACGAACTCTTGGCCCCAGTAGGCTTCGACCCTGCCTAGGGGCCTACCTACGGTTGCTGACAACTCCTTGAGGTGCGCGGGAACAGTATGCGCCATCGACGACTTGGGCTCGGTCCGGACGTTTACCGGACGGTCCGAAAGCCCATTGCTCGCCGTCCGCAAACCCGCGCCTACGGTGGCCGGAAATCGGGATCGGAATCCCGGCGGCGGCTGGAGCGTAGTGAGCGCTGTTGCCTGATGCGGTTGGCCTCCTGCTAGCATTACTGCTTCGCAGAAGAAGGCTCGCACCTGCTACTCCTCCTCGCTCCGGACTATGGCCTGGCGAGTGATCCGGCGCGTGAGATCGCTGCCACCGATCGCCCTAACAAGAACCCGGCGATGCTCTGCTCAAACGGAGCACACCATAACCGTGTGCTCCACCGTGTCCGGGCGGTCCAACCAGTGGCGACACCCGAGCGTCACCTCCGCACGAATCCGGTGTAGGAACCTCCCGAACTTACCATGTTCGATGAGAACCTGTGTCATGCGGAAGGTGAGGTTGCACTAAGTTTATGATGAAGAGTTTATTATAAGATATACCTTATAAAGCAGTGATTATTATTAGACAGTTTTTATAATTTTTGTTTTTAAAAGAGTATTTAACTTTATGTTGAAAGAGGTTGTCATTGCTATTTTTTGTTATTCTTTATAAAAATTGTAGGTCTGATTCCCATGCATTGTGTTTTATTTAATACAAGTTGAAATGTATTTCAGTTTACTTACATTTAAGGATTTTAAAATCTGTAGGTATTTTTTTAAGGTCATTAAGTAAAAAACTTGCTAAGTTGAAAAGCAGCAAATGGCTATTAAAGACTTTTTTATTTAGTTAACTAAAATCTAGTAACGCATTATCACTATTAGAAAAGACATTAAAAAAAAAACTAAGTTGAAAGGACGTGTCTAGCCAGAAACGTCTTTTCATTGCATCATCACGTATTTTATTGCATTTTTTTTACTAAAATGAAACGGAAAAAGTCATTTATTAAATACATAACAATTATTTAATTAAAATTTTCATATTGTTTCTTAAAGGTCCAATTCTAATACAGACTTTTGCACCCGATAATTATTATTTTGTTTATTTCCTTTCGCACAGCGCAGTTTTTAGTTTTTTAAATCTTTATATATTTTTTTCTCCGTTTCGTACTTCATGCAGATACGTCCTTTTTCTTTATGGCGGCAGTATTGGAAAAATCAGGAAATATGTTTTTTTCCGCGAAAATTTTATGGATTTATTAATTTTAAGCAAGGTCTCTGAGTTTTGCAATAAAATGCTGTTTTAACGTCGGATAGTATAGTGATGCGCACGGCGCAATCTTCGGCGCAGCTCGGTCGGGAACTTTTCGTAGCAGCGGCGGCAAGCGGGGCGCTCGTCGTATTCGTAGAACTTGCTTCTCGTACTCAGTGCAGCATCGCACACAGAACAAGCAAAGTGGTGAACACACCAAGCTTTGTTCAAGGCCGTGAAAACTAAACGAAAAATAATAATTAATAACGTATGACGCACGATTAGAGATGTGTGACTTCGCTCAATATGGCCGGCAATATTGCCAGCAATATTCCCACTTCGGGCAATATTGTCGGCAACGGCACATCTCTACTCACGATAAAACATCCCATAGCCCATTTGCCTTTTGTTTGTAAAATACTTACCATCACCAGCAATCACTTGGTTGCACACATAGCACAAGTTTCCGAACAACTGGTGGTAATGCTGTTCACAGTAGGCCAAGCCCTTCTTCTCGTAATGTCGATGACCATGGAACGGCTTCTCGCATTTGGCACACACAAAGTGCTGAAAATAAAGACGGTAATTATTAAAGGTTTTTGCCCTACAGTGTTCTCAAAAGGTAATATAAGATTATTAATAAAATACTATGTTCGTTAATTTACACACCTCAACATGCCAATGTTTCCCAAGGGCAGTAACAATCCTCTCCTCGATTGGACGCCGGCAAGCTCCACAAATGGGAATACCCATTTTATCATGGCAACGTAAGCAGAAGAGATTGTTCTGAAAAAAAATTGTACCAAAAGTTTTCATTACACAGCACATAGCTTTTTAGAAATAAACCCTTTAACCGTTATCGTCGGATTGGTCTGACCAGGGTCGCTCGTTTAGCTCTTCAATCCACAAAAGTGACGGAAAAGCTGACGAGATGCGAGTATTTGGTCGTGGATGTGCGACTGGATGAGGAATAAACGCGAGTGTTTGTCAGATATATCCGACTAAAAGTAACGGTTAAAGAGTAGTTCTTTCATCATGAGTATAGAGGAACACTCGACGACCTCGGGAGAGCTTCTGAAAGAGTGGCTCCTTAAATATTATCAGAAGACTTTAAGTGCCGTGAAGGAGGCTATACTCGAGAGTTTTCTTACGTTATCAAATCCGAAATGAAGATTTCCGCACAACCAGAGTCAAGGTTACCGACATAGAACGAAGAATATTTTCTTGATGAGTATTTAGTGGTTTAATTTTATGGGTACTGTACCTAGAAAATAAATCAATAAAAAGTTCCTAACAATTAGATTCCGAATTTCATGAAATGTCCTAGCCAGCTCATTGAATTGGCAATATCATAAATAGACTAATTTATGAAATTACCAATTCAACGAGCCGGCTACGACATCATATCACTTTGGAAGATCACAATTTTATTATTAATCTGACAAAAAAAAAAAAACATATTTACCACATCATTGGCAGCGTATCCGGGGCGATGCTTAACCTCTCTGGCGGTATGATCAAGCTCCACTCCACAAGTGGCACAAGTGAAGTGGTAGCCGTGGTACACCTCGCCGCGGTAACGTAGTGGCTCGCCGTCAATGACACCACTGAGAGAAAAAAAATTATATGTATGGTAAGTACCTAATGTAAGGGCACTACCCGTACATTTGTCTATTAAAATATATGAAACTGGCACAAAGTTCTATCTAGTGCCACACTACAAAAAAAAAAAATATAATTCATCATCATCAGCGTTTTTTATGTTCCCACTGTTGGGACTCAGGCCTCCTTTCATAAAATATAATTGATTAAGTATATATTCACCGATTTTTTTATACTTCTGTGAGGCAAGAGTCAGAAACATTTTATATACCATCTTAAACACTAATCACCTGGGGACTGGGGTTCTCGTTCAAATGGAATGAAAGTAAATTCAATGGAGTCTGTGAACATTGCCTTTTAAATTTTAGCAAGCCAGCTCATGGTATACTTAAACTAGCCAACTTGCCCACGACTTCGCGTGAATATCGGTCATTGCGGAAGCAAAATCTAAGTAAGATAAAAGCAGTCTTCCTTGGTGAACCCCAAAAGAAGACAACCAACTGCCTACGTAATTTCATCAAAATCGGTTCAGTAATTTGATCGTGACAACGTAACATACAAAGCTACTTTAACAATTATAATATAAGTATGGAAGTTATACATTGACAAACCAATTCATCAAGTTCAATATACTTAGCAAACACTAGATTTACTTACTGGCACTTATGGCACATATAGTTAAGCAGTCCATCGGCTTTAATGCGAGCATTACAGGTGTGGCACAGAGCACGCCCGGCATTTTTGATGAAGCCTGCATCAGCAAGCTCCACATTACAGTCCTCACAGCGGAAGCATGCAGGGTGCCAGTTGGCGTTCATCGCTTTTATCACGCGACCAATCACAAATTCGCCTGAAACAAAGTCTAAATTAAAAACCAGTCCATTTAAGGCGCTGCGCAAACGGAGACACATTTTGTTACAGTTACCTTATGAGTATCTATGTGTTAAGTGGAAGCAAATGGACACAAAAAAAAATTAACGTATGCGAAGGGAGTGGATGATGACCGGTTCTATAGAAATCAAATATTCATTGGTAGGTTGTATCTGACACAAGACACAAAATTGTCCATGTTTGCACCCTGCCTGCCTGCTTATTTCACAATATCTGATTAGTTACTATAGCAGATAAAGTTTTAGGGTTCCGTAGTCAACTAGGAACCCTTATAGTTTCGCCATGTCTGTCTGTCCGTCCTCACTTAATCTCTGTGACCGTTAGCACTAGAAAGCTGAAATTTGGTACCAATATGTATATCAATCACGCCGACAAAGTGGTAAAATAAAAATTGGAAAAAAATGTTTTATTAGGGTAGCCCCCCTATATGTAAAGTGGGAGGTGATTTATTTTTAATTTCAACCCTAACGTGTGATATATCGTTGAATAGGTATTTAAAAATGAATAGGGGTTTACTAAAATCATTTTTTGATAATGTCAATAATTTCGGAAATAATCGCTCCAAAAGTAAAAAACAATGTCCCCCCCCCCCCTAGAGGGGGGGACACACTTTTGAACCATAAGTTTAGAAAATATGAAAAAAATCTGAAAAGTAGAACTTTATAAGGACTTTCTAGAAACATTATTTTGAACTTGATGGAAAGAACAGTTTTTGTACAAAAAAGACAAAAGGGTTCTACAAAATAATTTCTGGACTAAGTTTATATAGTGTATATGCAAGCATTTTTTTAACCTCATAAGTGGGTGGCCCGACATAACCCTACACTGAGCGTGGCCCGACATGCTCTTGGCCGGTTTTTTTTTTAAAAGAAAAGCTTAGAAAGAACATCGAAATCTTGAAGGTTTGTTTTTGGTAAAATAATTTGCCTTGCATAAAAAAAGTCAGGTACATATTTATGTCTATTAGACATCTATAAGTTTATACGAGCGAAACATACAACAAGTACGGCCGCTCTTCTTTTTCGTTGTCCGCTTCACGTGAAATGACTCATAGATAAATTAACTGGAATTTATCCTGTTTACTTCAGGATAAGTTCCAGTTCTCTGGTTGAGGCAGCTAGTTCTTATGTTTTTAAACATTTGTTTAGTGACCCTTACTACACCTGGCAAACCTCGCCTCACCAGTCTAACTGCCTCGTTAGTTTCGTGGTGGCAAGCGCGACTGTTGAGCGTGGAGTTTTGGGTTTGACTACCGGTTTGGGCAAATAGTGCGTTTTCTTACCTGGAATTTTGAAATTAGTAGTCTAACACTCCCGTGCCTTGGAAAGCATGTAAAACCGTTAGTCCTGCGACTGATCTCTCTCATTCGTTTCGAATTGCCGTTTGATGAGAGCAACGACCTTACAGCGACTAGACGCCTCATGCTTGTACTAGCGCACCAAAACAATTCTGTCAACTAGCCAAGGTACGGGGAACTGCGTTCTGAATGGTACGGGGGACCGGGATACTGCGTTCTGATTGGTCGAGTCTATTTGGAAATTATTCTGTTGCGACTTACATCAGATTTATAAATCATATGTGTTGACAGACATGCGGCGCCTGTTATTAGACGTCTAACGGCTGTAAGTTCGTTGGATGAGAGTAAAGGAACAGTTAATGCACCCGTGCTTACGTACACGCTTATGCTCTGTAATATCACTAGCCTACTTTGTCAAATAGATTAGTCACTCTACTGAGATTGGACGACGCACCGTGATCGAAATTTGGTCGCGAGGATTCCTATATTACACATGCAAAATATAACATAACTAAAGCTTAAAATAACTATTAGTAATATAATACGTACCGCATTTTCCGCAACAAGGCGCAAACAACACTTGAAAGTCACGTTCACAGTATTTGCGACCTTCGAACTCGTAGAATATACCTTCAGGAAATACACGGAAACATTGTGCACACCTGAAAAATAATAAACATTATAATTTGCAAATCTTTATATAATTATGTAAATAATTTTTCTGTACGGGTGTTTGTTATGTTGTTATCTAACTCCTCATAAACAGCTTGACTGATTTGAAAGTAATTCTGTGTGTATTTGAATGTCCCTGGGTAGTAAAAATAAAATTGAACTCGGTAGGTGGCGTTGCAATCGGGTTCTCAAACTTTCATTACCTACGACGAAAGTTGTTAAATTGGTCCTTTAGGTTTTCAACCCTTTAAGCGCAAGGATCCGACGCAAGGTCGGATCGGTCCCACAAGTGCTTTTGCGTCCTATAGAGGCTTTTGATGTTTAACGTGCAAAATGGGTTGGACGGGTTCTCTGCAGCGAAGTAATGGCAATTCTGTTTATTCACATGCCCATTTATGTGAAAATGGGCTTCGTCGGAGAACAGAATATTGTTGAAACTCCGAATGCGTTCCAGCATTGTTTCAACAAAAGCTCGTCGTAAAATTGGATCATTTGGCTGTAATTCCTGCACAAGTTAAATTTTATACGGGTGCAATTTCAGATCATTCCTCAAAATGCGACGCAAAAATGTTCTGGACACCACAAGTTCGGTTGAACGCTTTCGAGTCGATAGAGCAGGATTACGTTGAACTGAAGCTCTAACTTGTTCAATTGTGTCTTCCGTTCTTGTTGACCTTGGGCATCCCGCAGGCTTCTGTTTGAGAGAGTCGAACCAGTAGCTTCGCACTTTCTGAACCACGATCGAATGACGCTTTCCTTCGGACACTGATCTAGGTCATGTAATTCAAACTCACGTCGAAATAAACGCCGAACGTGATTTTTATAACAACGCTTAAGGTGATTGTTCCGCTGGCCTGTTCATACATTTAATCGTTTGACGATACTCCGTACATAGACACTTTTTTCTCAAAACGAATCACTTTATCACTTTTCTACATTATAACGGTGGCGCGTTCGACTTTTTTGGTAAATAATTTGCGTTATATATTGAGAAAAACAGTCATGAAAACCGGGCAAAATTTGACATTGTGTTTACTAGTGTGAGTGCGATGTGACAACCAAACAAACGGCCATGACTGCGATAGGTTATAATATTTAACGCTAGATGGCGTGCAACCGATAATATAAATTTCAAAAATCATTACTAAATTTATAATAATGGATTTCATTAAAAAAAAAACATTATAAAAACGTAAAACTAACTATCCTAGACGAAAACATAAAACATTATTGTTATCAAAAATTTTTTAGCATTAGTTATGATTATTGTTCCTGGCAACGTGTTATATTCAACATACGTAAAACGCGACGCGCGACGTTGCCGATCTTCTCAACGTGACCCTTTGACCTTAGATGTTACGTCGGAATTTCTAAGAAAACGCGTTGCCAGACTTATTTCAATTTGATCATTCGATTGACATGATTTTTGAAACTAGGCTAGCTAATGCAGTGATAGGTTTTACGCGCGGAATTGCTTGTATATTTTAAATTGTATGCATTTTCATTGATTTGAAATAATATTATTTTCTTGTATGTATTTCATTACAATTTAATATAATAATTGCAAGGTATTGTAGTATAGATTGCTTAGCAATTTTATTTCAAAATAAAAGTAGTCTTTCGGTGGTGTTAGCAAGATGGCCCGTGAGTTTAGCTGGCTATTACAAACTAAAATCTTCTCATAATAGATAGAAATTACCGATTGATATTGTTCAGTTATAATAATATCAAGTAAACAAAATTTTATTTACTAAATAATAATATTATTATGTATCATTTGTAAACAAAATTTTTAAGTCGCTATACATATATATATATATTGTATTTCCTGTCATATTACTTTTTCACATTAGTAATACAAATAGTTATCGATGGACAATTAATATTAGACGAACAAACAAACATTAGTTTACTGCAATCTCGTTTCTTTTGAATGGTTGCGTACATTCCGTTACTTTTACATCAGAATGTATAATTATGTAATAATGATTTATTATTTATGAAATTCTCTTATATTTAGATTAATCCCTGCAGAATAATCGTCAGGGATTTGTTGACTAGATATTATTTTTTTGATTGTCAATCAATATGATATCAAAATTATTTAGGTAAGTAAAATCTTACAGCTATATTTTTCTAAAAATGCTAATGTAATCTCGACCGTAATTTGGAACGTCTCAGTTTGTAATATTCTGTATTATCTATATCTATGAATATATGGACTTGCATTGCATTCAACTGCAACTGCATTTCGAAGCGATTTGATCTGGTTGTTTTATGATTACATTCAATTTTATTCGAATTCCGAGTTTATAAAAGTAACTATTGTCTTGTATATCATTTGATTTTGTGTATTTCAGATTCGGTTTACGTCTAGAAGCTATGTGTGTGTGTTGGCTACGAAAAACTAGCGTATCAAACCGATATTCAGGCGTCCGTAAATCGTCTAAACAATCGAAAAGTGCATAGAAACGACTACATGGACCTTAGACATGTTATTGAGTGGGCCTTCCATATGGAAAGACACCGAAATATCTGTGAATCTTCACAAATTGAATTTGTCAGTGAAAGACGTGATGGATTTCGAAGTGCAGTATGTGTGGAAAATCGTGGGAACACTGCACAGAGAGCAAAGACAAAGTAAATACTGCATTTGCTCATATAACAAGTCTGATGGATATTCCAACAATGTCACCTAATAAATTTCAGTGTGTTGAAAAAAAGTTAGGCAATGTTTAGTTAGAACATTTGACAGAGGAAATTAAGCTGGTGAACAAGAAAGAATAATTAAAAAGGTCATGTGTCTTCAGACGGTGTTCCATTTATTACTGTATATGTGGATGGAGGATGGTTGAAGAGATCATACGGGAATAACTTTGATTCATCATCTGGCATGGTAAGATAAATTATTACTAAACACAAATTGTATTTATTGTCAAAACAATGTAGGTATAACCAACAATTATGCAATGTTGAATTTGAGTGGTTGAGCTATTGACTGCTGCGCTGCATATCGCAGGTTCAAACCCCCAAGGAACAAATTTTTGTATGTCTTGTGTATGTGAATTTACATGTTTGTGAACACAAAATTATGGAATCATATTCTATATTTATAATTGTACACTTTCAGATTTTGGCCAACACTAGGCTTCCACTTTGTGGGAGAAAGATTTTGAAACCAAAAGTAATGAAACTTACCTTAGTGGCATAGAAAATCATAATGTATAGCAGTGATAACTGTTATGGCTGCAGATTTGAGAAATGGCCCACTTCATGTACATGGAAACTGCAAGGACTACTACTGCAATGTCAATGGAAGTGAAAAGGAGGAAGAAAACCTCGTAGAAGATCTAAAAATGCTCCAGTGTGGGCTCTGATTTATGCCGCCAATGAAAAATTGTATTGAAGGCAGGTCGTTTGTCGAATGAGACAACAAATGTGGCAGAAAACTTTGAGCATAATAAATAAATTCACCTGCGGAAAACAAATTAGTTTAGGTAAAGGGGGATCATATCAGCGACGTGTTCATGTGGCAGGTAAACAGTACAAACATTTAATTTTCTAGTAGATTGGAACCAAAAATAAATGTATCAGAACTGTTTCTTTATATTTATATTGTACATAACATATAATTTCTACATATTTTTTATTTTCTGGTAAAATTATATTTTGTTTTCAGGGCTATCGCTTGCTACTGGACACAAATGGCATGAGACTGCATGGAAAAAGCAGACCACACCAGAGCCCAGGAACACATTTCCAAAAAAAATGCGAAATGTATGGATATGAAAGGTACACTAAATTATTACTTTTCTATTTACTTCATGACACACTACAGCGTAAATGAAGGCTCCAAAGCCGCCAAACACAGAGATCGCGAGACAGGCGGTGGTGCGGGACTCGACTGAGACATGACCACGGTCACTCTGTCAAGAGTGTACGACTAAGAAGATTTACTTCATATTTTCCATTTTTTCTTGTAGGAAATTGTTTTTCAACATCCACATCAAAAGTTACACACTAAATATAGTTATTTTCTTTCGCAGCAGCTGTGTAGCGGTGGTTTCTGGACAAGAAAATCAAGAACATCAGAAAAGAAAGAAAAGGAAAAGTGAAAACAACACATCAAATGATTTTTGTTTCAATTGTACTTTTATAGTAGTTTGTTTAGAATCTACATTATCAATGTTTGCAATCATATTTGGTTACCAGAAACCTGAAATGGTGTGCTCATTGTGATGAACATAATGTTCGTAATGTGATGAATACATTGACCCTTTTTTCAGGTTTATGAAAAACCAAAAAAGAACTCTTGCTTTTTTTATTTCCTTTACAATCATAACAATACAGATATGTATAACCATTTGTTAGTTATATGTGATTATGGATGCTCAGATACTATCAAATATTTTCTACCTTCCTGGTTGCAATCTCTCATTCTAATTTGTGTTTTAAATTTGTTGTCTTGTTATGATTTATAATTTCTTGCGCTTGTCTTGTATTGGTGTGGAATTGTTGTAAATAAATATACCTTGAATTACTTCAAACTTAGATTGGGACTAAATATTTTGAAAAAGATTGTTTTTTAGTAAACAGTTGTGTATCAAGCAAGACATAATTGTCACTATAAGTATCTTGTAATTATTGTTAGTTAGTACATATGCTTTTTTTATTTAAATAATGTATAAGGTACATAATATAATAAAACTATCTTATATTGCATTCTTGACATTCATTTGATTCCTAAAATAATAAATCAATTAAATAGTTAACACCAGAAATACCACCTTTTATTATATAATCATAATTCCTTTTATTTCATAATATAATTGTAACGGGTGGCGTTAGAATAAACTTACCCCCCAGACAATTTTAATTTCTACTAGAGTCCAGCCTAATAACTTAAATTTACGCCATCTAGTGGTTAATTTTGCTGAATGCTTTTGATTTTAAAGTAGTCGCTCATGTCTATGTGTGTGTAAACGATACTATAAGCAGAGTTGGATAATAACATTTAGAAATTTGACGAATCCAATGGGTTTTGAGGCTTTAATTTGACGAATTTCGGTGAAGTGGAATGTCCGATTGGTGCACTACTATTTCTGTGACATAATATTGTTCCAATTACGCTCAAAACTAAATAAAACTGAAAATGTTGACTTCAGCGCCATCTAACGGGAAAATGGCCACGAACAACCCGTAGCAATCACCTTAACGCAGAATGCACGTTGCGCTCCGGTGAAGTGATCCATCGATACTAAATTTCCGAGAACCGAGCTACTTAACCCCACCACCCGCGCAGTCCCCTCTCTAAAGCTTCAAACGAAAGAGTGTTCTGAAAATCGTACTCCTTTCTGGCCCACCTGTACTTGTGTGCAGTCTAGTGCCAAAGGGTGAAAAACACAACTATGTGTTTAATATTCAATATGCAATGGAATAAACAACTAAAAACTTACACAAAGCAGTTAGTATGCCAAAGTTCACCATTAGAGTTGACAATCTTTTCATTAGGTTCAAAACCATCCCCACAGCGGGTACAAAACATGTTGTCCAGAGACATTGTTGCTAATCTGTAAAGAAATCTTACATTATACCACTGAAACAATTGAATTAAGAAATTCATAGACCTGTTGCACTTTATTTCAATTAATTAATAAATGGTACATAACATTAAAATCTCAAATTGTTACATTACATAAAATGATGTGTACTTTCATGCTACATGAATGTAAAGTGAAAAACATACATGATAATGCATCTATATCAGTTATACATACTTTTCCAGTTTTTTGTTGTGTGGTTGACAAACAAGGTACAAAAAAAATAGGACATTAGCATTGATGTATTAATTAATTCATTAAACCCCAAGCGAACGCCGGCGTTCGCGCACCTATTGTCTTTCCATTGTGTCTGTCATTATCACGATTGAAAGGTTAATACATTGATTTATACATCAATAAAAATATGAATAAATAGCCATTGGAGTTTTTGTCGTGGTCAAAATTGAGAAACAAGCTGTGTTAAAAAAGTACTTTGTGTAGTATAACAACAACCATAATATTATTTTAGCTTAATTAGCTATATTAACCTTTCAATCCTTTCAAACTACAGAGCTAAATACATACTTTGGTAAACCAAGACCTTTCAAGTTGGGGTTGCAGTAAGAGATAGTCTATAGGTGAGAAATGCATTTATATTTTATCCAGACAAGAATAAATTCATAACAAAATACATGAGTCATTATGTGAGCAATAGTCTTTACTCTTAGACAAGTACTCCTGTTTTTTTTTTTCGGGATTTTAATGTTTTGCTACCAGATCCCCAAGTATCAATTTATATTTTAAAAAGTACTGTGTGTTTGTGTACTAAAGTGGCACACTCATAGACACAGTTACACAAAAATATATATAAAGTGTAACAGGTACTAATATGGTTAATATATTGTTAATTGTTCTTCCTGATATTGTTACAGGAAAACTTTATTAATGTTATGTGAGATGTATAGGTATACAATACTTGGTGGTATTTTAAATATCAGAGGATGTTTTAATATGAATGGTTAAGAATTACAATTTATTAAATTAATGGTATGACATGATTGGTTTTCATCATAAGTTAGAGAGATTTGAAAATGTATTTGAGTCACATTAATGTTGAAGGCTACCAGCAAATTATTAAATATGTTGTATCGAATTTAAGTTAAAAGCTTTGTATTAACTTGCAAATAAAGCACTAACTATGCATGTGAAGGTTTGGTGCCAGATATGAGCAATCAAGTTAGGTGTTACATGTATGACCACTCCCTCCCACGATTGCAGATGTAGCTTACCCTGGCATTTTTCCCTTCAAATTGTTTACAATAACACAAATATTACGTGTTCTTCAACGTATGTTCTGTCAAAAAGAAGAATAGGTAGGATAAATAAAGCTAAACACAGTTATTCATAAGGATATCTCTATCTTCGTGACTTCCTACTAAAAGGTACCTGTGTCGATACAAATAGAAATGATGTAACGGTGTCAAATATAGGTCCAAAGATTTACTTACATTTATAAAGGTTTCGAAAAAGTAATTAAACTAGATCTTTAAAACAATACTTTGATAACAAATTCTTAAATAGAATATTTGTTTCCCAATTATTTTAATAATTTACTTCACGCCATGTACACACTTCGACAAAAGTTGACGCTAGTCTTGTGTAGTTCGCGAACGATGAACTAATAGGAACCGTATCTTCTTACTGAACGAAAAGAAATGTTTCCGAACATATGTTGTTAATCAGTCAGTCGGTCTTTTAGTTCGCGCGCGAATGTGAATTTAAAAGTAGGTAGCTTGAGTAATGTTTCCGACGTCTGACCACAGATTTTGCTAATCAGTCAGTCGGTCTGTTAGTTCGCGTGGCGAATAAACTCCGAACGAGCGCGCGCGCTACGACAATTTAATGAAAGAGAGGCAAGTAGATCTTTTAGGCTACCCAAACACGTACAATAATATTGTCAATAAAGTACATATTGACAAGAATATTGTGACACACACTTATCCGAATTTCGGTATTGTTCAATATCGTCGCCTTGGAAGCCAATGGAGATAGCCACAATTTTTACGAAATGGACTTTAGTGCATTAACGTACTCACAAAGAGCTATACTTTATATTACTACCACAGAGCTAAGCTACTGACTTAAAATAATAATAATGCTCTTTTAAAGAAATCTAAATGATAAAGATAAAAAGATCGAATGTCTATGTCGTTCAAAAAAACAACTGAATAAGTAGTTCGTTCGGCTGGTTAGGGCCTATCTAAACGCGATCTAAACTCTATACCGATAGGTGACTGAATAGAGCTAATAGAACTAATAGAATGAACTAGTTCACTAAGCGAACTGAACTAGTTCGGAGCGATCTTTAAAATGACCGAGCAGGCACAAGACTAGTTGACGCTTGCTTGACTTGTGCTTGACACTGACACTTCACTTGACTCATTTGAACCATAGACTACACGTCAGTGAAACACAAAGATTTTATCATCTTTGGTACAACCAGGTGCAACAGGCCAAGCAACAGCGAGACATTTGAGTGAGCATGAAAAACTCTCAACTACCATGCCGTAATGTCAAAAAATAAATAAGTTGAACCTAATAAAAATCACATTTCAAATTTTTCACATTCAAAAATTTGAAAAAAGTGCTTCTACATTATACAATGCTAATGTGTCTTTCAAATTACAAAAAAATAATATTAGTTTCCAACTAATCAACTAATAAGTACGCCCTAGTGGTAGTGGAGCTGGACCAGCATTGAGCCAAGCATTTTATCTAGAATATAATCCTCCAACTTATAATATGCTTGCCTGCATAGTGTGCGTTTAATACAAGATTTAAATTTCGTTTCATTGAGTTCTAATATATTATATGGGGAGGTATTTTATTATATTATTTTAAACAGTACCCCATGAAAGAAGAGGCCACTTTAGCCAGTCTGAAACCTGGTTGAACTAATTGGTCCCTATTTCTTGTAACATAATTATGTCTATCGCCTCTTTTACTAAAAAAGATGAAGATTTTTTCTAACATGCATGATGTTTTCATAGATATATTGACAAGGTACCGTCATTAAGTTGATATATAAACAGTTCCCTTAGAGAATCGCACCGGCGGAGATTGTAAATAGATCTGATGGCTCTTTTCTTTAATCAATGTAGGAGGAGTTCACATCGGAGTCGGGTCAACGATGAAGTACCTGGGACTCGTCCTCGACAGCCGGTGGAATTTCGGGGATCATTTCCGACGTCTGGCTCCCAAACTCAACCGGAAGGGGGCTGCAAGCGGCTCCAGCCCAACCTTGGGGGCCAGATGCCTCCTGCCGGAGGCTTTATGCGGGAATCGTTCGGTCCACGGCCCTGTACGGGGGCCGGTGTGGGCGCCGTCGCTGCAAACACGACCGGCAGTCATGCTGAAAGCCTGTCAGAGGGTCATGGCAATACGAATGGTGCGGGGATACCGCATGGTTTCTCGCGAAGCGGCGAGCCTTCTTGCTGGCCTACCACCGTGGGATCTGGAGGCAACAGTCCTTGCACACATGCACGATATGCGCGTGGAGATGCAACGCCGGGGTGAAAGTCCGCTGCCGCGACAGGTCACGGCATGGCGGACAGAGCTCCTCGCAGGATCTCACGGTGAAATGGCGTCAGCGACTATCGCAACCCAGTGGTGGGCACGCCACAATTATGGTGTAAGTCCTCTCTTTGAGGCTCTCTTTGACCTCACGGCGTCCTTACCTTCCGCATGACGCAGGTCCTCACCGGACATGGCAAGTTCGGGAGGTACCTGTTCCGGATTAAAGCGGAAGTGAAGCCTGGGTATCGCAATTGTACGGAATGCCCGGAGGACACGGTGGACCACACAGTCCAGGTGTGCCCTGCTTGGGCGGAGTATCACCGTGCCCTCGTGCGGGCGATCGGTGGCGGAGACCTTTCGCGCCATGTAACAATTAAAAACCCTTAAAAATTCTTTACGATCAGCAGTGGACAACTTTCCAATTATCACCATGCGTAAACGATGACACGTGGCCTAAACGCTTAAAAACCTGTGTTAAGGTCAATCTACACTAATACTAATACCTGTATAATAAAGAGGTATAGTTTTTTTTTTTTGTTTTTATGTTTTTTTGTTTGTAGGAGGTAACCTCTGGAAGTACTGGTCCGATTGCTAAATTTTTTTCACCGATAGAAACCTGCTTTGTTCCCGAGTGACATAGGCTATATTTTATGTACGCGAGCGAAGCCGCGGGCAAAAGCAAGTGGTGGATATTTTGAGTAGAAGTATATATTAACTTTTAGCTTAGATTCTCTATGTATGACATCTTTCTGAGACATTCGTTTTTATGAAGTTGCGATTTTGAACAGGATTCATATTAGGTATACAATATATTATTTTTTAATAGATAAGTTCCAAGATAAGTTTAAAAATATTTATTTAGAACTTCACAATAAAAAAAAAAATTAAAATATTCACTTAAAAATAAATTTCAAAAAAAACTAATTTTAAAACCGGTTACCCGGTTAACCGGTTTTTTTTATAGAAAAACCGAAAAAAAAGGGTTTGTAATTTTGGCGGTTTTTGCATTCCCTAGTTGATACATTTGATGCCAAAGTCTGTCTAAAAAGTCAACCGACTTGGGTAATATAATGAAATAATCAAATTCTTGAAATCTGATGTAACTGATCTTATGATCTATACTTAGATTATATACCTCTAGATATAGCCATACGACTATGGAAGTGCGAACGTGAGAAGCATATGTACGAAACAAGTAAGAGAATTGAAACAAAACATAACATTCTCTGTCTCATTCGGTGCGCCGCTTTTTTGCTTGGCTCACTTAGAAAAGTGAGCCAAGCAAATATACATACTATGACAAATAGACTTCTATAATTTAGTTTTAAGTGTATTTCTGTGGTCATATTTATGGAAAAGTTTACGTAATAATCTCATTTTAGTGTTATAGTGCTGTCTCATGTGTGGCCACGCGATGGCTATATTTATAGACATTTAATCTAAGGATCTATTTGTAACTTCTGATGTGGTCAACACTGGTTGAACAATCAAGGTTGCAAAGAGATGGTTATTGTTTACTAACAGAATCTTATAAAAAGTATTGTATGTAATAATAAATATTGTCTGTGCGATAAAAGAACCGTCGTGGCGTAAAGTGAAAACAACATTAAAGATTTTAACCCTACATTACTACTCAAGTTGCGACGTACAAAGAAACTACTCATACGCTCGCGAGGCGCATCATTTTGACTAGATTTTATTCAAACCCTATAAGTGTGATTGATATTTTTTGACTGTTTATATAATTGTATATGTTACTAAAAAGAGAAAAACACAATTTTAAATAATATTTATACATTTCTATTATAAAATCTTTAATCAAATAAATCTTAGAAACAAATTTTAGCAACTTAGACCATTGAACAGATTTCTCATTAAAAATTAAGAAAAAAGAACTTAAAGTATGCACTTCTCCTAAAAAATAGTTAATTATGAAGTAATTAACTGAAAAAAACTAACAAAGTAACAAAAAAAATATTTTAGATGCATTTGATATATACATGAACTTGATGTTCGCCACAGATAGATTTTGCGCACGTCATTTTGGACATCCTCTTCTTTTTAGATGAACAATAAGAGCAGTATCTTCTTTATTTTTGGCGGTGGTGGACCCTCATTTTCTACAAAAGAGTTATCTGAAGGTTTTTTCAGGATAACTTCGATATTATCCCGGATATTGCGTTTCAACGTAGGTACTTCTAGTCTTTTTTGCATTCATTCAGTAGTCAACTGCGTGCTAAGTATTTTCATAAATTATATTCAACCCAGGGGTTTTTCAGATGTTGAAGCTTCAAAACATACCCCAAAAAAAGATAAAACACTAATAATGCAAAAACCCACTAAAAATAATTTAATTAATAGCACAAAACTTACATACAAGCTACTCATACGTCTTTGGAGCTCCAAGGGTAGTAATATCAAAAAAACCAGCACACTTATCGTAATGGAACCACCGTCCTGCGACACGTGCTGGCGATGCCTGAGATGCTCTTGAACGTGAATGCCATATGTGCGAAAAATAAAAAGAGAGAGCAATATATTAAAAACGCGGGCGCCTCTGCGACGTAGAGTAGTAATCTAGGGTTAAGTAGCAACCCAACCCAGCCATCCGTCAAATGCAAAACGTCATAAAATGTTGACACCGGTTTGTTGATTATGTTATTTTGTTATAATTTTCAATTAAAATCTTCAGAAATGTGATAAAAAATTTCACCGAGCTGCAAGGAAAATAATATTTAATATATTACAGTTTTGCCAAAGATAACAAATGGCAAATCACACCATAATTGATCAAAACAAAGTCACGAACTTGGGAAACATTGGTATGCTGGTTTTTTGGTACGTAACACTTTTATTTTAATCTTTTTAGACTTCCTAGGTAAACTCCTGTCCCAGTTATCTCCTAATATATATAAATTAAACGGAAATTTATTTAAACATGACGATATTTCTTTATTTTGTTTTGGTCAATATTTTAGATGGCTAGTATAAAGAGTATTGATACTTTAAACTTATAATGCGTTTCGACTAACTAAGAATATTTTTTTCAGGCTTGAGTAAGGAAGGAAGTAACTAAAATAAAAAGGGCAAGTGCGAGTCGGACTCGCACACTGAGGATTCTGTACAAATTTACCTATGAAATCAATTCCCGAATTGTGTTACGAAGATTTTTCCGAATTGCAAATTAAATTTTTAAGATTTTTCCCTGTACTTGTTCTATTAGACCTTGATTTATGCCTTTCAGGATTCTAGGTCAACGGGATTCGAGTTTCTTTGATTCTCTTGAGTATCGAAATATACGTATTTTTTCCGACATAAACAACCGTATTTTTTTCGTTAACTCAGAAGTCTGATTTTTTCACAACTTCAAAAGACCGCAGACTTGAGTGTATGGTTTTAATTTTAAATCGATACCTCCAAGCGTTCTCGAGTTAAAGGGTTAACAGATAAACAGACGGACAACCAAATGATCCCAAGGATCTTATATACGAGATGATCCCTTATAGGCAGTGTATTTTATTTTCATAGTCATTAAGTTCATATTTTTCATTGATTAGCAAAAGGGAAAAATGTACTGAGGAAGACAACGAGAAAGTGGTAGTGTGTCCCGTTTTTACCTTAATATTTAACTAGGGAGTACATAAACATGCTGTTAGCTACAATATTCTAGTCAGTGATAATAGACCGATCCCAGTCAAAGTTATAGAACCATTTTCGTTGGAACTGGGTAAGTGGTCGTTGGTGGAACCTACCTAGATAGGCAGTACAGCAGTTTATTCACGCTATGTTCCTTTACCGATTCCTGTTTGCATTTAAATGTCCATCATCATTACAATCGAAAGACGTCCACTGTTCTACATAGTCCTCCCCCAGGTGTCGCTACAATTAACGGTTTGTTACTCATAAGGCAAAAACTTATAAACGGATGAGTTTAATGATAAACGTTGCAATAATATAGCTTATAACCTATTTTTTTTATAAGTTTCATCACGTGAGCAAGTTTAATAAATAGGCTACTAATATTATAAATGCGAAAGTTTGTGAAGATGGATGAAGGTACTCGTATATATGGATGTGTCGTGCAAAAACTACTAGACAGATGAAATTAATCATAAACATTGTAATAATATAGCACATAAGCAATAACTTTGCAGTTTCGTTAGGTCAGCAAATTCAGCCAATAGGATAATTTTTATTATAGGGTGAAGCCGCTGGAAGAAGCTAGTCTGAGTTTCAAAATATCAAGATTTAACAGTCGCACTATAATGACGTCACAATGTTGCTTACACAACAAAAACGATATTTATCTACAGCAGCGCCCTCAAATCCCACGATGGTTTACTTTCCGCACAGACTCTAACAGATTTTTTAATTTCTTTAAAAATTTACAAGTCGTTTGACTTTTTATTAAAAGACATACAACCAAAACATTTTCAAAATAAAGTCATCTATGGCACAAAGGCCAAAAGGCCATGCCAAAAAATTGAAAAAAAAAATATAGTCGTCTGTCCCACTGTCACTGTCAATGAAAAAAGTGCGCCAAGCAGGGTGTCGATCAAGAAAAGTCAGCCAAGAAACATTTATTGAAAAGATTATAAAATGGAAACAAATAAAGCGAATATAAAAGCTCTAAAAGAACTAGTATTAGACGAACATAAGATAGTGACCTATGTTTCCCTTAGTAAGGAGCTGTGTATACATGTGAACGAAGCAAAATCATTATTGTGTGAATTGATACAAAACATCAGAAAGTCTCAACCTGAAATTGACCTTAGTGTTTCTTATCTGGTATCAGGTTTACTAAACGATAATAGTGGATGTCTTTCTGTATGTTCTGAAACAGATTTAGGTGATCTGAAGAATAAATTAAAAATAATATTTTATGAGCATGTTTACTGTGTCAGTCGAGGGTCAAAGTATGCAGATAGCGTTGCTTTAACAGGAATAAACAGGTTCGAAGACCTCCCCTTGTGTACTGGGTTAATTAAAGCTAACTCTTGTTCAAAAAGGACTGACAATGAAATAGGAAACTTGATATCAAAAAATCATGCTGGTTTGAATGCACCTAAAACATCAAGTGTTGAACAGAAACCTAACGATAAAAAAATAAAACAGGTTAAAACACATGAAAAAGATAAATCTGTGTCTGAAAGTAAGTTAGCACCTAATATTAAATCTGAAATCCCATCTCCTAAGAAAGAAGTATCAAACAATCATAAAACACCAACTAAAGCTAACAATAATAAATCTGCTGGTAGAGGTATTGCAGGATTTTTCAGTAAAGTTAATGGGGATTCCAACAAAACCAAAAATACTTCAGCTAAAGTTCAGGAGCGTGAGATAAAAGTGGAGAAAGATATTAAAGTAGAGCCAATGAGTATTGATACTGACATTACACCTGCTGTTACAAAAACCTCTACAAAAACTGTGGAAGCTAAAGTCGATAATGACAAAGCTCTTGTAGCAGTAAAGAAAAATGCTAAAGTAGATAAAAAACGCAAAAGGCTATTACATGTGTCAGATAGTGAGAGTGATGGAGAACAAAATGATCCTTTCAATTCCAATGAAATGGATGTTGATCATGAATCAGAAGATGAAATACCGCCTACACCAACCATAAATACAGTTAAAATAACATCAGGGATAGTCAACCCTAAGAAGAGGAGGAACATTGTAGATAAAACATATACTGATGAAGATGGCTATATTCTAACTAAGAAAGAAGAAGTTTATGAGAGTTTCTCAGAAAATGAGGAAGAAGGAACAGTAAATTCCAAACAAATTAAAGAAAATGGAAAAAATGAACAAGAGAATGTTAAACCTGAAAAAGATAATGATAAACATAAAAAAGAAAATATTGATCAAATGCAATTGGTCACAAATGATAAGTCACCAAAGAAAACTAAGAGTAAGAAGATATCACCACCGAAAAAAGGGAAACAGCCTACACTTAATAATTTTTTTAAGAGGATTTGATATCTAACCTGGACATAAACAATCATGCAATACTTTTTAATCTGAGTTCACATTTTCTTTTCCTTTCATAAATAATGTTACGATATATGTATTTGGTTCAATTAAGTGTTCTTTTTGTACAATAAAACAACAAAATTTTAAGTTCCTTTTATTTTATTTTAAAACATTTACAACATAGTGTTTCTCTATCTCTTGGTTCCAATGGCCACAACCCAGTCTGGATGAACTTGCACATCTACCAGATAAGAACATTTAGTGTTGTAAGTGGATGATTGGACATCTTGGCTGCAAAAAAAAAGTATATTAGTATACTGATAACATCCATACACAAGTCAGGTTCAGTTTAAAGCCTGTGGCTAGTAACTGCTACAGGCAGATCTGGAAACTATTTAGCACAGCCATGAAATATGTGATGTTAAATTTTTTATTGTAAAAAAAAAAAATAGTTTCTACGTATTTGTTTTTTTTATGGTGTGTACAATATAAACACATTTATCTCTCTTTCTTAGTTAGCTCTTATACATGCTAAACAAACAGATGAACTTACTTATTCTTTGAATTACAATCTGACATCATTTTTACAATGCCATCCATGCCAGCAGAACATAACAGAGAATTGTCAACCAATGGGTCACTAGGATCTGATAGCACCCTGTTGGTCAAACTTGGCTTGCCTACAGATGACCAGTCCAGTGCAGTAACCTTTCCATGGTGGCCTCTATACTCATGAATGCAGTTGCATGCTGCTAAATCCCAAACTTTGATTTTCTTGTCATCTCCTGAAAACAAATGGTCAAAGCATTTAATAATTGTAGCATAATCCTCCCGATCGAATTTCGATCACCGTGGCATATCTCAACGGAGATTAGCCAAGTATGCAGGAGATATTTTAGTGTGTGTCAGGAATAAACCTTTCTATCGTAATCGGACCAGTATTTTCAGAGGTTACCTCCTTAAATCATCATCATCTTATCAGTCTAAAAAATACATTTTTATAATAATATTATAAAGATGAAAGTTTTGATTTTTTGTTTGTTCATATAAATTACGATTTTACTCAAAAACTACTGGACCCATTTTCAAAATTCTTTTACTAGTAGAAAGCTACATAGGACTGTGTAACATAGGCTTTACTGCCTCGTTGATGTCACGGTCCCAAGCGCGACTACTCATCACACATTATAAAAAATCCTTTTAAAGTAGTTTAGGTATATAGATTATATCCACGGATACCTATGATTATATTCCTAACTCGGTCAAATCAAGAAAATGTAGTTATATTAAGACAAAAAAATGGTTTGTTTTGGTTTTAAACGGTTTTTCGTTTAAAACAGATTGGTTTAATTGGTTTTAAACCGACCTTACATCTACCTGTATTCCTGAATGACATAGGCTATATTTTATGTAAGTGGGCAAAAGCTAGTCCTATATATTTTGTGAGTATGGAAGAGAAAACCCATAACTGCAAAAATCAAACTGTCGCTAACGATGTTTTTTCTAAAAAAGGATCGATACCATCATCGTCATCTTCCTGCCCTTGTCCCATGGTACTTAGGGTCGGTGCGACGTATTTTTATGGTTGATAGATTTGCACTTGGCCGTCATTTCACCTGATGGAAAGCAACGTTGCGGTCGACGATGGAACGTGCTTACTTAGTGCTTATTTTTCTTTCATTCTATTCTGACAACCATCACACATCACCCTTTTTTATATTGTAATTGGATCGCAGCCTATGAAAGCTAACTGGAGCCAGACAAAAAAAAAACTTTAATTTACTCCTATCTGCAATATAAATGCAATGATGCGTTTCTCTCACTAAAGCAAGATAACTTGGCACATTAAGTTGCCAGAATGACAAATCTATTTTTCATAATTTGATTAAAAACGCTCTATCATAAAACAGTGTAATTTAAAGAATTAATTTATTTAATTTTTACCTTTATTATTAAAAAAAAGGGAGAACTTAGTAAATTTTTTATTGAATATCTTAATAAATTTTAGCACTTTTAGCACCAGAATTCCACGCTAGTCTTTATCTGAAAAGTCGGATAAGTCCATTGTTAATTTGTCCATTTTGAGATCCATTATCCAAGATAATATCCCTGCTAGCACTTTTTATCAATTTTGGTATAATAATGACGACTATTTACTTTAGAAACGATAAAAAACACAGAACACAAATCATTCTCTTGACACATGACTTAAACGTCAAATGATTAATTTCCAGTTTCAGCCACGCGCCAACTTATCTTGCGCTAGCTCTGTTCTGTTATTTAGTAACATAACAAAGTCAAATCGGTCGAAAAAAATTAAAAAAAGAACATTTACCAGCACTAGCCAAATGAGCCCCAGAAGGTGAGAAGGCGAGTGTCCGCACAATGCCGCGATGGCCGCACAAGATCCGCACCAATCGCGCGTCAGATACCATCCATAAACGTACGGTACGGTCTGCTCCACCAGTCGCTATGTATGCTTCGTTAGGATGGAATTTTACACACTGAAACATAACATTATGTGTTTACAATAGTACTCCATACATAACACCACTTTTGTATCTAAAGCAATGTTGTAGGCGGTATCTTAGTACTAAATCTAAGCCTTCGAGTTTATACATACCTAGTCAGGTCATATGTATTGTCACACAGTAAAAACTTTTTTTTTAGAATGCTGGACACAAAAAAGTTTATTGAATTCGAATTGTTCATAAAAATAAAAATGTGTACTACTTTTTAGAATTTTACTCATTTTTTTAAATATGGAGTGGACGCTTAAAAAAGACCGTGTTGCAGTTATTGCGTTGCATCGTTGGGGTTACGCGCTAATCCAATTTTTTGATATACTGAAAAATTTTAATACAACCAAAAGATTCGTTTATCGTACCATCAAACGATACAATGAAGACTCTACTGTAGATGACAGGTCAAGAAGTGGTCGCCCTCGCTCTGTTAGGACTCCCCAGCAGTGATAAAAGCTGTGAAGGTGCGAATTCAAAGAAATCCCAAACGTAAACAGAAACTGTTGGCCCTTCAGATGGGGTTAAGCAGAACCACGGTGAAAAGGGTGTTAAATGAAGACATAAGGCTTCAGGTTTATCAAAGAAAAACAGAACATCATTTAAACGCTCGTTGAATGGACCCGAGACTGAAGAGAAGCCGCGCTTTGTTGAAGCGGTACGCGGGAAAAAAATATCGAGCAACCGTATTCCGCGTGTCCAACGAGGTCATTTTCCTTCCTCGCTCATGGTATGGTTGGGAGTTTCTTATTGGGGTATAACTAAGGTACATTTTTGTGAGAAAGGTGTAAAAACGAATGCAGTTGTGTTTACACACAGTCCTGACGAGCCTTGCGGAAACTGTTTCTCATACCATGTTCAATAACAGGCACTGGGTATTCCAGCAAGATTCGGCGCCAGCTCATAGAGCGAAGAGCACACAAGACTGGCTAGTGGCGCGTGGAATCGACTTCATCCGGCACGAAGACTGGCCCTCCTCCAGGCCAGATTTGAGTCCGTTAGATTGCAAGATATGGCAACACTTGGAGGAAAAGGCCTGCTCAAAGCTTCATTCTGATTTGGAGTCACTCAAGGCATCCTTGATTAAGGCAGCCGCCGATATTGACATGCACCTCGTTCGTGCTGCAATAGACGACTGGCCGCGCAGATTGGAGGCCTGTATTCAAAATCGCGGAGGACATTTTGAATAAAATTTATTATTATAAGAATCTATGTTTTGTTAAGTTCATTTTGGTATATAAATGGTTACATAGTGAATAAACTTGTCTGAATTATTTCATATTAAACATGTGACAGAATTTATGACCTGACTAGGTATATATCTTAAAAATTGGTCAGTTCATGAAATAGCCAACTAAAACTGGCCAGATCGTTTTAAACGTTAAAGTTTGGTAATATGTCAATCTTAGATTAAGGTTATGGCCAAACAAGGATTGAAATATGAGCAAGGTTTAGTTGGCAATATCATGAAGTGATCAATTCTAAGATCTGGCCACCGGGCCACGACACATGTATCACGACTCACGAATGACTTTTTAGCAGTTGCTTTGTGGGCGTGAAAGTATTAAAATATCCTAACATACTTCCAGGGCAAAAATATTGTGCTAAGCCAAGACATTATCTACTCTGGTACCAAATCCATTCACCCAACTCCTTTTCCTACTTTTACTGACCAAAACTTGCTCGTTTTTAGTTGCCCATTGCATTCCCAAGCCACAGTAATTTCTTCGAACAATACCGTAGCCCAGCCGTTTGGGCGTGACGAACATACTAACTTTCGCCTTTATATTACTAGTATGCTTATAGTAGATTGTTAGATAAAAAATAACAATCTTACTAAATTTTTTATCAACCTATAGCTAGACACAATTTATTTTAAACGATGTAAGACTTACTGTCACATCTGCCATATGGCCAACAAATATTCTGATTGGGAAAGTTCTACTAAGAGACCATAGTTTTGCAGTCTTGTCATGAGAGCCGGTAACGAAAAGTCCGCTCTTTGATACATCCATGCACCATATTGGATAGTTATGACCTCTGAAACAAAATAATGATAATGATGAACAGAGTTTATTTTAGCATTAGCTATATACAATCACTTGTATCTACCAAATCTACAACTAAAGTACCTAATAAATCTGAACAATTAAAACAAAACGACACTAGGTATTTAGCCTGGCAAATGAACAGACAAATACTGTTCTGCTTCATTAAACCAACTTTCAAAGTAACAAGTGCCTAGTGCGAGTTTGGTTTACATTAACGCGATCCAAATTTATATGACTTTCAATGCTCCGTTGGCCCACTCCAAGCTCTTACCAATCTGAGAGTCAAACGCGGTAAGCAAACGTTTCGATCGCGTTATCGCAAACACAACCCGCACTCAACGCACAGATTTATAAAGGTAGCATTAAATAAATGAAACCTGTAAATTGCAGCACAGGAGTAATCAGCCAGTCGCCAAGCTCTTATGGTGTTGTCGTGTGAAGCTGACACAACTAGTTCTTCTTGTGGGAGTACACTGACAGCTTGGACTGGCCCAGAATGCCCTCTTAGTGGCACTCCAGTACCTACTTGTCTGAAAGAAAAACTTGCTACTTAATTCAAATATAGATATTGAATGACCTATATTCGTCATCCTATATTCATCATCATCATTTCAGCCGAAAACGCCCACACTGTTGGACAGACCCCAAGTTTCACCACAATGAACAGTCCTGTTCGCCCCGCATCCATCGGATTCCCGCAACCGGTAAGGGTTCGATATATGCTAGGGGAGAAGACTGCCATGATACAAAGTATCTTATAATTATATTCTCAGACAATATTAGATTAATAATTCAGTGCTATAAATGTGAAAATTGATTGTCACTGTCACCAGAACACTGATAAACCCATATTTACCAGAAATTCTATGGTTAGAAGAAAATTAGGCAAGATTTATGATGTAAGTTGAATTACCAAATAATCTATTTTAAGGGATCTATATAAGTAAGCACTTACAAAGTATTGTCATCAGGCACCATTTCTTGTGGTACATAACATGCTAATTCTACTTCCGAAATATTTCGACTGACTCGTCTGTTGACATTGTTTTGTCCTAGGTCCCACAACCGGATCTCCGAATTAGTGAATCCTCCACATAACATGTTACAATACTGATCAGTTTTTGCACATATTAAACTGTAATAAAAACATCAAGTGAACAAAGTGGAATAGTTTTTCTTTTTCATTTCATGAGCACTTCATATCCCTATTTTAAATTGAGAACTTACTGAGTGTCTGGTGCAGCTATTTTGTATAATTTTAGAGGTGCTGTGGATTCTCTGACCCCTTTTATTGCTTCCTGGAGTTCCATTAGTTCCTTATCAATGCTTATATATTCTGCATGACCATTACATTCAGCAAAAATATCTGAAATAGTATTATGTTCTAAAGTGCATTTTTCAAGTACAATAACGGTAGTATAATCTAGATAAATTCATTTTAAATTTTACCATTGGTGTCTGTTATTTTTTCCTCTGAACTAGTTCTAGTGACACTTATTTCCTCATCCATTTCTTCATCATCTTCCTGTAAATATAATATGAAAGGTAATCTTTGGACATTTTATGGCCAAAACATAAAAACAAAACCAAATATTTTTTATTTATTAATTAATTATTTATTTAAACTTCATGTACAGTAGTGGTACATAGGCGGACTTAATGCAACAAGGCATTCTCTCCCAGTCAACCTTTGGGTTAAAAAGAGATCACTGTGGTAGGTTTGCACAATAAACAAATAACAAATTATGAAAACGGAAAAAAAAACATAATTAGTTATTTTTATATAATATATAATAAAATAAATATGCTAAAACAATAAACTAATAAATAATATAAAAAATATCAAATCTTAAAGAGAACTTAATAACAATTCTGACGAAGAACAAACTAAGGTTGAGAGGACTTCAAGTAGTAGTTCCGAATTTTACGTTTGAAGGAAAATTTACTTTCGGCTTTTTTGATGTCTAGGGGAAGTAAATTCCAGAGTTTTATGGTGGAAACAGCGTAAGAATTGGACATAAAACCAGTACGGTGAGAAGGAATCTGAAGAAGCATGTTTTTGGATGCACGAAGGTTAAGATTATGAGAACTGCCCAACACTTTAAAATATTGTTTTAAATAATAAGGAGCACAAGGATCGTTCATTACGGTGAAGAGCATGCAGAGGGATCTGAGGGATCTCCTGAGACGGATAGGCAGCCATTTAAGCTGAGAACGGAAGGAAGAAATGTGGTCATATTTACGAAGCCCGAATATAAAACGAATGCAGTTATTGAGAAGTCGATCCAATTTGAAAAAAATAAAATTGAAATTGGAATTTTATTTTTTCTGTTTTAGTTTCCTTTTTGTACTTATGTGCAATGGTGTACAGTAAATTGTAAAATAATCTCAAAATATTTTGTAAATTGTTTAGAATCATCACAAATATATAATTATGTCGCAGGGAAATGAGGATATCAGATATCGTGAAATCCCTATGGTTATCACGAAATCCCGGTAGATGTCGAATATTATTGTTTATTACGTCTTCTTACTAAAAGTATCTAGTGATATGACAAAACACCAATTTATCGTCAGTGATACGTCGTTTCACTAAACTAAATCTAGAAAAATTACAGGTAAGTAAGTGGGTATTGTCAAATAAAAATTGAACCATGCATTTCTCTCGCTCGCTCTAGTACCCACACCACACGGGCACTAGTGGGAGCGAAACAAATGCGTCGCTGAGTTGGGGCGGCTCATGTGCTGGAAGAATTTTTAGAAAACAATTAAATAAAGTAAATTAATTTATTTAAATTTGTTCTTGGATGTTGAAACCTGAATTTTAAATTTATTTATAATTTACTGAATGTTTTATACTCACAGCATTCTTCTTATTGGGGTCATTATTAATATCAATGTGAAACCATGTTTGTAGAACTTGGATTAGAAGAACATGACCATTTTTTGCTAAATATGCTTTTAACATATTTAGTGCATCTTGAGATAGAGTTATATCATACTTGCATGACCTGTGTAAATAGAAACAAAATGAAAATGTGATAGAAAGTATCATATTATTGATCTTACTGCACAGTATGATAAATTGAGAACAAAGGAGAATAGAGAATAGTGTAGTAGTAGAAAAATAAAAAGTATAAACAGAGAGAGACCTGAATGCAGCAATAGATGGCCTCGTTTCAACCTCTTGTAAAGTATAAATGGAGCCAATGTCATCCAGTATTTGATTCATGTAATCTTTTTCAGGAGTTTCATTATCAATGGTCCCATTTTGTAAAGAATTGAATAGCTGCTCTAAGCTATTGGGTCTATACAATGCTGATGGCAGATTGCCATCAATGGGTTGATGATATGATAAATCCTTTTGAGGTAATGTAGCCGAGTGCCTCTTGAGGAACATTTGTGCTGGGCCTCCATGACCACCACGTAACATTTCTAAGTATAAATGACACAGCAATGGGCATAACAAACCAAGGAGTTCATTTTTAACTTTCTCTTGTCTGATCTCTTTGATAAAGTTAACCAATCTGAAAATTTTAAGTATAACGTTATTATGTACAATAATTATTTTAATCAATTATTGGATTAGCTATTGTCAAGAAGCCATTTGTTATTCAGGAAGACGACTTTCAGATCAAGCAATTTTCGGACACTACCCCCTATACTAATATGAATGTAGTGTTGAACACCGGTATTACCTTGTGTACTGTAAGTCATATTGCCCGGGGTCATTGTTGATGCAAGAAAATAAGATAGAATTAGCACGACTTGCTTCACATTGAACTATCGTTGCCACAGCCATTTGTTCAGCACTTCTGCTTAAATTATTATTATTGCTAAACACGTCTATGTCCTGAAATTTAATGAAGTTATACATAAGAAAAAATAATAATTGTATTGGAATTTCCATAGATATTTCAATTCAAGTTATTTATTAACTCTTACACTCACAGGATAATTCCGCCGTTCTAAGTAGGAAGTGACCGCAGCTTTAATTGCATCATTTCTAGTCTTTTTCATTAAAGACATCAGTTTTTAAATAAATAATTTAAAAACAACAAAAATAACACTATTTCTTATTGTTGACATTAACAATCAATCAAATCGAATCGAATCGAACAAAATATCACACGCGACAACGGCAACCACAGACTAACGACAACTAGCGATGGGCAGGCGAGTCGAGTATTTTAACCGAGTTACTCGAGTCAACTCGAGTTGCTTTTTCTTTCAACTCGAGTTAACTTGATCGGTAATTCGGGAGTAGGCACAGTTGGAACCAAGATAACACGTCGAGTTCTACTCTCTAGACTCCCTTTAAGCCCCGCCACGATTCAACTCACTAGAATTTGAGTTGCTTTGGATTTTGCGAGTGAGATGGTGACATTTCAAACTCGCCGCGGTCACCTCACCGTGTACTTTTTATGTTTCCTTACCCAAAGAGTTAAACGGGACCCTATTACTAAGACTTCGCTTCTGTCCATCTGCCTGTCACCAGGCTGTATTTCATGAATCGCGATAGCTAGGCAGTTGAAATTTTCACAAATTATGTATTTCTGTTGCCACTTTAACAACAAATACTAAAAACAAAATAAAATAAATATTTAAGGGGGTTCCTAAGGACGGAACGGAACCCTTCGAGCGTGAGTCCAACTCGCAATTGGCCAGTTTTTGTTTGTATGATAAAATTCGGTTAGTGAACTATTTGTAGTTTAATTTGAATGATGTAATTTGTTGTCTTTTTCTAAAAAAATAACAGTTTTAACGACAAATATATGTTTTTGAAGTTGCAAATATTGGCAACACCGACCGAGTTGAATTAATCTGACTCGAGTGCAGTGTTGGGATTGTAATCTAACTACTGATTAATAACTGCAACTACATTTTGTAGTTAGTAATCACAACTACTATCTACAAAAAGTAATCGTAAAATGTATTAAAAATTTTGATTACTAACTACAAATTGTAGTTGCAATCATGATTACATAACTACTTTTTCTAACTAAACATCTAAAATAATGCGTTTAAAAAAAAAAAATCAGACGCGCGTCTTCATGAACCGACTTGTCGTTTGCTAGTTAGGAAGGTAGTTAGAGCGTAGTTTTGTGGCTGTTCGAAAGGTTTTTTTTTCGGTGGGCAAAAATCATCTAAATGATTTTCCCAAGGGCGGATCCAGGGGGGGGGGGGTCATGGGGGTCAAGACCCTCCTGTCATGACATGGTAAGCTCGGGAGGTTCCTGTTCCGGATTCGAGCGGAAATGATGCCCTGGTGTCGCTACTGTGCGGAGAGCCCGGCGGACACGGTTGCCTTTCATACCGGGGCCGTGTTTTCCTTTTCAAAAAACTGTTCGAAAGATAACAAATTATTTCCGCATTATTATATTATATATATTATGTTATAGGTCTATGTCCAACAGTGGATATAGGTCATTAAAACGAGGAGGAGGCCTATGTCCAACTGTGAATATCAGTCATCTTATCGAGGGGAGGCCCATGTCCAACAATGGACATAGCTCATTGTAGAGAAAGGGACACTTGTGTCCAACAGTGGGCACCGGTCATCTTGTCGAGGGGGAGGCCTATGTCCAATAGTGGACAAAGGTCATTATAGAGAGAGGGAGACTTATATCTAACAGTGGGCATCAGTCATTATTGCGCCTAAATGGCGACACTTGGGGGAGGCTTATGTCCAACAGTGGGCACCAATCATCTTATCGAGAGGGAGGCCTATGTCCAACAGTGGACATATTTCATTATAGCGAGGGGGAGACTTATGTCCTACATTGGGCACCGGTCATCTTATCGAGGGGGAGACTTATGTCCAACAGTGGACATAAGTCATTATAGTGAGCGGGAGACTTATGTCCAATAGTAGGCATCAATCATTATAGCGCCTAAATGGCGACACTTGGGGGAGGCCTATGTCCAACAGTGGACACCGGTCATTATGGCGACACTTGCGGGGAGGCCGTATCCACTGACCGAGTACTTTGTAATAATACAATTCGCGGGCGGTGCGCGGTCCACTCGGGACCCGCGCGTTGGCAACACGCGGTCAACGCTGCAACCATGCGAGTAGCGAGTTCAGAGTTGTAACCGTTGTAACCGAGTGGTCCACCCGCCGTCCGCGCGTAGTGGGGCATAGGTTCGAGGCGAGCCCACAATAACATAATATTTTTTAATTTCAACAAATCTTGTTTTTTTCAAACCCTGATTATTCATGAAAATAAACATATTTTATGTAAAACATACTGAAAAATGAATTTATAATTAAATTTTAGAGCCCCATTCAGTTTTAATAAATCATTGTTTATTTAATTCAAAATAAATGTTCTTAGATCTCAAGTAATAACTACTTGATTACAGTAATCAAACTAACAACTACTTCATGTAGTTAACTACTTTCAATCGTAATTTGTAATCTGTATAAAAAGTAGTTAACTGCGCCCAACACTGCTCGAGTGTGTGATCCACCTAGTCAAGTTGAACTTTTAGTACCTAGTTTAAGTACCTAATTGCTGCATGCATCAACAACTCTGCATATGTATCTCAGCTAGCATTGCCAAAGAACTATAATGTATTGCCAAATTAATGAGCAGTCGAGCCACATCAGCGAGCGTAGCATAGGAATGGGACATAAATAAGTGTCCGAACGAAATTGTTTTTAGCCAACTTCTAAAAAAGGAGGAGGTTCTCAATTCGGATGTTTGTATTTTTTTTTATGTATGATCGCGCATAATTTCGTCACTTGCCAACCGATTTGAAAAACTATTTTTTTGTTGGAAAGGGTATACTTTCCAAATGGTCCCATAGTCACCAAGTCGGGATCTGATGATGGAATCTTGGCGAAATCGAGGGAACTCCTCAAATTTTATAGGCAACCATATAGTTCTTTTGGTATTTTCATCAAAGACTTAAGCATTTATAGGTAGTCAAAACATGACATTTGATGAAGCGGAACTGGTAAAGAAGACCAGAAATGGCCAACGGAAGTTCATACTCACATATTTTATTTATTTAATTCAAATAGAACGGCCGAAACCAATTACACTATTTAAACACATAACACAAAAAGAGAAAACAGTAAAACATTAAAAGAACACAGACAAGTCATATGTCGCACAGGACATTAGTGGTAGACACTATTTATTTAATAAATAGTAGACACAGTCATGCATTCATCTCACAGAATTTCATACATTCTGACAGTATCGTCTTCCATTCTTCCCCAAACATATCAAACTCTGTGTTTTTGTTAAGGAGAGTTAAGCGCAGAGATTGTCCGCGGTATGGGCGATTTGGAATGTGCAACTGTTCGACACGTCGGAACAGTTGCACATTCCAAACACATAGACCTCTCAATGAACAGAGTTATAAATAAATGAATAGTTCTGAATAGGTATGTTGAAAATGGTATCATCGATGTGACCTGATGATGATGATGGAGCCGGAAGATAGGCACCGGAACTTCGTAATTAATCAATATATCCTAGCCGTGTTTGGGCTTATTAGAATTGTCATGAAACGCAGTTTGGCTGTCAGGTACTATCGAACTGATCTGTTGATGATGATGGAGCCGGAAGGTAGACACGGGAACTTCATATTAAAACAATGTATCTTATCAGGGTTTGAGTTAATTGGAATTGTCATGAGAAAAAGGTACTCTCGCTGTAAGGGTCAACTCACACCGAAAGAGCGGCGAAGGGCAGGGAAGCGCAGCGACCCGTTTACCGTTTATAGAATTCCCCGGAATTCCTGCGGCGCCGCGGGCATCCACGCGACTCGTTCGAGTTTCTTATGCGATAATAAGTATTATGGTAATGATAATAAAAGTTAAAATTCATATGAAACTGAAACTGCGCTGCGCTTCGTTGCCCTTCGCCGCTGTTTCGGTGTGAGTTGACCCTAAGTGTATTGCAACTAAAAAGTGTGAAATAAAAAACTTTTTATAAAATGTTTTATGTAAAATAATTGTCATTGAAAAATACAAAAAGCGTTGGTTACGATGCCATCGCCACAAATATTATTAAATCTGTAGCTAAGGGACTATGTGTTCATTTAAGTTATATACTAAATCTTTGTATAGGTGCTGGCATATATCCAGATGCTTTGAATATTGCTATGGTAAAACCACTATTGAAAAAAGAAAAAAGAGAGCTAGCACTAATCCCTATAATTTCAAAAATATATACACAAAGAGCTATTCAAATACCTTGAAAAAAAAATACGATATTCTGTGTGAGCAGAGCGCGCTCGCGCGCAAAGCACACTGACACGATATCTCGGAGCGTCTCGGCCCACTCGTCCAGCAGTTCCAGCTTAAACGCTCATTAGTGTGCATCGACCGAGCCTAGTACATATATAAAAAGTGAAGTACCTATATACATGAGATTGTCTTCTGTACCCATCTATTTTGTGCTTTTGTTCTTACCGCTCGCCGATGCTGCTCATATAGCGGTAAGGTCGTGAACGGGCCGTTAAGTAGATGCGCTTAAGTTAGCGTGACTCCTCTACAACTTATTTATCACAATCCGAATGTATGCATTTCGCTTAGAAACATATAATTTTGTGTGCCTTAACGTGACCTTGACACATATGCTACTAATAAAATACTTGCAACACTTGCACAGTGGTATTGCAAGTATTTTAGGGAGGCCACTGAAAACTTAGTACCTACTGAAAATAAAAAATGAAACTTATTTTATAAAAAGGTTTATTGAGATAACTTTAACATGTTAAACAAAAGTTTGAAATCTTACAACTATTTATAGTAACTAGTAAAAACACGTTTATAAGAAACTTAATAAAAAAAAAACAAATTAAGTAAGTAGGCTTGTGAGTCAATCACATTTAATAAACATATTCATATCTATGAGTTTTTGGTATACCAACTCATTGGAATCGTTTCTTATCTCTACTAATGGCACTGAATTATCATAACCAATAACCTTTACATGGAATGGTCCTTTATCCAAGAATACTTCGGTGTATTCTTTTGTAATAACTCCAATGTCCAAGTCTGGATTCAGTCGAACTCCAAATAATTTGGCTGAGATAGTGGCTGGCGGTAATTTTGCCCATTCTTCACAAATTTCTCTTGTGTCAGCTAAAGAAATGACACAAATGTTGCCATAATCCACATACTTTACTTTAACTCGGTTTTTCTTTTCGCTGAACTGCAAAATAGACGCACGGTACCATTGATTGTCTTCAGGAAAGACTGCCACACACGCTTTATTCTCGAATATACCGTTCAGAGGCGACATGCTCATACTTTCAAGCTGCAGTTCTTCAGACATTTGCTCATAAGCTTTAGTGGTATCATCATCAAAAATTAAACTGAGTTCTAATGTATTAATATCATTAATTATTGTTATATTACATGAGAATTCGTCATCTGTATTTTTTGGGTATGTAATATAATTTCCTTCAAGGGATAATTGCTCGTCATCTATTAATTTGTTCCAGTCTGTTCCCTTCAGAGAGAATGCATCAGATGAATCATGAGATATAGATAATTGCTCAACAGTAGTGTCTGCGTCATCAACCACTATGTAATCTGGGCCAGAATCTGATTCAATAACATCTTCAATTACTTCTTCTTCTTTAGGCTTTTCAATTGGAGCATATTTTCTGACAAGGGCTTTGCTGCCATCTGTGTATTCTGCCATTTCAAAGTCTACTATATGATCATTAATACAAAGCTTATCGTATTTTAACTCTATAGGTACAGCCCCATTTACTGGTTCACCAGATACTCTAACGTTACATTGTTTTTCAACAATAGATTTATGTATGTAGTCCAATGTTTGTCTATCCCATTGTTTGCCAAGGGGACGTATACGACTTAAAATACATTTGTGTGCTTGTATTGGGACCTGGTGGAGTGGGACACTTTTTCTCAAATTTGCAAAGGAACAAATTTCATCATTACCATAATCAATGTAATGAACAGTACATGTAGAATTGTCGTTGTTTACGTCTATTACCCTGCCTCTATAATAGCGGTTGTCTAAATAATATAGTGCCACACAAAGCTCTCCCACACTCCATTTATTAAATTTAGCTTTTGGATCGGGATCTTTGAAACGAATATCGAGTGCCTTACGAATGAGGTCCAGTGTACCTTGTTGGTTTACATCATGTAAGTAGATTACCCCGTCGTTGTCAATGTACCTATAAAATAAAGATTTATTTCGATCAGGACATAATATTTGAAGGGTAACATGTGTTTAAATAAGTTAAATAGTATGAAATACTAGTGATTAACAAGTACAGTAAAATTATGGGTTTGCCTATTTATTTTGCGTTTTCATCTAAACAAATATATAAAATTGAAAAATTGTTGTTGTTAAAATGTATTTGCAATACATATATATATTTATCAAAATGATGTAGTATTTAAAGTATATTTGATATCTATATATAATTTTTATCTGTCTGTTTTTTTCAGCTTAGCTTTGAAACTGCTAGACCTATTTTGATTGGACTTTCACTGGAGGATAGCTGAAATATCTTGGGCTACATTTCATTATCCCGTGGGAGCGAGATTACGGGTGACGGAATACGTTTTCGGAATGGTAGAACGAAATTTGAGGGGACTTACACTGGAACACTGCTAATGATAAAATGAGTAAAAGTTACTCTGTGTTTTCCCAGCGGAACGGCACTTTAATCTCGGGGGGAAGAAGGGACTAATTTGCCTCAAAAAAAGAGAGTTACGGTTGATTTCTTTTTAACTTTCGTCTGTGAAATCATTTATTGAAATCTCCAATACTGCATTTTGACTCTCGGTCTTTAACGAAATGAGTGGGAAGTAAAAAGTTCCAATCGGAGGAGCGAAACTTTTTTTTCCGGGACGACCGGGAATAAACCAGATAAATGAATCTACAAGTCCGCCGACATTGTATCGTTATCTTCTAATGTGAAAACGCCGAATGGTGTGAGTTGCTCTTGTGTGTCATGTACTAGGATTATGAGTTAATTTATAAAACCGAATGTTTAAATATTTGTTATCTTCTATCTTTGTTTTGTCTTTCTAATATTTGTTAGTCCTAAATAAATAATTTAATTAAAACAACAATGACGACAGCATAAAAGTGCTTACGTTGGCAGTGCAGTAAATTCCTTGTAAGGAAGTGGTTCAGGTGGTAACCAGTCAGTTATGTACATAACATTAGTAGATTCTGGACCCTCGCTAGACGTAGGATTGTTATCTTCACCCTCGAGTAACGATGACGGCGAATTTGCATTGATATCATCATCAACTTTAGGTACTTTCAGGGGTGCCATAGGCATTGGATCTAATTGCAACCATTCATTGACAGAACCTGTAATGTTAAGGAAAGACAATGTGTTTCCAGCATCTTCAGTATTGTCTTCAGTTGAAACCTGCAGACAAAGGAAGATAAACATTTAAGTTTGTCAGCACCACCAAACGATAGATAGCATGCGAAGCGTGCACACTTACTGTCAGAGCTAATATATGCAAAAGAGACATACCACTTGCGATTGATCTGGTACGCAAAGGCCTTGTTCAAGTATTTTCTCGTTCAAGCAACGCCAGGTCGACTTATTAGGCTCCAAAGCACCTCCTTGAACTGTGTGATACACCCATAATTGAATAGGCATGCTTTTATCTTTGAAGTTGCCTAATTTTGTTATAAAAAGCCTTTTGTATGCATCAATCATATCTCTTAAATATTCCTTTGTAATTAATGGCCACTCTTCACCCACAGCCGGCATAATTCCATGTAGATGGCACTTTATAGCCGCGTCACCGAATAATGAGAACTCTGAAGTAAGTTCTCTCAAACCGGATTTTGGTACAGTTTCAGTATAGGCGAAATCACTGTAAAACACTTTAGCGTTATCATTTTCCAGTTCCATAATAACAGCACGACGCCATGTCTGCGACTGAGCACAAAGTGTACAACATCTGTCGCCAACCTTCCAGTCTTCTTTAGTTTTGTTTTTGTTATTCTTAGAGTAATATTTTTGCATTTTTTCGAACAATTCATTAAAAGATTTTTGTTGAAGAAATAATGAAACATAAATCAGTGAGGGTGACTGGCAATTCAGAACTTTAACTTCCAACCTCAGAGGGCCCTTATCTTTTGCCTGTAAATCGTCGTTTTGTTTTTCAAGCGACTTTTTGTTCAAAATTTTGATTTTAGAGTTTGGCGGAGCAGGTTTTGGTTTATCCAGTGGCGATTTGTTTGTTAAGACTTGTTTTTCAACAGGAATTTTGTCAAACATTTGAATTCTGAAAGAAAGATAATTTTTAATATATTGACAACTAACTATTTGCAATTAATTCATTAAACCCCAAGCGAACGCCGGCATTCGCGCACCTATTGTCTTTCAATTGTGTCTGTAATTATCACAATTGAAAGGTTAAAGCTAGTTCTTGTCTACAAATCTAATCGTAAATTCAATTTTTAGGGTTCCGTACCCAAAGGGTAAATACAGACCCTAAGACTTCGCTGTCTGTCCGTACCAGGCTGTACCTCAAGAACCGCTAGACAGTTGAAATTTTCACAAATTATGTGTGTTGCCGCTATAACAACAAATATTAAAAATATAATAATTTAAAATTTTTCCTAAGGACGGTACGCAAGCCTTCGTGCGCGAGTCCAACTCGTACCTGGCCAGTTTTTTTCCTTATCTAATTTACCTGGAAACCCTGACAATTTCAAGAAAATCAGAGAAAGTCTTACCCAAAAGAAACAGCAAATTTATGTTTGATCATCTCATTGTTAATGCAAACGACGTTGTCGTTGTCTGATCTGTCAGTAAGAGTTACGCCAACGGAGCCCCGACTGCGGTTAGATCTATTACGATTATCCTCCACTTGAAGTTCCAGTAAACTGCCCGAGAATTTCTGAAGGAGTTCCACTGATGCAGTGCTCCATTTGTTACTGAATGGTGTAATACCTGCGAGATGGCATTCATTCGCCTGTTCATGAAAAAAAAAAACAGCTTGAATTATAATGATCGAACGACTATTGTTTTCTGGTCATGAACATGAGTCATCATTATAAACAACTTTTCCTATGGGACAAAAATCAACTGAACCAGAGTTAGGAAGCCATAGAAGTGTCCATCTTTTTACAAAATCATTGATTAAAAAAAATCATTGGGTGAATCAGTTAAATTACCAAACAATCGGAAATCGGGGATTAGTGTTTACTTTTTGTTGACGTTACAAAAGAAAAATAGTGTCTAATATTTTTTGGTAATTTAACTAGACTGAAATTCGTGTGAACGACCACGTTCGTACATTTTGTAACTAGAAGTGACGTCAGAAGACAAAGATAATACGCATTAACGCTCAAGAGAACTTTAATGTGCTTTTTTTTGTACAATTTTATTGATTTCGTAAAACAAAACCCACTTTTCCAATATTATTAGCAATTTAACTGACTTTGGACCAAATATATATTTTAGTGTCCATTTTTCCTGACTATATCTACTGAAAGGTATCCCTTTGATTTCACTGACTTTCCCTGAGCACCTTGAGCTTTACATTTATAATATTAGTAAGGATGGATATTGACTCACAAGTGCACTGAGCGTGGTGAACTTGGGGTGTATGTAGCGTAGCGCCGTCCAGTGCACGAGCACTACGTGGCCGCTGTCGGGCAGCAGCAGGCGCACGCGGCCGCGGCCCGGCAGCTCCGTCACCACGCCGCGCGCCCACGTGGCCTCCGGCGCGCCCGACCGGCTGTTCTCCAGATTTACCGCGCACACCATGCCTATATAAACACCACAACATTCCAAAATATCAATAACAATCAATAGATCGATTCTTAATAAGCTAAACAATACAAGGCCTGTAATAGTAATAATAATAGACAAGTCTACATCGAGGAAAAGCCACAAAAAATTTAATCCACTATTGTATCAACTATTATTGTTTTTCCTTACCCATTTCTGGCAAATACACAGATCCAACAGTGGAAGCGAGACTGTACTCTTGTTCCATATCTTCAGTAAGTTTCTCATAAACGTTTTGGAGATGTTGCTAGAAGAAATAATATTTATCATTAAGCTGTTAGTTGATTCACATAAATTAGTATTAAGTTGTAAAAATTATATTTACTTTTCTCACGTAAAATTTGTCTGGGCTGACAATGTGTGTAATGTAAACTAATTCTGGATTTTCACAACTAAAATCATTGTTATTTGTGTACAACCTGGGTTTGTCTTTCACACCCTTTATTGCTGGATGCTGAAAAGAAAAAAAAAAGGTTATTTATATATATAAAAAAATAACTAAAAATAAAAATGTAAGTGGGCTGAAAACATCTCACGATGTACAGATAAAAGATGGACTATTGAAACCACACGATGGAAAGGCCCAGTGGGGAAAAGAAATGTTCGAAGACCAATGAACGGTGAGCTGATGATATCATTCAGGTAGCAGGAAACAATTGGCTAAATACTGGCAAAGACAGAGAGTTGAGGATGAAGATGGAGGAGGCCTTTACCCTTACAGGGATCCATATTTCAAGATAAAAACAGGTACTAAAATTACTAACTTAATTTAAGCAAACTTACTAACTAATCACTAACAACATTTGAAAACAACATTTTTGAACATTTTTTAAATGTAAGCTAAGTAAGAAATATGGAATAAATGGCTAATATTATTATTATTATTATATATAAAAAATCTACTCTTGTTAATATCAAAAAAGCATTACCATTAGTCTTGGGTTAAGAATTTTAGCACGATCATGGAACACCAATGCGTGAACAAGACTGATCCCGTTTTCAAAAGTATTGACGTCGCACTCTAACTTAAATTCCACGTTTGACATAGGGATAATACGATGGATATGAATCACTGCTTGTTTGCTGAAATAAAATTAATTTATTAATGCAAGCAATACTTACACAAGAATTGTTTGTAATAAAAATTGATAGCATTATTAGTTCTTGAAATAGCTGCGATTTTAACAGGCACACAAAGCCTTAAAAAAATTAAAAGTCTACATTTGTGTCTGGCACTTTTATTAATTTGAAAGCATTTTCATTTATTCAATTAAAAAATGAAATCTCAATAATTTAACCTAACAGAACTTTTTTTTTACATAAATGCTTAAGTTACACATCGTCTTAATCTGCTTGACCTTGTCCCTTTTATTTGGGGTCGGCGCAACAAGATTTTTCTTCATGTCACCCGTCACGCTACACTATTCTTCCTTTTCTTTTATATCACAAAATTATTTTGTTACACTATTACGTTCAACCGACCAATAGTAAATTACTCTCTTGAAGTAAGGGTAAACATTTTCGACCTTTCCTCATAAGAAACAGTGATCGGAATCACTTATTTTTGTTATTGTGAGGATTTGGGAGACACTCACACGAACTAAATTCAGTGAGCCCAGTGTGAGTTTGTTTTACGTTAACGCGATCGGCACGTATATCGCGCAAGAGTTCAGCGCTTCGATTGGCCCGCTCCAAGCTCTTAACCAATCAGAGAACCACACTCGGTAAACGTTTCGATCCGTACGTAACGTAAAATCGTGTAGTCGTCGCATTCAGCGCTCAGGAGTGCTGTTGAAGTTCTACTAGGAAAACCTCGCTTTTGACACATAACACAAGCTACTTATTTATAGTGATATACTCATGTCTTCGCCGTTACAATAAGTTCAACTTACTTGTCTATAATATTTTGAATGAGGAACGAGTCTTCACTGGTCCAATTGCCGGTTTTCGGCACACAATTAAATAATGAACAATTAATTGCGAGTGGATAGGGACACTGTATTTTTGACGGCGGCAGGAGACGTAACCTAAAATAGAAAAAAGAAAGCTTTTATGACATCAATTACTAAATGATTTCAATCTCTAAAACTTGCCCCCAAGCCAAGTTACAACAGTTTCTCTTTCGTCGATAGCCTACAGGCTACAATAGGTGTTCTGGGTATGGGTGTCTTGTGTACCTATATGAGTTTACATGTTTGTGAGCGCACCCACGATGCTCGAGTAATGAAATCAATATAGTGTATCGCTTATGATAAATATGGTTAAGTGCGAGTAATTTTTAACAATATTTACAATAACAATACACTATATTGATCTCATTTTATCGCTTTACAACTTCCTTTCAAATAGCCCTAGCGCACTATCGTCCGTAACATAACAACAACAACCTTATCTCAGGAATGCGGTGACTTCAATTCTTCTAACTTGTTAACAATAATTTATTTATCGTGTACACTGGGATAATGTTACCACTTTTTATTTATATTATGTAACGTTTTCACGTAAATGGTAATTAGTGTTGTTAAAACCAAAATAATTCTTCACAATATACCCCGTTAAATTTTGATCGTTTTAATCCCGTGGAGGGTCGATCCGGTACTGCACTATCGATTTGTAATCTGTCTTTTTTTTAAACTCGTATTAATTTACGCATGTACGAAAAAAAAATTCTTTGAGAAAACGTCAGCTGAGCGAGTTCAATAACCTGTATGTAGTAGTCGGCGTTGTGTACTAATTACCTCTACCGGATCGACCCTCCACGAGATTAAAACGATCAAAATTTAACGGTGTATTTGTAAATTATTATAAATTACTAGATTCTGCCAGCATGAAAATAGGTTTCTCCATACAAAATTTGGACCCTTGTTTCATTCCCTTAAGGGGTGAATTTTAGGAACGCTTTTCGTATTCTGATACCTTAAAAGGAACTTCTTTGCAAAATTTCAGCGTCCTGAGTTCAAAAGTTTCAGCTGGGCGTTGATGAGGCAGTGAGTAAGGATTTCGCCTTTTATTTGCTTAAGTAGATATAGTGAAATAACTTGGCGAGGTAAAATGGCCAAATGGGGTAAATTTTTTCGAAAATCGGATTTATCTTGATCGTTAGATGTCAAAACGTTTATTATTATCAGAGATTGGATTAATTGTCATATTTAAAATTGCGGTATTTAGAGGAGTTAGTAATTTTAAATTACCCACTTTCTAGAACTTTAGGTTAATAACGTATTCTGACCTTTGATCGTAACAATCAATCAGCAATTATTTGTTTTTATTAAGATATGTTTGATGTGTTTAATTTTTCTATCTATATAGGGTGACTGGTAATTAGTGACCGATAATTATACACGTGATTGTACTCATGATTTCATATAACTTTCCCAAAGGAACTTTCTTAAAATATTCATTAGTTTCATCATAATAACAAAACAACTGTTCGCGCAAATTCGCGTCCACCGCGGTCTACCATCGGGTCGCGCCCATCGGTGTTGGCGTTTCGTGAACATCGATGGGTTTGCAAGCGGCGCGAGTGCTCTATGACTATTGTAGGGTAAAGTACATGAGACAACAGCGTTACGCGGCTAACAGCTGACCTTTGTTATTGTGATAAAACTAATGAAAATAAAAAAAAAGTTTCTTTGGGAAAGTTGTTTGTAATCATTAGTACAATCACATGTAGAAGTATCGGTCACTGATTACCAGTCACACTATATTTGTAAAAATGAATCCCTATTTCCTTTAGTCACGTCATCACTCTTTTATTGTTGTCAGGTGAAAGTTCTTGTCAAAGAAAAAAAAATACAATTGAATTTAACCTCCTCCTTTTTTTGATGTCGGTTAAAAATGATGAAAGTAGCGCGAAATAGATAAAACAATCTAAAACTTGTGAATTTTTAACGTTCACGTATTTGATAATTCGCACGTTTGATACTCTAGTTGATGATTAAACGAACTTACCTGCACGTGAAGTTTAATCACAAATATTCCAAGATTTACATAAACACAAATGTAGTTTCACTTTAGACTCGCTTTTTCATATCGAATTTAAAAAACTATAAGTATTAATCTAATGCAAGGTAGATTTAAAATTTTGCTCTTAACATAACCTTCTTATCTAGTCAGCTCATATAGAGTAGAGGTTTGTTGAGCTTGTTTTTTATTTCACAATAAGAGGTTTAGCATGACTGAGACTGGGAGAGAGGGAGATTTTTCAAGATTAATTTTTGTTGGGATATTATTCCGTTAAATTATATTTAGGAACTGTGGGTTGCAATCGAAAGATTCCGGTCTTATTTTATTGTTTAATGTAAGCATCAATGATAAACTGAATTGCGAGCTATTTAGGGTTATCATTTCTGAGCTCGAGCATTAAAAAATTGCGTTAGATAACAGTGTAATTTTCTGGTGAATTGCACGTCAAAAATAGCTAATTAAATCGTACTGCGACTAAGATTTTGATGTAAGGAGTCTTTTAAAAATCAATCTACACTAAAATTAAGAAGAGGTAAAGTTTTTTTTTTTTTTTATTGTTTGTTAAAGTTAATCTCTGAAAGTACCAGTATTCTTTTCTGATAGAAAGCTGCTTCATATCCGAGTGACATAGGCTATATCATATGTACGCGGCCGAAACCGCGGGCAAAAGCTTGTCGTTAATAATTTTACGCAGTCTTAAATAAGCAAAATAGGTGAAAACACGTAAAAGTAAAAATTTGTACGTGGTGTATTGAACGCGTTTATTACATAAGCGTCAGGGTCCATAGACCAAGAAACATGGATATCGCACTTACGATTTATAATTCTGCAAATAAATGGGGGGAAACGAAGTGAGGCGTTCAATTTTTTAAAATTATTTTGTGATATTCCCTACTATATTTCGAAGTGAACTTCTTGATTGAATGTCCGCAACTATGTTCTCCGAAGAATGTATTTAATCGGCATAAACCATAATGTTACGCGCTTCGAACTATTTTCCCAATCAATTGTGTTTTAATGATGGTGATCGTGAATAGGCTGGTTAAGGCCCAGCGCAAACCGCTGGAGGCGCGGCGGAGCGCATTTAAAGACAACAATTTAATATAAACCTTAACTACCTTGACATACGGTCTACAAAAGAATAAATTCGCATGCGGCGCTCGGAGCGTCTTCAAGCTACTACAAGAGCATGCGCGCTAGACCGTATTAAAAGGGAGTTAAGGTTTATATTAAATTGTTGTCTTCAAATGCGCTCCGCCGCGCTTCCAGCGGTGTACGCTGGGCCTAAGTGAGAATGTCGATGTCAAGAACAGAATTTTAAATCTACCTAACATTAGATTACTTAATATTTATAGTATTTTTTCTCTCCTAAATTCTATATTAAAAACCGGCCAAGTGCGAGTCGGACTCGCCCATGAAGGGTTCCGTAGCAGCAAGTAACATAATATAAAAGTTCTTGTAATGTGTTGTAACTTTGATGGATGTTTTAATAATACTGTATTTTTTTCGATTTATGACGCATTAAAAAAAAACTACTTACTAGATTTCGTTCAAACCAATTTTCGTTGGTAGTTTTTATAGTAATGTAGATCATATATTTTTTTTAGTTTTATCATTCTATTATCTTAGAAGTTAGAGGGGGGGGACACACATTTTACCACTTTGGAAGTGTCTCTCGCGCAAACTATTCAGTTTAGAAAAAAATGATATTAGAAACCTCAGTATCATTTTTGAAGACCTATCCATAGATACCCCACACGCATGGGTTTGATGAAAAAAAAATTTTTGGGTTTCAGTTCTATGTATGGGGACCCCCAAAATTTATAGCTTTTTTTCTACTTTTGTGTAAAAATCTTAATGCGGTTCACAGAATACATCTACTTACAAAGTTTCAACAGTATAGCTCTTATAGTTTCGGAAAAAAGTGGCTGTGACATACGGACGGACAGACAGACAGACAGACAGACAGACATGACGAATCTATAAGGGTTCCGTTTTTTGCCATTTGGCTACGGAACCCTAAAAATGCGAGTATTTAAGCAAAAGTACTTGTGTGTTTATGCTTACGAATACTTAGTTATTATTAATAAAATGCTAATATTGAGAACGAAGCTTGAGAATAATCATAGCAAAGGCAGGATACTGTCTGTTGGGTCAGCTATACTATATTATATTTTAAGCTAGAACATTATAATTATTAATTTTGTCTATAAATTACAGTTAAACCATGATCATTACTTGCTCTAACAGAAATTGGTTCATTTTTGCTCGATGTACGCCAACAATTTGGGTGGGGCGGAAGGTGCCAACAATAGATCCACTGCACGCGACATCGTTCTACATACATTTGCCGAAACGGATCTTGAGCGCTGGCTTCAAGTTGTGCAGAAGTCAAATATTCGTTCTCTTTAGTGGTGCGAAGTCAGACGCGGGAGCGGGGAGTGTCAATGATTGGCTCGCCGCGCCATCGTGTCATAGACGTCACTCGTGATTCGTTGCCTGCGTTGCTGCATGTATCTAACAACGAAGACGATTGGCTCGCCAATGTATGGAATGCGCAAAGCGATCCCCACTCTTACGCCGATCGCTCAAGATCCGTTGCGGCAATTGTACGTTGACGCAATTCGCAACGCAGGGTAAAATAGTCCCGAAGAAACATTTAAAAATATTACTAATTTTGTTTATTTAGGAGAATCGACAACTCATTTATCGACCCATTTTATCAACATTTTCAAGGGCTGAAAATGTTTAAACAATTATATAATATTGTACGCAGCACATAAGCTGAACTAAAATGGCGATCGTTGCTGTGGTGTAATCATAGCAGCCCTCGCGGTACCGCACTTCAATTAAGACTCGAAAATCTGTTGCTGCGCATTAAAGGTCAACTTACGTGCCACGAATAATACATAGGTATCTTACTAATATCAGAGACTTACTTATCGACAGAAACGAACTCGACACTTCCGAAATCGAAACAGAAAACTTGAATGATTGGTTTATTATTTTTCATGTCCACACTAAGAACGCGGCATCTTTGCCACATATTATCAGCCTTATTGAAAGCCAAGTATGTTTTACCTGCATAATAAACAAAATTGTTACAGCTTGTCTCAAATGTTTCTACATTATAATAAAAATGAGTGTATGTCAGCTGTACTGACAGTACAGCTGACTTACACTCATTTTTGATGTGTGTTTGTTTTCAATGGTATGTCAGCCATTTTATAAATAGTAAAAAAACACATCAGTCAAATCACAAAACAGGCAGGTATAGTACAATTCACGAATGATGGCGGGCGTGAAGTTAGCCTTTGCGAACTTTCGCGCATACCACACTCTTCTAGCACACGCACGACGTCATTTGGTTCCTAAAACACGTTACTGCGCAGCCTTCTGCGCAAACTTCACGCCCGCCATCATTCGTGAATTGTACTATACAGAAGACAATCTACATACAAAGCGCGCTCGACCAACGCACCACACATAGACACCTCTCAAGGACACGATATCTCGGCTCATCAATCGCCCGGTCGCATTCGTACATTTCGTACAGTTTGCCGCAACGTCAGCGCTTTGCGCGTGTGTGCAATCGCTTAGCGTAGGTATAAAAAGTGAAGTCATACATGAGATTGACTGTACCTATTTTGTGATCAGATACACGTTTGCAAAATACTTACCCGGCATAATATGATTCAGAGACGGTTTGGCGAACGATACAGCATTTCGGAATTCGCGCAACATATCTTTGACCAGCCCCTGGAAACACGCTCTTTGTACGAAGAAATTGTGAGGATCCACAATATGTGAAACGTAAATTAACTCTTGAGAACCTAGAATTGAAAGAAACCCATATTATTTATCTTACAATTGCACTGGATATTTTTTATTTATGAACTTTAAAATACCTTCAATTAGTTGCTGTGGATGTTGGTTCTCTTGAAATGGTGCGACTGGTTGGACTACAGGCTGTTGCTGATAGTTATCTAGAAAATGATAAAACGATTAACAATAGGAAATTAAACAAATAATATGATATAATAGCATAAAAATGGCTTTTATTGAAAAGTATTATTTTAGTTAAAAACTTAGCACCATATTATTGGGTTGTGGGATTCTTAGGAAATAGTTACACTAGCCCTAGGATGCAAATAGTAACTGAAAAACATAGGTGGGCCTTAGTCAGTAAAAGTCTGACACCCCTTTCGCTTCACCAAGAGCGGAAGAAATTATTTTCGAATTTACCGCCAAAAAACCGCTAAAGCTTAGGCATATTTTTAGTATCCATTAGCTAAAATATTTAAGAAAATTGCACTGTAGTAGTGCAGGTAGAGAAAGAAGACTAAAGATTAAAAAAAAACTTACTCTGTGTAATGTAACTCTTATTAGAGTTCTCACTGCCATTGGAATTTAGAGATGATACAGATCCACTCTTGCTACGATATTTAGGAGCATTCGTGAATAAAGTTGGAGCTTTGCAAGATTCTTTTTCAGCTTTGGGCTTTGTTTGTCTTGCATCTATAATAAAATTGTTAATAGTGTAATTCATTATTTGTTAATAAAAGGAAGAGCAATTCTTTGAAGTATTTATAAGACTCTTGGGAGTTTATAAACGAATATTGTGCTAGTCACAACTATGTAGGTATTATTTAACCCCTTATTTATGGTTCATAAGGACTTCCTTGTGTTTCAGTCTAGTTAATTGCATTGTTCAATAATAATACCCAATGGTTTTTACTATTATTACTAGCATCCGCCAGCGGCTACGCCTAGCGAAAGTAGGTTTCTCCGTACAAAATTTGGAACCCCATTTCATGGCTTTAGGAAGCTATTTTTTGGAAAATACTCTGTTATTGCTCTACAACGATAGTTTAGACTACTAGGCTTCTGCTAGCTCGTAGTCTAATATATAAATAAATCTGTTCAGTTATGATGACCATATTCATTTTGCTGATGGCGTATATGTATATTTAGCAACTAAACAAACCAACAAGCCAATCTAAAATTTTACCTTTAGGTAATTCAGGTGGATAGACGGGAGAATTGGGCGCTGGCGGTATTTCTATATCTTCACTCAGTTCTGAAGTCGAGCGCAGCTTGTACAGAGACTTGACATTCCCTTCCAAGTGCACATAATCACTCATCAATGCACACAAATCCTCATTCACTGTGACCCTGTTGAAAAAAAAAATTTTATTATTCCTATAAATTAATAACAAATATTGACTTGTATATTCTAATCTATTACAATAATTAGGGCATTGTCATATACTTGTAGGTTATATGTACATAGTACATTTAATTATAATGACTCACTTTAGAGATTCTTTATTTGTTTCTGTCCTATTCAGGTACCAAGGAATATTTGTTACTTGTTTAGCTTCTTCCAAGAGAGCTGGCAAATTTATCTAAAATTAAAAATAGCAAAATCATTTAGTAGAAGAATATTAAGTTATATACGAAGCGAGCAGGCCTTTTCTAAATCAGGAAATTTAATTACCAAACGAGGAAGCCGATTGAGAAATAACTATAAGGGCTTCAATGTTCCCATCATCGTGGCTCATTGCACTAAAATAATTTAGTGTATAAATACAAATAATATATATATATATAGTATATAATAGTTACATACTTAATAAATCAATAATATATTAATTGCTATTTTATTTACTTCAAACTATAGTTACCTACAGATTTAGAGGATTAAGTCATGAGTTCTTTTAAAAAGACTGAGTCTTTGAGTTCTTCAGGACAAGTCTTTTTACAAAAGACTCCAAATTTTAAAGGACTTGAGCTCTTAAGTTGTATTTATAAGACTTGAGTCTCCAAAAAGAGCTCGTTTTATTAAATGAAACTCCAAGACTTGACTTTCATACAACACTAGTTATTGATTAAGACAATGTGTAAATAATTAACAATAGTAATGGTGAATTTAGGAATTACCTGTTTTATGTTTTTGGTATCTGTAGCAGCTGCTATCATTCTCAAGACAGTTTTAGCTTTCTTTATAGAATTTGCAACTTCAGATTTAGCTTTTTGCAGAGAGTTCTTTTCAGAGAACTTCAAATACAAAATTATGTTAATGATTTCATCCTTATGTTTTTGTACTATATAAAGCAGCTTTGAGAAGTGTTGTTCTACATTGGCTACTATTTGAGATAGCTCCTTAACAGATCCAGTATCATTTTCATAGTTATTGAGCAAATATCCAATGTCCTGGAAAACATGACTTATATACACATAAAGATCAATAATAAATGAAACTCATAGATGATACTTTACGAATGCATTGAGAGTACATACAACAGCCGTTTTTGTGAGTCTTCTGAAGATTTCATCTACTTGTGGAGACATATCGGTCAAATTCTCCAGAAAAGATTCATTCTGCAAAAAAGGTTATTCTATAAGTTCTTTAAGTTTTTCAAAATAATAAATAATACTTATGTATTTTTAATTAAAAAGTGAATGAGTTTGATCACTACTTCTTTATATGCTTACTTTTATTTTAGTCCACAATTAGTAACCAATATTTGAATAATAGGCACATTTAATTTGATTAATTCAAGTGTTCTTTTAAAACTTACCACTTCCTGTAAAGACACAACGTCATGGTTCTTGCACGATTTTTCACCACCGAGCATCATACAGTCTGTGCATACAGGTTTTTTGCAATCATTGCAGTAGTAATCAAGTGGTTTTCCAACATGCAGTTTACAAGTGTTGGGCTGTATACTAGATTCTAAAAAAGAAACAATATTTTGTATTATGTTTCTAGTGAACATACAAAAATACAGAATATTTTATTATCGCTTTAATGTTTTCTTTACACCTACCACTAACTCTTACCTCAAGAAATGCTCTGAGTCTGTTTTTTTAAGTGTTGTGTTACTTTTTTGGTGTGCACTAATTCTAAGTCCCGTCATGTAAGATACAAATCATTTATAGATTATACTGTTGCAGATTGGAATGTGTTACCATTGTCAGTTAGAGAAGCCCATACTCCATCTGTTTAGGCACATAACTAAACAGAAACCATATTTGTACCTACGTCTTTTTATTTAAAACAAATCATATAAAAGACAGATTTAAATTTAGTTAATTACCTAATATCAGTTAAGTAAATACCTAATGGTAAACTTTTTTGACGTGTTAGGATTGGTTTCTATTAGTTAACTACCTAAACAAATAAAGTATTCATAGACTCTAATTTTCTTTCCCAGTAATTCCATTGTTTCTACTCTACATCAAGTTATGTACCTATTTCCTCAAGTTTTAAAGAATTTATAAACAGAGTTTCAGAATGTTTCATCATCTCAGGAAACAGTTTATAAACGAAGGTGAACATGAAACATTGTTATGAAACATGTTGCCATGTTTCCCACACATGACATATTGAATTGAGAGCAAGATGAAAAATCTAGTTGTTAGAAACAGCTTTGAAATGAACCTATTTAGTTTCTATGGAGCATACACCTTTATTTAACAACTGTTCCCAGTTGCTAAAAATAAAGTGGTATACATATAAGGGTTAGTTAGCTTTTAGACTTATATAATTTTAATAATTTAATTCATTCATCTCAAACAAACCTATATTTTGCAGCACATGGTTCTTAAATATTACAAAATTCTTGTGAGTTTTATTGAAGCAGGTATCACATAAAATGGTGGCACACTCTTTACACATTTTCGAAGTTGTAGTATTACATTCTAAACAATTGCCTGTAAAAATATGATTTATTAGTATTGAGATTCTAATTTTATAAAAAAAAAAGTTTAAACAATGGAATCTATCATTAATGTATTAAGTGTAGTTCATAAATTAATGATAGATTCCATTAATTTTGAATCATCACAAAACAATTAACTAACAAAAATAAATGAGGTTTTCATCAACTTAATATCTACTTACCTTGAGCAGCATCATTTTTTAGTAAAGTTTTCAGATCAATGAAACTATCTTCTTCAGTTTTCTTGTGTGTTGTATCTGGAGTCTAGAAAATGTCAAAATAAATCAGATGACTTTCATTTGACCAAGTGCATGGGACCAAATTATTTTTTATTCATATTTTACCTTCATCAGCTGCATGGTTAGCTCACCAACCATCTGAACGTTCACAGGAAACTTCTGATGTAACTTAGTTTTATTTTGAACCAACTCATTAGTATCAGATGCCTTGACTTCTGCTTCACAGAGGCAAACCTTGCACTCTATTGGTTCCAAACACTTCATAATATTGACAATGCAATTTTCGCACATGGTATGGCCACATGGTAGAAATAATGGCAAGTTCCCTTTCACCTTGAATGATGCGACTGAGAAAAATGAAAGGAATTGCAAGATTACCTTGTAGTATAACATGATAGGTAATTAATCTCACCAGTTAAGAAGTATTTTAATTTAAAGATGCTTCAGTGGATAACAAAATATTAGAATTAGAAATTAGTTGGATAAATCTTAAAATATTAACTTCTAAACCAATCCAACATCCAAATCATGAGTTAGAGAAAATAGAAATAGATTTCTTAATCAAGAAATCGTCAAACAAGATAAGTCTCTCTTTTTTGTTTACATTAAACAAAATCTAGACATTATTAGGTATGTAGGTATACACATATCGATGGTCATAGGTTGACAGCACGTAACTAATGTATAGAATTTTACAGGAGAGGGAAAAAACTGTATCATTTCGAAAATAAATAAAAAAACAATGAAATAAAAAAGTAGTTGGTGGATAACTAAAGTTATCTTCTATTGATATAATTTCAAAAAAGGAGATACCCACATAGGTTTTTTATTAATTATTCAATATACAAGCAGTTGTGAGTAAACAATATTAAAAAATCCTCACTTCTGACAAGTTACAAGCAGTCAACTACACTTGCGAATTGTCAATTCAAATAAATACTATTTTATTAAATTGAAACAATTAAATTTGCGACTAATTATCGTAAATAAGAGTGATAATCAGTAGGTATTACAGTTTTAGGAGCTTGCAAGTCATTAAAATTTTATAAAGTTTATGCGAGTTCTTAAAAAGTTGTTCGTAGGTTGTTACCGGAAAATTAATATTTCTTGGCCTCATCATCATCATTATTTCAGCCAAAAGTTGTTCACTATTGGACATAAGCCTCCCCCAAGTGTCGCAATAACGGCCAATCATGTGCGTCTCGCATGCCTCGGATTTCCGCAACCCTCACCAGGTCATCGGTTGTGGAAGGCCTACGGAGGAGCTCAGTATAATGCTCGGTGACCTCAGTAGAGCTTCCGAAAGAGTAGGATATAAAATGAACATGGACAAAACCAAAGTCATGGTAAAAATCCATGTAGCACCCACTCCTATCAAGATCTCAACACTCGAAGTTTTGGACTATGTTTACCTGAGACAGACTGTTCAGTTACGTAGGTCTAACTTCTAGGAAGAGGTCAACCGTCTAGTTCGACTCGGCTGGGCAGCTTTTGGGAAACTGCGCGGTATCTTCTTGTCCAATGTACCAGTGTCTCAAGACAAAAGTCTATGACTGTGTATGTGTGTGTTGCCAGTGACAATGTACCTCATCAGAAGGCTTAAAGTCAACCAAAGGGCAATGGAAAGGTTTATGCTTGAAGTTTCCTTGCGTGATTACATCGGAAATGAAGATATCCGCAGGCTATCTGTTTTGTACAATAAAATTTTAAGATCTGTGACAACAGGATCTCCATTTTTCTTTTCAGGCCTGATACTTTCATGACGCATCACTTTTGGATTTTCTTAAAATTTGATGTTGTATGGATCTTATCGTGTTTTCGCATATTGGTGATAGATGGAACATAAATAGCATTATATTTTTTTATGCCAGGTTCAATGGCAGCATGATGCTATCCACTTTCATCTGCTTATGCTCAGGTTCACACAGGACATTAGTGGTAAATAACCATATTATTCACAGCAGCAAAGTTGGCTAGAGCATTTAGCTACTAATACTGCATTCTATTTTGATAGGTGCACAACCGCCACTCTAAATAATGATAGGTTTTGTTACAAATTCGCCTTCAGAATTGGAAATCATATCATAAAGCTAATCTTAAATGCATCTAACAAAAACTGATGCCTGACCCTGTCTGAGTACATACACATGAGACTCATGAGGACGTACTTTCACAGAACATACAAGATGTCTAAGACAACACATTTTCCTTCATCTGCCTCTTATTTAATTGTTTTCCCTCAGCTGATGATATTTTTATTGCTGTTCCGATATTTATTTAGTATGGTAGCTTAATCTTATTCTGTTTTTGCGAACTGCATTTTGCTTGCCTTGCTTGTTTGTTTGAGCTCAGGTTGATACTTTTTCTTTGTGGGTTGTCAACTGTAGAATAAATTGTTCGAGTGACATTTTTTGTTTATTACGAGTTAACAATAGGAAGATTTGGCGCTTAATTTAAAATTTTTTGATGTGCTTAACTCATTTTGCGAAAAAATGTGAGTTACGAGTTGTCAACGTATGACCATCGATATCGTGAATAAAATCTAAGGTGCTGGTAACAGGACTATAAACTAAGCTCTCAGGATCTATTGTTGATTGCATCTTGGCCAGTTTTTCTTATTATGCATAACCAACATGGCATAGAATCTGAATTTCAACATTTTTGTTATTGTCAACAACTAAACTTCGGCAAGATTTATGTCTAAAAATCTTGTCGAAGTTCAGTTGACTGAACAGTCTAGTACTGACAGTAGAGAACAAATCATGAAAGTTATTTTGATACAGTAATCGTGAATAATTTGGAAATCGATCGTACTGAGGGTTATTATAACATTGCATAAATAATGAAATATACGCCGCCGAAAAATGGCGTTTGTAAACAATAATCACAAAATTAATATTGATCGAGTGCGAGTAGTTCTTATCAAAAGTTTAATGTAGGTAAGTCTTCCGTGACATCTTTTTTCAATACAAAGGGAAACATTGTACTTACATTGTATATGATATAGTTGACTGCAACTTGGACAACTCTTCTTCAAGTCGTCCTCCATTGTGATAATGCCCGAAGGCGGTTATTTGATGTTTTGTTTATTGCTCCAATAAAAACGTTATCGTTTTATATTATACGATGGATAAAAATAGCTAATTACAGCTATTGGTTGATTACAGACAGCCCTTGGACTTTTACTTTCACACTGACTGACCGTTTTCAAAGACTTCAACTGTTTCGCAGAATCAAACAACATGAAATAAACAGAAAAATTGTATGACAAAATGTGACCAGTGTTGCCAACAGTTAATCTATCTTTCCACGTCAATCGTAAGTGAACTTGAAATCAGGGATTTGAAACGTTACTCAAAATAACGATACCGAACGGCACAAAATATCGATACCGGAACAATCCGGTATGGATATTTTGTGCCGTTCTATCTATCAGAATCATAACAAATTATTTGACGGCGTATGGGGAATTAATAACGTTATAAATTATCTGACACGTTTCAACGGTAACATTGTTGTAAAAGGATACAAACTTCCTACTTATCGTACCTTAAAATATTGTTTTATCAAAATAATATTCGCAACTAAATACTTACCTACAAAAACTCAGGTGATACCAGCGTGCCGGTCGGGCGATACGTGAGTCGGTGGACCGGGCGCCCGACTGGCAAGTGACCATAAAATAAGTTTCTAAATAAATAAGTCTTGTAAGCGATAACTTTATTTTTTTACTACAAATATACTACATATCAAAATAAAAAATATGTGTTTATTAAAATATATTCAAGTTTATCTTGTCAAAATTTGCACACTAGCTAAAAGCTTTTCCTGTATTATACTGGACAGGCTGTTCCATATGTTTGAAGGCTAATTTTCCATACCTATTTGAAGCGCCACTTGCAAGCGTCCAGAGAACTAATTTTGACTTATATTAATGCAAATGGCTCAGCAGCATTACCATCACAACGTGCGCACATTATTTATTTTCAACATATTCAGGATTAGAATATCCAGCCATAATCAGCACTTGTAATGGCACAGCATAGCATCAGAGCAAGATACGTGATAACAGTCAGTTAACAAAATATGAGCTTGTGTGACGTAGAGTTGAAACTAACTAACGCTGACCCTGACGACCGTCTCGCAATATTACCTGCTTCACATAAAAATTTTTTTTTCCCAGTCACTGGCAAAAGTATTGACATTCATACTTTTCTAAATATCGGATATTTTTACATCTAGTAATATAAACATCAGGTGTACTATTTTTTTTTTGCTCTAGACAACTTGTTGTATTGAGTATGGAGTACGAAAGTGCAAAAGTTGAAAAAAAATTCAATCTATGAATTATGATATTTGCACTAAGGGCCTGCGCACACTTGAGACAAGACGTCTTATACAAGTCTGTCAAAACTGTTTTGTCTAAGAAATTTCAGACTTGATTGAGACGTCTTAGACAGACTGTCCAAGACGTCTAGTCTCAAGTGTGCGCAGGCCCTAAGAAAGATCTGCTATGGCATAAATTATGATAATAATTTAAATTTCAGTACAGTCACGCCGTAAATAGTTTTCAAACTGGCGTTAAATGGTTAAATCTGTTATTTTTATAAAAAATGTAAAAATCCTACTAACTCAAAAACTACTGAATATCGGTAGAACATTTGGTGGTTTCATTTGTTGAATTTTAGTCTTACCCTAACGTTCTGCAAGGAATAGGTACTTCGAGCTACCAGTAACCCCGTGTACATAAAAATGAACAAATGAAAAAGTAAAGTATTTAGTTAAAGTTTCAATATAACCTGATAAATTAACACAACCCAACCCTTAATCTATCTCCTTTCTCTCAGTCCATCCAAAGGTTGTCTGTAAGAGATCGCCCTGTGCGATAAGACCGCCCATTGTGCACTTAGTCTTTTAAATGTTTGTCCTGTATTTTTGTTTATTTGGTGTACAATAAAGATTATAATAAATAAATAAATTTAATAAAGTAGTACTACTTATTAATAGTAATAAGTATTTAAAATCTCAAAGTATCCTATGTTATCTTTAGTTAATACTTATGATCAGTAAACAAACTTGCCAATTCCAAAGAAATTAAAAAATATATCTTCGAATCTGTTTAAAAAACCACTATAAATAAATGATATTATTTCTCCACCAAATGGGAGGGTAGAAAATACCAGTTTTAGTGGAAAATTTACTGTATTTACAACACTGAATACAACTCGCAGTTTTCTTTTAATTTATTGCTTGACCCGGTCAATGCGAGTTGTATACAAAGCCTTTTAGTCGGAATAATGGAGATTGTACATAAGTATAAGATATTGTATACAATTAGAATATGGATCTACTATATCCACTTTAGATTAAATACCTAAAGATATCGCCACCGCGTGGCCACACATGAGACAGCACTATAACACTAAAATGAGGTTATTACGTAAACTTTACAGTAAATATGACCACAGAAATACACTTATAACTTAACTTTATGAGTCTATTTGTCATGCATACACTAAAACTTTTAATTTAATTGCTGAAATTATTTTAGAGACATAAAAAATTACTCGAGTTGACCCCAAAGTGACAGTGATAGGCCTTTGTTTGGCTCACTTTTCAAAGTTAGCCAAGCAAAAAAGCGACACGCCGAATGAGACAGGGAATGTTATGTTTTGTCTCAATTTTCTCACTTGTTTCGTAAATATGCTTCTCACTTCCACACTTCCCTACAGTCTCATGGCTATACCTAGAGGTTTACTTTCCGTACAGACTCTACTAATATTTTGTAGTATTTCGAAGGAAACGTATAAATTCAATCATCATTCAATTCATTCGTCTCGACCTACTTTTAACCCCTCCGGTAGCTCAGTGCCTATTGCAAGTACATAAAATTTTACCTATGCTAACATATACTAGTACTAAAGCAGTTTGCAAAATGCTTTAGTAGATCCTGAAATATGACCCCGTGAATATAGCTAATTTTGGCACTGACTCATTGACCAGTAATCAAATCCTCTAGGCCACTTCCAATATTATCCTAGCGTTATTTGGCACACAGGTCGTGTGTTATATTTAGATTAACAAAACATAAGGAATTTTACGGATTACGTAAAACCAATTTTGCCCAGGGATAGCGATTACAGATTGATTACTCGGAAAACCAATGTTAAGTGTGAAAGAAATCGTTTTTTTTAAATCGATCTTAACCAATCGAGTTAAGATTCCTCGTCTATTTCGGCGGTTTCCCTGCGGTCCTATCTAGCGGGCATTGGCCCTGCCAGGTCCCTCCGGTTTACTGACATCTCTTTGAGGAGCGCATGGATTACTACGCGCTGTTGATGACTGGACTCGGTCCGCCTCGGATTACCGGACGGCCGGACGGCGAACTACCCATTGCTCAACGTCCACAAGCCCGCGTTTACCGTAGGTGGTAGTCAGGACCAGAATCTCGGTGGCTGAGACGTGAGGATGTTCTTTCCCTAAAGCGTGCGGCCTCCTCCTTTGCTAGAATTAGATACCTACTGATTTACAGAAGGAGGTTTACAGAGGTGCAGGAACCTCGAATCCCGAACTTGCCATTTCCGTTGAGTACCTGCGTCATGCGGAACGTGAGGACGCAGTGTTGCAGCTCCAGCCATTCCCCAAACAGGGACTTACCGTAGTGATTATGGCGTGCCCATCCGACTGGTTAAACTGCTGTTGCCTAAGTACAAGGTATCTCGTTTAATAGTAGTTTATGTGACTAGGGGATAAAGCAGTGTCTTTAAGTCGCGGGCGACATGTTGAATTCCGAACGAAACGAAGGTTGCTGATTTTAATCCCGAACGATAGTGAGGGATTTATAAAATTAACTCCCGAGCATTGCGAGGGAGTTAATAAAGAAACCTGAGTGAAGTGAGGAATTTAAACCGCCCAAGACAAAGACTGCTTTATCCCCGTGTTGCATACTCTACTTTTTACACCATCTGTGAGATAATTAAAAGACAATTTGGTCGACCAAATCATATATTAGAGAAATATAAGTATTATATTTATAAGTTCATCAAACAAACAAAATTCACTACTCCAAGATTCTATGTTTTCAATTTTCTATAATGCTCCCGTGTCGTCAGGTATTATTCTATTTTCTTTTTTTTGTTAGTGGCCAATTTGAATCATAGTGATTACATACTCTTTGGTTTGAATTTCGAGTCAACTTGTTCGATGCGCCTACATTTTAATTCACAATGTTGACGATTCTAGATGCTCCAAATTCAAATCTCATTATTCCCTAGGGATCGGCCATACTGCATTATCTCCCTAGGTATATAATGACTTGCTTTAAGTGAGGTTTGTATGACGTGTAAAACGACATTATCGAGCAGGTGGTGTAAAAAATATATTGCGTGTATAGACATAGTTTGTTAACAACAATTGGCTCATATTTTTTGAGACATTAGACATTTGACACTCCGTCTAGATAAATATGTATAATTAAAAAAAATAAAGCTATAGTTAATATAATATTGATTTTTGTTTGTTCTACACTCGACAGAGTGTGGTTAAGATCGGGTTTCGCCAATATATATCATGATATATATCACGATATATATTGTTTTTTTCCTGTCTTCTAACCTAAATATTTTGGAGATTAATCAGATTTTTTTTTTGATTTTTGATTGTTTTTTTTTTGGAGATTTTGGAGATTAACCTGGCAACATGTAGCGTAGATTGTTCCCCAAAATGGCAACCTTATTTAAAGTTGAGGAAATCCCCTTTAACTTACTAGTACGGCTAACTTTTTTTATTGAAATTCAAACCAAAGGTTTATTTTACGAGTAGTACAGCTGCAGCTCCGATAATACAATGATATATATAATAGGTACTTGTCCCTTATAAGTGTTCATTAAAAAATTCTTTTTCAATTATACACCAATTATTATGTTACTTTTTTTGAAAATGTGGTACAAAATGTCCCTTATGGTTAGCTTATAATATTTTATTGTAACAGGAAATTTAACAAAATCAAATTAGCCAGTGGTCTCCAAACTAGGCAGCGCCTGTATCTTGGAGGCCTAAGTTGCGTTAATTTAAATTTTTCGGAGACATGTAAAGTTAGCATTACTTATAATAATATTAAATACAATAATTTGAATAAGACATGTAAATTAGGTAGGCGTATCAAACTGCCTACTGAGCTATGAATGAATTGATAGGATGGTTCATTGTATAAATGTTACCTGGACATAATATATACACAGTGAACCATCACATGGAACATTTTCGCTGTTCGTAGCATTAAAATTACAATAATAATTTCATTTTAGAAAAAGATCAACCATATGGTCCTTTATCGTTAGTAAAATAACAAAACATACTCATACTCGGAAAGTAGATCTAAAGATGCTTGACGAGCGGGTTGAAAGTATTGTGTGTTTCACTTAAGAGGTTCCTTTGCCGTAATGTTGGCGCTCCTGTCTGTCTACAGAAAAAAGAAGGGAAAAATGAAAAGAGTTGCCTACTCTACCAACATTTTTGCACGAAATGTGAAACTAAATCGATTTTAACGGTAGTCGCACCATTTTATGGAGAATAAATGAGAATGGGATTTTATTAAAAAAAAGGCAAGTCTAAAAGGAAGTTGTTGGATGGAGAGGTACGATATTGCGGCGTGGCGTTTTCGGTATTTGAAAGAATTGCAGATCGATTGAAATGGAGCCCAACGTTGTATGCTTTATTCAAAAATAGTTTTTACAGTTTCCAAAAAAAAAAAAATATAAGGCCATTGTTAAAAGTAACGAAATATCAGTTAATCTCCCCAATATTCAGAAATATCATTGCTAAAAATTGCAACACTGTTTTTCCGTATTGCCAACATTACGGCGAAGGGAATGCTTACAGCTTACCTACGTGAAACGCACTTTAAGGATCACATCACATAATAATTATGTATTATAATTATTATATCATCACGTAGCTGGGGCCGTGCTTAATGTTGCCAGCCTAACAAATCTATTTTCCTTAATTTGATTAAAAACGCTCTTTCGTATCACTGTGTAATTTAAAGAATTTATTTATTTAATTTTTACCTTTATTATTTTAAAAATCGTAAGAACTTTGTAAATCTTTTATTTAAAAAATATTTTCTTGTAGAGATACATTGTCGTTCTTCTGGCATTACAGTAACTCTTGCGCTTTTGTATTGTCTGTTGTAGGGCTTTGTTTATTTATGTGCAGTGGTATGATGCATTATCCATTAATACAATACAATTCTGTTTTAGATTTGGCACTATGTATTCCTTCATGGATGAAGTTTGCAGAATTCATATCGTCATGATAGTCACTTGATTAAGATTTAAGCACATAATAGCCGCCCATTTTCAACAAACTTTGTTGACTTGCCAGGTACCGCTCGGGTACGCATATTTAGGAAAATTTTATTTTGATGCTCACCCGAATAATTATTTGACAAATGGGTCTAATTTTGGAAAATGGTACCGCAGGTCCAATATTTTCTCATTTCTCTTCACAAACATGTTTGATTTTCAAGATAAATTCTATACAGCCAGTCAATTACAGCGCACTGTAGAGTCTGTCTAAAAAGTCAAACGACTTAGGTAATTATTAGGGCAAAATGAAATCTGATGTAGTCGATGTTGGTTCAATAATCAAGGTTGATAAAGAGATCTTGATCACAGTTTACTATACGAGATGTGAAAATGAAATATAGATGAAAATGAAAAATAATGGCTGAATACCCGGCCGGCCGGACATAAAAAAAAAAAACCGGCCAAGAGCGTGTCGGGCCACGCTCAGTGTTCCGTAGTTCCCCGTCCGTCACAATAAGTGTAACCACTTATGAGTTTAAAAAACTGCTTGCATATACAATTATACTACAAACTTAGTCCAGAAATTATTTTGTAGAACCTTTTTGTCTTTTTTGTACAAAAACTGTTCTTTCCATCAAGTTCAAAATGATTTTCCTAGAAAGTTCTTACAAAGTTCTATTTTTCCGATTTTTTCATATTTTCTAAACTTATGGTTCAAAAGTTAGAGGGACACACACACACATTGTTTTTTACTTTTGGAGCGATTATTTCCGAAATTATTGACATTATCAAAAAGTGATTTTAGTAAACCCCTATTCATTTTTAAATACCTATCCAACAACATACTACACGTTAGGGTTGAAATTAAAAAAAAAAACACTTCCCACTTTACATATAGGGGGGCAACCCTAATAAAACATTTTTTTCGATTTTTTATTTTACCACTTTGTCGACGTGATTGATATACATGTTGGTACCAAATTTCAGCTTTCTAGTGCTAACGGTCACAGAGATTAAGCGAGGACGGACAGACGGACAGACAGACAGGCAGACAGACGGACAGACAGACATGGCGAAACTGTAAGGGTTCCTAGTTGACTACGGAACCCTAAAAAATAGGCGGGAAAGCGACATACCATAATTATTTGTTTTTTTCTGGTTGTTGTAGAGTTTTGTTTAATACTTTACTATCACGATAAGTTCATCAGATTCAGATATGAATTTAACGCCTTATTCCTAAGAAAGAACGCCAAAGCAGTAGTGGAAAATCTTTTACCGCCTAAATCAAAAGCAAGATACTTAAATTCATAATTATATATTTCAGGTTTTTATTTTCACTTTCCTTGTATTCGTAATGTAAAGCATTGTGTTTACCTCGGGTAAAAGATTTAGGTATTTAGTCTCTCGATATATTGGGCAAACTCCTTTTCGGGCCTAAATAAGTTAATTTCACCCCTTTACTTTTCTTTCTTTGCCCTTTATGTTCCAGGACAATGGGTTGCCTTTTCGGAAGTAAACATAATATATATGGTCCCAATACTGTAGGGCATGACACTGAAAATATCTGAATCAAACTAAACGGGCTGTTTTTAAATCAGTTAAATTTCGAATTAGTCGATCAGCGTATGCTGCAGAGCTACGTTTTTTCGATTATTTATTTGTATGTGGGCACTACTAAAGCATTGTATGTAGAATTATGACCAAAAACTCTTAACCTTTTATTAGCGCACTAGTTTCCACTTGCCTAACTACATTTGGTTATTTTTTTATATGAACATTAAACCAGTGTGATATTTTTGAAAGAGCAATATTTATATCGTCAGTAATTAAACTGCAAAGTCGTTAAAAAACTTTTACTAGGAGAAACAATTGTTTCTATTTAATCATATTAATTTGTGTCGTAGGTAGATATTGCAAATATTCGAGTTTTGATTTTCGAATTTTCGAATATTTTTTTAGTATCCACTATTCGAATATTTTAAAAATAAAAAAAAAACACTTAAAATTATATTTTTATTGCTTTAGGAATTATATTTTTAAAAGATAAGTAAACCTAGCAAAATACTGCCGTGCAGGCACTAAATCGCAGTAACATGTCTTTTTACGTTTATGAGTTAATTTTTGATTTGACGATTTACTTGGCAGAAAACTCAAATTTACTAAATCAACGTCGTATGCCGAAATACATTATAATACTGTTACTTACGAAAAAGTTTGAATTAGCGGAAATGGTTAAAAAATAAAGGTTTGTAAGATTACTTACACAACAAAATAGATAAACAAATGTCGTGTTTGTTTTATAAATCCCTAGGTACTAGTAACTGTAGTAAGTAACAAATTTTGTTACTTACTACAGTTACTATATGTTTGTACATCGGCTTGTTCGGTTGAAGATGCAAATTAAAATGCAGTAAAGAACATCTTAAACTGCAAATTAGTCCGCAAAATAGCACATTAAGAGGCTGCTTTTCCACTCGCCTATCGTAAATTCCGATGCCGGTGGGCTACAATTTTTTATATTTTTAAATGATTTTAATGTGTTTTTTTTAAAGAAATATTTAAAAATGTTACAGATGTAAATAAAAAATAAATAAATGGAACATAATTAATAATAATAAGTGTAGATTCATCAAAATTTGAAATAATTATAGAATTCTTATGTAAATTAAGAAGTCTCCTCCTCCTTGCGTCGTTTATCCTCAATGCTGAGGGTCGTGACTGTAACGAATAACTTTCTTATGAATTAAATTTTATTTTCAGTTATTTTTAAGTTAAACAAATTACTGATATTACATAAATAAACAAAAACTTCAATGGCCACTTAAAATTTTGTAATTAACAAATGCGATGCATTCTAATTTATAAGTTGTAAATAATGTAACATAACAACACGAATAGAATCATCATTTATCTTAAATAATATACACTCGATGATTAGATACTAAAATAAAAAATATTATTAAATTTTAAAAACTTACGTTCTTATAAATCACACGATTATACATTAAATGTTAAAACAATTATAAAATTCTTTCAAAAATTATAAAACTTTTAAAGTCTTAAACTCGTTAATAATAAGATCAAAAATTGACACAAATGCAAAGGTGTCGTAAAGATATTACCGCATTATTTTTATATGCAATAAGTAATACACTAATAAATCAGATTCATCAATAATAATTCAGAATTAAATCAGATTTACCTATTAAAATATCGAAAATTACCGCAGTGCGTAATTCTACCAACATAAACTTTAGACTAGTATTCTTTTGGCAGTTTTCGAATATCCTATATTTGGATAATTATATTTATTTAGTATTCGAATAAAATTTTGGAAAGACTATTCGAATAAATCGAATATTCGATTGCAATGTCTAGTCGTAGGACATACACTGGTCTGCCCTCGCCCAAGCAGCTCCTGCCCAATCTAGGGGCGCCGGTAAGGGTGCTGTCGCTACGAAAGCGACGGGCAGACAAGCTGAATGCATGCCAGAGTGCAGTCAGAGGTTCATGTCCATCCGGAAGGTGCGGGGATCCGCAAGATTTCCCGCGAAGCGGCGAGCCTCCTTGCTGGCCAACCATCATGGGATCTGGAGGCAGCAGTCACAATTTGCGCGTGGAGATGCAATGTCGGTGCGAAACTCCTACCCATACGCGGCATGGCAGACACAGTTTGGGTAGGATGTTTTGGAGGAATGGCGACAGCGACTGTCGCAACTTAGTGTTGGGTGGGTTACGCAACTATGGCGATAAGTTCCCTCTTTGAGGAGTGGCTGGAAAGACAACACAGCGTCCTCACCTTCCACATGCCGCAGGCTAACCGGACCTGGTAAGTTCGGAAGGTTCCTGCTCCGGATTCGTGTGGAAGAAACGCCCGGGTTTCACCATTGTGTGGACAACTCGGAGGACACGGAAGAGCATACGATGAAGGCAGTGCACCACGACGCTCCTCGACCTCTCGCGCCATGCCCTAGTACAGGCCATGGTCCGAAGCGAGGAGAAATGGTAGGCGGTTGCTTCCTTCTGCGAAGCAGTAATGCTAGCAAAGCCCTCATGCCTCAGCCACGGGATTTCGATCCCGATTTCCTGCCACCAATGACGGTGAGCAATGGATAGTACTCCGCTGTATGGTCGTCGAGCCCAAGTCGTAGACGGTGCAAACTATTCCCGCGCGCCTCAAGGAGTTGTCAGCAAACTTAAGGGCCTGGCAGGGTCGAAGCCTACTGGGGCCAAGGTTCTGCTTCAGAAAGGAAGGCTCGGCCCTGGTATGAAAGGCAATGAAGGAACAGGGTAGATTTTTTATTCAGTAAAAGTATAACACTATTTCTCGCTCCGCCCAAGGGTAGGGAATGCCATTAGATGATTTTTAAGAGTGTGTATGTTTCCTACTTTTACACACTCAAACGGCTGAAAGGAAGTCTTTTTTTTATTGTTGATAGGTTCGCGCTTAACCGCTACCTCATCTGGTGGAAAGCGACGATGCGGTCAATGATGGAACGCGCTTACCTAGAAGAAACCTATTCACTCTCGACTTAAAGATTTCCGGGTTGTAGGTATCAGGAAACAGACTCCGGCTAGGAATTCCACTCCCTAGCCGCACGCACAATGAATGTGTTCCCAAAACCTTTTGTGCGTGTAGGTGGGATATTCACCATAAGTCGATGAAATTTAGTACAAGGGTACACCATGTCCGGAGTAGGACATACAATTCTTTTGATTCTGAGAGTGTGTTCTCTTGGGATACATTTCTACTATCACGCGGGCGAAGTCCTATCACTTGACTTTCGTGTCAATAACAATTTTAGATTTGGAAACAGGGCGACGCATGTAGGTAAACCAAATGGGTGTCCTGTAATTCTGTCCCGTTTAACACTAGGTCCACAACATTTCGCGAGTCTTAACTCTATTAACAATACGAGATTTTGCTTTCATGTCTTGTGTGTGGAGCTATAATAAATCAACATGGAAGTAAAAGTAGGCATGTAGTGTATATTATATTCAAAATAATGTTCGCAAGGACAGGTCTTTCGTACAATATTCCCATGGTGTCGTGATACAGCCGTCGAAGAAGTTTAGAGGTCAGCTGGGCTCTTAGAATAGAATCTTCATGTTATGCGCGTTGCATGAGCATTGCGCGCTCGACTGCCTTCGAAAGCGCACGTCGAATCGTACCGCTATGCGAGGAAAATAATCCCGTATATAAAACTCGCGACCGGCGCGGTTATTAATCAACTACAATAGCCATAAGTCTTATTACGAAATTCGTCAATCCTTTTCTGAGACCTTCAATCTACTTCAATGCCGACTGAAGTCTTTTCGATTGTGACACTACTGAGTTAAACATGCATTTACTGTATATGTTTTGGTGATTCAATTTGTATATAGCGACTCGTTTTATTATTCAAGATGTATGGAAGAAAGGTTTTTGGTTTATTTACTTCAGTGTTGCTGTCGCTCCTTGTGATAACCGGTATGTAAATGCAACATTTTGTTTTATTTTTTTGTTAATTTAAAATTTGTATTGGTATACCTACATGAGGAAAACGATACGCACGCATAAAAAAATGTTATTTCTATTATATTTAACTATACACTTATAAAAAAAAAACAGAAGAGCCTATTGCAAAAAGTTAGTCTACTGTTATTTATTTTTCTTTTTTTGTCTATTACTTTAAGTTTTGTAACCTATTTGCACACTGTGTCTACATCTCATCCAACTATTCGGTCGCAGCTCTGCTTGAAGAAATTTCTTTTGAAATATGCAGTTCCTTGGTGCTCTTTTCTTAATTGTAGATAGGCTTGCGCTTGACCACTATCGCACCTGATGGAAAGCGACGACGTGATGGACGATAGAAGCGAGTTCTATCGTCCACCACATCGTCGCTTTCCGCCTAGAAGTAATTTTTTTCACTCTTAACTTCAAAGATCCCCAAAGATTCGCGTCTCTTCTTTTTTTATCGGTCTTTTTTTTCGTTTTTATGTTTGTTGTTGCTTTTATGAGGGTAACATTCCAAAAGTTCACTAAGAATTTGGCCAGAGAAATACTGTATACAGACTCTACAATAACTTTAGACTCCTATGGTTACATATTTATCTACACGTTTAAAACATTGTTTTTCATTATCTTCCGAAAGATTTACCTTGTCCTAAGATTTAATTCTTCGATGGGGAGAATCCTGTCATGGTTCTAAGTAAGTATTACGAGAGTACTGTGTTCGACAGAGCTCATTACATGTCTATAGAGCACATATATGGCCAACAGAGCACAGGACCAGCAGCCTCTCTGCCAGAATACAATGTGGGCACCTATGATAGTGTATTTATAGTGGCATAAGTTCAGGCAGGACTTTTTTATTAAAGTTCGAGTACCTAGAGTGCAAAAACCAGTTGAACAACAAACAACCCTTCATAGCTTTCATGGATTGGTCAATTGCTTCGTTCTGAGATGCATCTTCAGCCCCATATCGCAACAGGCATGCATGCGATGTATATAGGGTTTAACACAAAACAGGTTTTGGCGTTTGGCGATTTAGGATTCGCAGTCCATGTCAGTGTTTTAATTATGAATTTTGCCAGCATTGTAGGTATGTATAGTACTTACGTTTAGATCATAGGAATAGGATTAACTCAGTCGAATGGTGGCTTTCTGAATCTGCTACGGATTTACATTATTAATTGTACTAAAAATCAAACGATTTAATAAAATTCGGTCCTCATAAATGCATTAGCTGCGCATGCATTACGGCCACTATACTTAATCAATGTTGGCTATATCTACGTACGTATGGGAACGTTATTCAGAATCAGTCGCATAAAACTTTATAGGGAATCTATGACTATAGAAAAAAGCAAAATTCAAAGAACGAAGTTATATTTCAAAGCTACATAATAGTTTTAGAACTTTCTTTTGACATATTCTTGTCGGGTCATTTACTCTTTACAGGAGGGTCTGAAGATGGTGGTCGAGTGAAGCGTGTGCGTGCTGACAGCGGGGCGGTGTCCCGAGAGCCCGCACAGGCTCTAGACGCGCCAGACCCGGAGCCCGGCACCGTGCCCGCGCCACCGGCATTCCTCAGCCCCTCCGTGAAGGAGTATCTTGAACTGGGAATGGCTATACCTGGTAAGTGTGACCATTGAATTTGGTTTTCTTTTTCATTTGTGTGGGCTATCATTCCATGATTGAACGGAAATGAAGCAAAAGGCGTATGTTAAAATAGTAGGATGTGGTGCTGTAGTTTCTGCCTACAGCACATAGAATAAAGGGAGAGGTAACGAGTACCTATGTATGTATGTGTTACTGAAATTGAAAATATTTAATTCAGACACAGTAATGACACAAGTCCTTCAAATCTGTCTAATTTTGAACAGATCAAAATTTTTCAGAAACGATTTTGGAAGTTACTAAATACTTACGAACTCGTCACGATATGTCTCCATGTATATATCTAATAGTAGGAAACCTTTATTTTTCGTATCGATGGTGTAGTAAAACATAGTTAGGTAAATACTTCGCCTCCTCGACGACATCATCAGTGGCGGCAGCACAAAGCTTTTATTAATGACTTTTAAGTTCAACTTAGAGTACCTATTGTGTTTACTAACAGCTTCTTATGCGAAAGTTTAAAATAACATAGTTATAAGTCTATCTAAAAAGTCAAACGACTTGGGTAATTATTAGGATTTATTAAAATCTGATGTAGTCAACATAACAGAAGATCCTTATAATAAGTATCGAATTTTTAAATGGTTAATTATTACTTATACAAAATTCCCAAGTTGTTTGACTTTTGAGACAGACTATATTAAGGTATTTGTATTTATTTGACAACTTTTTATCTTCGGTGTAAAGCCAATAACAATAATCTGTTGCTATATATATATCATAATCGCTATATATATATCAAATAAGGCCCATTACAGATATACCTACTGGACTACATTGTTTTGCGATTACCTCTCATGATTCATTGCTACTATCATTTTCGTATATGAGCGATCATTATCGGCGAGCAAGATAAGTTGACAGGCAGTAGCAAAATTACACGTTTATTCATAAATTATTTGTGAAGCGTCATCAACGTTTTTGTGGTCGGTGTCTCATTATTAAACTCTAAATTGCCACAAATCATCATCTTACTTGCAGACTCTGTCAAACGCAAATATTTCGAGCCTATTATGGGATCTATTATTAGTTTGTGAGGACCTACTTCCTACGTATTACCTAAATTAACTTGAAATTAGGAAATTATTTGTGACGAAATTGAAATTGAATTATGTTATTTTGTGTGTTTTTCGGTCGGTAATGTTTTAATTATTATTAACAAATCTGAATACAAGCATCTTTAAAAATTCTACATTTATGACGTGGTCTGGTTTGATGAATAAATTAATATCTATATATCTAGCTATATTCTTCTTCTCTATGATGTGAACTGTGTATGTGTGGACTGTTATTATGACTTTAAGTTAATTATATAATGTGTTTTTAAGATGGGTAATGAAAAGTATATTTTAAAATATTTAAACAGCTTAATGGGTAATCGGATTTTCGACCTCGACATTTGTGAAGTTTATTGACTTGTTCGCGGATCTTGAAATGTCTTAATTGTTGGCAGATAAAAGTTAATGTTATTATTTTATCTAATTTTTTTAAAGTTCAACTATTAAGCTGTCACGACATAAAATAAAAAATAACTATGCGCATATTACATATTTATGGAAATGTTGTTACTAGATTAGGTCATCACGATATCCGACAGGGACCAGGCTTGATTTGATGGCGCGTTGTGTTCCACGCACGCCTCAAGGAGACGTCAGTATAGTATCGTTGGATGAAAAATTCTCCATTTGCAGCACTTAATTAGGCCTACTTACCTACATAGTTTACGTTTACATATTCTTTACGTGTTAGCCGTTTACAATCCTGGAACCTTTTATACCAACTTTAAAAGGAGGAGGAGGTTCACAAATCAACTTTTTAATTGTTTGTTACCTCAGAACTCCGTCAATGAACAGATTATGATTTTTTTCAGTACTATTAGATTAGATTGGATCTATTTTTTTTTGTCAAAATCCCATTCTGATAGTGAGATCCAAGCGGAAGCGGGGACACTTCACATTTATTATAGGTGTACAGCGATCCATGCATAGCAATATTGATATTTTCATCAACAAGTCAAACGTTTGCATTCATTGATAAGATATCTGACGGATAAACAAAAAAAAATGATATTTAAATTTATTTAAAAGATGAAGTTCAGAAGTTTTTTAAACATCTAATCGTGAGTGCCAAGATGTTAAACTGTAATTGACTTTGAATCTTTGACCTACATGCTCGTTTTACAATTGAGGTTTGGAGAGGCTTAGATACAAATCTATTCTTACATTTTCATTGAGTTAGTCTTAGCTGTTACCAGTCGATAACAGTTTTATTGCTAAATGTAATTGATTACAGGCATAACATAAACTGACACGGGGTATTTACAACGGTGTGTGACCTTCAAATGGTCTTTTTGAAAGCCAATAGAGTGGTACCTTAGCCATAGACACACTACACAGCGCAATATATGACAAGTGTCTACTTCATTAAACCCCAAGCGAACGCCGGCGTTCGCGCACCTATTGTCTTTCAATTGTGTCTGTCATTATCACAATTGAAAGGTTAAATATAACCTAAAACCGAAAAAGGTCATTGTTAATTTATACAATGTAAAATTCGATTAATTAATTTTTGTTAAATAATTGTTAAGCATAACAAATTTTAATCTAAGGACACTGCACCATTGTAAGCAATACGAAAGCCCAATTATATTCTGTTCAATTTAAAGAAGGTTGTCTGTGAGTTGCAGACAATTTTGGGTCATTTACTGGTATGAAAAAGATATTATCCTTACATAATCAGTCTTACAATATTTCCATTTCTGGTTCGTTCGAAAGAGTTAGGTACCCTAGATCGCAAAGGGAAAATTATGGAATAAAGGTGGGTTTTGGACAGTAAAAGTCTCGCTCCAACCTAGAGTAGGAGAAGTCATTTGATGTTTTTTCACCTCAAAAAATAAAATTGAACCTATACTCAGGCCTCTTCTCTAGGAAAGGGAATGGCCGCTAGTCCAAAGACGGGTTCGAAGTCGAATTTTTGGTTTTAGCAGTGTTGATGTAGGTACTTAATAGATTACACAAAGTAAAACGCCTATCTAGGTTCGAACTAGTGTTGCCAGGCGTCCCGATTTGCGCGGGATGTCCCGATTTTTAGGGGTCTGGGGACGCGTCCCGATTTGCACCTGATCGGGACGCTAAATGTCCCGATAAATCAAATACCCTGAAACTCAAAGAGCGACTGAAGAAGTCTGGGTTTTACTCAGTAAAAGTTTGACACGGCCTTTCGTTCCACCCCAGAGCGGAGGAGTCATTGGATGATTTACTACCTAAAAAATCTTTAAAAAAAATTGTCTCCATCTAAAACTCTAAATCCCGATTTGTTTTACCATCTGTCCCGATTTTTATCCAAATGGACCTGGCAACACTAGTTCGAACCCACGTCCTTTAAATCGTAAGTCGGGTTTACCTCTGAACCGCCACTGCTCTCAGTCGGGGACAGAACCACGTTTTATCCTGCTCAATTTTGTTCTCCTCGAAGTTTCTTGCAGTTATAACTGCTCAACACAATTCATTCAGCTCCTAAGTTGACATCAAGTGTTAAAAACGAATTTCGCAAGGCAATCATCACAGTAAACCTGTCAGCGTAAGATTTAGTTACGAATTTTCAGCTAGAAGCATGTCTAAATTTCTTTTTTTGCTCTTTTTAATCGTGAAAACCGTATCAAAATCTACGTTGTGTACTTTAGAAGAAGTCATCGACTACGTTTTAAACTACTTATTTAGAGATGCAAAATTGTCTGGATTGACCTTTGTCCCTGACCCTGTCTAAAGCTCTATTTCAATACCACATTTAGTGCGACTTACAACTACACATCGCGTAGAAGCCCGTCACACACTTATGTATTCTGGAGTGGGAAATCAAAAGCTTATCTGAGTGAAGTGAGGTGGCGTAAGACTTTTTCTGATTAAACCCATCTGTGGTCCTGACTAAAACCCATTTGTAGAACCGTTACCCAAATGGTAACGGGTCCACGGCTGCAAGTCTTTCGAACATTCCTGCAGCCCGTCACACACTTGGCTGGTTTTATGTCTTAGTCTATTGATTGACTGCTAGTTTTTCTTTTTTTGTTATTTTTTCTTTAAGTTTTTTTTTTGTTGTGTTATTTTTTTTTTGGTTTCTTCCACTGATTCTTCGTGTCTCTTTCTGGGTTTTTAAGTTTTAATGTATGAATGTCGGATGGGCATGAGTATCACCAAGAGCGAGCCCTCGCATTGCAGCACACCGTCCGTCGCGCTCGTGCCAGCCGCATGCTTACCTCAATACGTAATTAAGTGCTCGTGCAGCCGCTATGAAATATTAATTGTTGCCAACTTCATAATAATCGTCTGCTTACTAATCGATGGACGTTTATATGATTTATTGATCATTACAATTAGGAAATTACCGAAATTTACTTCATAACGCTGTTATTTATATTTCTTTATTGGTAACACTGTAGACGTTAATTTCTCATCAGATTTTTTTTTACTTAAACCTTCCAGTATTCCATCAGTTATCCTTTACGTTTTGCGATAACTTTTACAAATCCCACAGCCCTTTACTCGCATCATAAGAAACTGTTCATGATTCAGGACAAAACATATATTCCATAAGTAGTTATTTTATGTTAATTTAGGTCACAGTCTGATGGAATTTATCACATTATATCACACATTAGTATGTGATAAATTCCATCAGTTCAGCTGTTAAGGAAAAATTTTTAGTTACATCATCATACCTCGTAGAATTTAAACTCTAACAGGATAACTAAAATGAACTGAATTAGAGTTGTGTGTGTATGAAAGTTTCACATCTTAATTCCAACGTGCTTAGAGTGGCCTTGTTCACTCAAGGTTATGACTTACTCTTACGATGTGCCTTAGTTCTTATTGTGCTTAGCTTTAATTCAAACTACCAAGCCTTTTCTAAATTATGTTGGATTTACTGCCAGTGTACCTGGTTTCAGCTGAATGTTAGTGGTTTACACGGAGTGACTATCTACCGACTTCCAGAGAGTACTTACGTTGTACGGTAGCTCCAAAGACTGACCCAAAGCAGCTGAACTTCTTTTATAGCCACGAGCAGTGCCGTAACTAACTTTTTATACTCAAGGCGCGAACGTCAATAACCTATCACTTTTTTACTATTGTATGTAGGGCTGGCACCTATGGAATCAGCAATCCTGGTAGGCGGCGTCTACATACAACCGTATTAGATACACGATAAGTAAGAATAATAGGTATTATACGAGTATTTATGCTATTAACTACCAACCATGATCAAAAACTTAGTTCATTTTTGCGTCCCTCTAGCGTCTGCGTCCACTCCTGATTCTGGGCCCCGCTGGCACTGGCCAAGAGCTCCTCGACAATACCATGTATCATTCATTATACAAACACGCAGTCACACAGTGGTACTGTAGTGCGAACGGGGTCGCAACCATAGCACACGTCTTTGGGCAACGCACCCAGTATAATTCGTGCAGTTGCGCAACTCATTAGCATGCGCTACGAAGCAACCGGGGGAACAATGAAAGTTTGCGAGTCAATAACAGTAATTATAAAGGCAAAGGTACGCATCTCTGTTACAGAGTTGTAGGAAATTCTTCATTATGTTTTAATTACTTAATTTGTGATTTATTTATGATCTCAGACAGAATTGGTACCCTGATGCGGTTGTTCTGATTTCTACTTGTATTGAAAATATTTACAACCGTAAAATTTGATTTGTATAGATTTATCCAGAGCTGTTGAACACTATTTGTGATGTAATTTAATCTGAGATCTTTCTTAGGCTACTAGAGCTCTAAAAAAAACTGGCCAAGAGCGTGTCGGGCCACGCTCAGTGTAGGGTTCCGTAGTTTCCCGTCCGTCACAATAAGTGTACCCACTTATGAGTTTAAAAAAATGCTTGCATATACGATTATACTACAAACTTAGTCCAGAAATTATTTTGTAGAACCTTTTTGTCTTTTTTGTACAAAAACTGTTCTTTCCATCAAGTTCAAAATAATTTTCCTAGAAAGTATAAAGTTCTACTTCTCAGATTTTTTCATATTTTCTAAACTTATGGTTCAAAAGTTAGAGGGGGGGGGGACACATTGTTTTTTTTACTTTTGGAGCGATTATTTCCGAAATTATTGACATTATCAAAAAATGATTTTAGTAAACCCCTATTCATTTTTAAATACCTATCTATATACCTATAACACGTTAGGGTTGAAATTAAAAAAAAAATCACTTACTACTTTACCTACATATAGGGGGGCTACCCTAATAAAACATTTTTTTCCAATTTTATTTGACCACTTTGTCGGCGTGATTGATAGTATATCAATCACGCCGACAAAGCCGTATATGTAATATTGGTACCAAATTTCAGCTTTCTAGTGCTAACGGTCACAGAGATTAAGCGAGGACGGACAGACAGACAGACAGACAGACGGACAGACAGACATAGCGAAACTATAAGGGTTCCTAGTTGACTACGGAACCCTAAAAAAGGAGTTTCACATCTGTCATCCTCATTAGCTTCTGAACCAAATACTATCTTAAGATAAACGTTTACAATTCCTACGGAAAGCAAAATTATTTGCGCAATTAAGATTGATCTGTTTGAATCGATCAATCTTAATTTCGCAAATAATTTTACTGAAAGCGAAGAAAGCATTTTAAGAAAAAGTAGATCCAGCCACGAGCGTGTTGAAGTTTTAATAAAAAGTTTCTTTCAGAAGTTATAATTTCTTTTCTCGCTGATAATTATAGACTTGGAATAAAATGTGCGAAAACATGCAGATCAGTTCCGGAGTTTTTTATTTTTGCCAGTTTGCCAGGGTAGCCTACAAGTAAACTATGCACTTACATTGCGAATGTTCTTGAAATGCCTTACATTGAAAATTTATTGCTTTGCATTGCATTTGCGTACATGACATCGTAATTAAGCACTCACTCTTTAAATTGATAGCCACGCATCACGTTATTCACGAAGGCGCGTGGTGTTGCCATGTGCTACGCGCAGCACACAGCGATACCAGCAAAATAAAGACCTAGTAGGGCCGATGGCCGATGCCTGCTCGAGCTATGGCGACGTTTGAAAGAGTGACCGCGGCCCTAGACCGCAAAGGTTAACTGAAGGATATGTCTAACATGTTCGTCTCTAAACCATTTTCGACCAGTAACTAGTTCGGCAGATGTCATTTGATACTTTAACACCACAAAAAAAAAAACACTCAAAATTCAAAATTCAAAAATATTTTATTTCACATAGGCCTACATGGGCACTTATAAAACGTCAGAAGCTAGTGCACTATCACCCGTCATGGTCAGTGAAATTACTTGCGAAAAATCAAACTCTTTGTGTGGTCATGTTTAATGAACTTACTAATGCAAGCAATAATTTTTTTTTTTTTTGTAAACATATTTTTAATGACAAAAAGCCTCCCTGGGCGGCGTTCAAACTATCGTAGGTACTGCGATTCCCGGCACTTCCTGAACAGCTAGTACTTGGTAATGCAGAGTCTAGCTGGCTAATACTTTCATTATCGGGTCATCCCGAACATTTATATCAAATTAAAAAAAATCACCACACTGCCAGTTTTTCAAACTGTAAAACTGAATTGGTCCACTGGCTTCATGACGTTCACTTTAAAGACAAAAGCAGTTGATAAGTCGTTAACCAATACACTTGACCTTAGTTCTTAAGTAGTTAAAATGTATGAAAGCTGACTATGAGTTAAGGCACCGTGATCTGTAAGAACTCAAAAATGTATTTTTTTTAAATTGACAAATCTGGTTGAAGTATTCCTTGAAATGCACCAACAATGAGATAAGGGCATTTAGGATTCGTAAAAAAGTTACCTACTTATGTCAGAGTCAATAACCCGAATAATATAAAATTTGCATATTAATTGGTGGAATGAGAGTGTATACTCTCACGGTGGACTTTTTACACATTTGGGCAACCTTCGGAGCGTACCGGTGTGATATTACGTTACAAAAAGGTATGAGTGATAAACAGACATTGCGGTTGCAGCTAACCCGGAAAAATTGCTATCATTCATTGAACAATTCCATGGTCTATCTTTAAAGTTTTTTATCAGATCTTCACCAAATTTAAATATGTATAGCCACTTCTTGAGAAAAATACTCTTCTAAACAAAAAAAAAAAAAAGAAATCGTCAAATCAGTTGATAATTGAGACAGATATCAATTAAAAACAAACTTTCAAATAAAAAAAAAAAATTGAAAATCTCCTCCTTTTTGTGAAATCATTGAAAAACAAAAACTTAGGCATTATAATGAAGTAGGTGGGTTCATAAATATAGTATATTCATAAATAATAACAGGCGACACACCCAACTTCTCTAGATATGTTAGATTATCTTAATAACTATGTTTTGAAATAGTTTTTTCCCCATTTACTGGTGTGTGCAAATCTCGTAGTTCTACGCAACCGAGTTTCGCCCATCCATACATAGTTATATTTTTGTAACGTTTAAATTAGTATTTTGTGTTCCTAAATGAAGTACCTACCCAATTGTCTATGTTTCAATTTTCACGCCTGAATAGTTTCACCAGGTTTAATTGAGTGGTTAAGCTTCATTAGTTTCGATATCATTGACATGAATGCAATAATCGCTATTCACTTATTTTTTGTCCACCTAACTTGTTTGGCCTAGTTGTAAAGTAGTGAAAGAAATTGAACTGGTTTTGAACTTCAACCTTTCTATTCTTTCAAGCATCATTTTACAAACTTTTCTGTCCAATAACATAAAAACTATACGAGTAAACAATTTTAAGATGGTTTACATAACCCACGTGCAATAAGATGTGTGTAATTGATTAGAATTCGCTGATTGCCATGAAGAGAGCTCCGATTACTTAGATTGTAGCCGTTTGAGCCAATCGCCCTGACATTCTGTACGTGGTCTGAGGCCGACGCGAAGGCAGTCATGTGTGTGCACAACACTAATCTGTTATACATCCATCAACACGTCCATTCAACTTAATCGCTTGAAATAAGCCTCTTTATCACAGCGACTAAGAATTCTTTGCAGTTAAAATTAAACGCATTCAACCTCCATGCTAAGCGTCGAATATTCCAGACTCCCACGGACCAGTGCGTCGTAAATTATACCCATCTTGTTTTTGTTTGGGTCCACGCCTGCAATTTTATAAAAATGCTTAAATAAGCCTGTAAACTGGTTTTAATCCAGATAGACAACCATAACAGCATCGACTACCTACCTTCCTGTGGATTGGTTTGAACATCAGGTTTTCATATAGGTCAGGTTTTCATATAATATACTTTAGAGGCGATTCGTCAAAAGCCAGGTACTTTTATGGTGAAAAATTTATAGCGTGACGGGCTGTAAAAAAACATCGATTGCAATTAGGTATTCTTTTAAATCTGAATAAATCACATCAATTTGAATTTAATATTATTCATTAAAAAGCTGTCCTAAGCAAGCCACAATTTTTATTTTAAGATAAAAGTTTTCAGTAGATTGAGAAGTTGACTTTAATCATATATCAAAAGTATTCTTGAAAAAATATTAATCTCTATAATTATTTTGTTAATTTGTTTCACAGTCTTTTGTTTAAAAAGAGTTCTAACGTTGTTAACATATTCAAACAACGGCAATAGCTTAAAAAAAAGTCGATAGCAATTAACTAATATTTCATATGGTCACGTAATTTTGTCAGCCTAAAACACAATGCATCGAGGTATCGACGTGTAATTGGCGGGGCGTATGATCGTGTGGGAGAACAATAGCTGGCTGTAGGTGCCTATCGCTGTAAGATCACACGATGATAACTATTTACACATAAAACGTGTTTGACCCTAGTAACCTGTGCGTGCACTTATAGCAAATCATTATTAGTGAAATTATTATGAATGTTTTTTTTTTTATATTCGACAACAATGCAGAAATAAAGTAAAGAGAACTATTTAGATAAACCCATATCACTTCAGAGCCTTCGTAAAACGTATATTATAAATACATAATCTGTTTTACGAATCGGTTTCTCAGAAGACCAGACGAGTTCCAGCCACCAAAAAAGCTGAATTTCGAAAAGGTTTCATTTCGGAGGAATAGATCCGTACTAAAATTTAAAAATAATTACAGCTCGGCAAATTATACAGAAGACCAAAAAGTAGAAGCAGTTTGTTATCCAGCTTCTTAAGGTGGCCTAGACAAGACTCATAGCGGGGATCATTGTGAACGATAAGTCACATCTTTGCTTTGCCGATGATAATCTCAAACTAGCAAGGTCGCTGGAATAGTTTGACCGAATGCTAAATAGCCTATGCTCCATTTAGGCGAGTTGGCTTCTACTGAGACAAAACTAACGTAAACAATTCACAGTCTTGCAGGGTGGACCCTGCTATCTCTCCGGGACATATCATCCAACTCGGTAAACAATAATTGGAGAAAACACAGATAGAAGGACATAATTGTATGCTCTACCCGTTTTGAGTTGAAACATTTGTAGATACATTTAGTCTGACAGCAGCGCTTCAATAAGAAATTATAAATGAAGTAAAAGATACAATAAGAAATTATCTTAGAAAGAGTTACCGACATAGTTTGCACAGTTAACCAACTGAAGTGGCGTCCTGAAGTAGAGACCACGATGCGTAGGGTGGGACGACTCTTAGTTAGATAGAGCTATTATTACTAACTTTAACTATTACCTTAAAAAGGTGGCTGAGACAGAATGGGTGTGGAGGCGGAAGACTGGGTATTCAAGTGCGTGGAGTGCTAAAGGGGGTTTATTGTGACAAATGTGATAGTGAAGGTAATGAAGTAGGTATTAATAACTATGAGACCAATATGTTAGGAGACTCCCTCTCCTAGAGAGGATGCCTGACTCCTAGTAGTCAGAACATTCAAATGCTAATTATGCTATTTGCTTATGCAATAGTAGACTTATCGTTAGGCTGCAAGATCGAGAGCTTGATTGAGAAAACGGTATTTTTGGACATGACTTGTGTTTTTAGGGTGTTAGATCCTGCTCCTTATACCTATGGGATACTAATTTTTATTTATTTATTTTCTGTTGGAATATTTAAAAATAATATCTATGTAAATAAATAATCAATACGATAAAGTAGATATAATTGCTATACCAAATCCTGTTAAAAAGCCATTACAATTAATTACGTTTTGATTTAGTAAACCTCTAATGGCGTTTAGTTGATCGTGACTTGAGCTCAACTTAATTTTGCTTGTCAGTGGCCTTCAAAATAAGTCTTTTTGTAGGTGAACAGAGTACAAAATGTATTTGAATACGTTGGTTTGTCTAGTTAACATCGCGTCACCGCCTCGGCTGCGCTTGCGCCACACGGTATAACTGTGTTGCGCCACGCGTGGTTCATATGTAGCCATTATTAATGGTAATGATAACACTTACCGTTAACACGCTGTTCGAGCCTGTGTTACAGAAGTTGAGACTTCTGACAGATCTCATTAAACAGTATGACATGCACGATTAAAATAGGACCAGGTATACCTGAACTCCATCTTGGTTATTAACTCTGTATTTCCAATGATGTTGACCCAGTAGTATAGATCTATATCATAATTATTCAAAATGTGTTTTTATTCTATTCCGGTAAACACCTTTATGTAATCAAATCATCTCCAAATATACTTCTAATGGTGTTTCCATTTGTGTATCCTGTTGAGCCGGTTTAGGTCGTAAAGATGTACAATCAATGAGGATATTGTCTCACACACACTAGTGTACTGTAGAGATGATTTAAATGCCAAAGTAGGTAATCGAACGAGCAATATTTAACAAGCACAAACACTCACGCGTCTACTACTTTAGATATATCTTGTGCTTTGTGACGTCCGCGTAAATTTTACTCGTATCTGATTTATTTACCTATATTGTTTTTGTTAAATACGGATTCCATATAGATTCGAATAACTTTATCTATTACTTATTTATTTTTCAATATTATTACTTATTTAATATAATAAGTAATAATAGAGTTGAAAGCCTAATTAATTAAAAAAAATATCGAATAGATCCTCGAAAGAGTGACTCTATTATTATGAGAAATTGACATTCTACGTTCCTACATCCGAAATAAGACTAAACACGAGGAGAAAGCTTTGTTAACAAACGTCCTGTGGTTAATTTTCATTGTCAATGTTAAATAAAACCAAAAGATTGTCGTCACGTCGTGGTTGAAGTCAAATTATTATGTAAACGGTAGTGACCTTGTTTCGACCTGTCCTCGCGTATCGTAACTTCAGTAGGGTCACTTCATTTCGCACTTCGATTACGTGACTTTTGGGGCCTTAAAACGTAAATGTAGTTTCCTAAATAAATCCATGAATGACTTGTTTAACATATCATTTACATCACAATTGATAAAAGGAAGTTATATAAGAATTAAGTTTGTTTTGGTCATGTAGCCTTGTGTTTAGGAATAGGTCATTCGATTTAAGATTTTTTTGTTGTTTATAAAATATTAGATATATAAATACACCTCTTGTACAGTGAGCGAAACATCGATTCGTGTTTTAATAATTCCGTATCGCGAAATCGCACACAACATCTTCTGTAGCATTACACTGCACTCCATACATGGCCTGCCTGTAACAGCAATCGTTTACTGGTCCATTACGTCAGATGTCAGTAATTTATCATCACGATCACAAAACATAATGCAACCATGTTACGAGAGGCAGATATCGCCGCAGATTTTAAACATTTAACGAATGTTAGATCATAGTCATCGCTTCATCGGCCTGTGTTGTAGGTATGTCGGACGATCTGAGAATGTGTTGCTTTGTAAATTCTTGGTGGCTCACGTAATAGAACATCTTGTATTTTTTAATATATTGAAGGTTAACTGGATGATCCACTAGCCGAGGCAGGAGATGCATTCGTAAGAGGATTGATGCGAAAACAGCAACATTAACGAATCACACGTTTTATATTAAATTTTCTGTATGTCTAAATACACTACGTGTCTACATTCTTAAGAGTTTCGTGTTTACTACCAGAATAATTAATTAACTGATCTAATCAGTGACTTAATGGTTTCATTAGAAGGCTTGGATACAGTTCGTGAAATTATGCACATATATGGGTGTGTTGGTTGGACAATATATTGCATGGGTGATATTGCAACCTTTTAAATGCTTGTTGTAGAAGTTGAAAGTTATAGTGTTGATTTTTGGTTCAAGTGGTAGTACCGCTGCCACAAGATGGACTGATGACCTGGTGTGGGTCGAGGGTCGCGGAAATCCGATGGATGCGAGACGCAAAAGAATTGTTGTAGCGACGCCTGGGGGAAGCCTGTGTCCAGCTGTGGACGTCTTTGGGCTGAAATGATGATGCTAATGATAATTACATACAGTGCGTTTGCCAGAGATAACATGGTTCCAAAACGTAAACGTTTACTATGACTCTTATTATAAAACTTAAATTCATCCAAAGGACGATGGAGTGTTATGCTCGAAATTTCCTTACGTATTTAAATTAGAAATGAAGATACAGGATGAAGGAAAACTAGGGTACCGAAAATCGTCAAAATCTCTCGTCGTCGTAGTCGTCTCTTTGAATGCCGTAATTAGAGACACAATAGAAAGACAATTGCTTATGTCGAACTGTGTAACATAAGACATTCAAAAGGTTAAGTATCAGTGCGCAGGACACATTAGCTGATCCATCGGATTCCCGCGACCTGATGAATGCGAGATGCACAGGACCCGTTATAGTGATGATTTATATATCCTAGCTTAGAATTTATTATCTTAGCAATTTGTAGAAGAAACCTTAATATCATTTTTATTCTCTTGCCCTTACTTTACCTTTACAGAATTAATATTAAATTGTGATTTTAATATTAATTCTGTTCGGTACTACGTGTCTATATTCCCCTACACGTAAAAATTATATTTTTGAAAGGTTATTATTATAGAAGAGAAAAATCAATTTAAAAAATGTCTATTTTTTGTGTAAAGTTTTATTGGTCTTATCGAGATAGAGAAAAAAAAAGATATTAGTGATCCACATTTCTCATTTAAATGTCAATGATATACGTTATGTGGTATTTTAAGTCTGAAATCACTTAGTTATACTGACCAAAACGAGAATCCGTCTCGCACTTCGACCTTTAAGATGACTTGCTGGCTTCATTTATATTTATGTACGATGTACCTACACAATACTCACAGTTCCTAGACTTACATAATATTGTAGATGTTGTGTAAACCTTTAGTAGAATCGTTAAGTTTATTTATTTATAGCGAGAAATTAATAAAATATAAGTATTCGTACGGTATAATTTGTTTCGTTAAATCTGTAGTAGGTATTAGCAGCCTTTAGGACTTCCCTTGTTGAGATGGGCTAATTAACTTAGCGTCCACCGTGTTGGAATCGGAGCGTACTCAGTGTCAGTATTTATAAAATGCCGATTGAAAGCCTCTACTGCATTTGGATTTTGTATCGGCAATTTCCGATCCAGTGTACGTTGTACCATACAAATCAACGAATTTGTCCGCTCCGTACGCTCCGAACACGACGCAGTGGATGCTTAGTTTTAAATTGCAAATGTTTTAAATCGGCCCTCGTGTGTAGATATGACCCCTACTAGGGCTGCGTAATTGTTTAAAAGAGTTACTGCGGCCAGGCGGCCCTGGAATACAAAGAGTAACTGAAGGAACACAGGTGGATTTTAGTCAGTAACAAGCTGACACTCCTTCTCGCGTGTGAAGAGTTATTTGGTGAATTTCAACCTCAAAAAAGTGGCCTAAAAGCCACCTAGCAAAGCTTGTCGTTCAGCCTAGCCTGTAGATGTTCTGCTCTACATTTGTTGATAAATTATTATGGTATGTTAAATTATCTTACTTAAAATGTCAACGAAAGTACAAATCTACCTTCGGTTACGCGGCGTAACTTACGCCACATTTAAAGTGATTAGTTCACTAGTACGCTATAATTACAGTACTTGGAGGTAAACAAACTAGTCGCGAAACCACATTTTGTGTCTACTCTAATGGCGCCTTTCCGCCTTCTTTCATCTTAGATAAGTATCCATCTACGTCGAGATTGATAGAAAATAACTACCTTTACCTATTTCCCTTTAGATTAATTAATTATGTAATTACATTAATTAAATGTTCATGGGCTTGTTATTGTATAAATTCAGTACCTATGTGCGAGAATTATGGGTATTCTGATGAAAATCAATGACTGGATGCTCAATGCAAATTAGTTTTTAATAATTTTCGGTGTGAACAATATATTTTACAAGAAACAAGTGAAGACAAGTGACAAATAGAAGTGTCATATTTTTTCATATAATTTAGGAAGCTTGCAAGAAGGTTTTATCTCCAACATTTCCCCGGGCGTTGAAACCAATGGTTTCAACCAGATTCTGAAGACACAGGCAAAGGGCAGATTCGGTTGAATGCCCGTCGAACGACTCCAGTAGACGTCCGAATGTCAGCTACACGGGCGATACCATCCGTTCCTGGATGAACAGCCACGATCCGTCCAAGTCTCCACTTCAACGGAGGAAGATCGTCTTCCTTGATCACCACCAAGGAGTTCAGCATCAAGCCATCCTTGCAGGAACGCCATTTGGAGCGTTGTTGCAATTCTGCAACATACTCCTTGCTCCATCTGCTCCAGAAATGCTGGCGAAGCTGCTCGATCCTCTGGTAACGAGACAGATAATTGGCAGAGCTATCCTGGTAATCAGGTTGCGGCAAAGAAGTAAGTGGCCGTCCCACAAGAAAATGTCCTGGCGTGAGCGGAGTATAATCTGCAGGATCTGAAGACAACGGCGTCAATGGACGAGAGTTCAAGATGGCTTCAATCTTGGTTAGTGTGGTGTACAGCTCTTCAAAAGTCAAGTTACAATTTCCCAACACTCTCTGAAGGTGATACTTTGCTAACTTGACACCCGCCTCCCAGAGTCCACCGAAATGTGGGGTGTAGGCGGGAATAAAATGGAACCTTATTCCGTCGTTTGCTGCACTTTCACCCAAGGACAAACTATTTAATTTTAAAAATTTGGAAAGGTCGTTGTATGCACCGACAAATGAGGTACCGTTATCGGAAAAAATATCAGCAGGTTTACCTCTCCGAGAAATAAACCGATACAAAGCCAGTAAATAACTATTGCTAGTTAAATCACCAACGAGCTCCAAATGAATGGCCTTGGTTGTGAAACAAATAAAAATAGCGACATACACCTTTACTAACCTACATCCACGGCCCTGGCGACTAGCACACATAATAGGGCCAGCGTAATCAACGCCTGTGCTTTCAAAGGGATAACCTGGACGAAAGCGTTCTCGTGGTAAGTTACCCATTAAGGGAGCTACAACCTTACCCTTCATACGGTGACACAAAACACACTTATGATAACAGGCTTTCGCCAACTTGCGACCTCCTATTGGCCAATAAGTTTCCCTAATGGAAGCTAATAATAATTGTGGGCCAGCATGCATCAGCCTTTTATGCTCAAAATTAAATAATAGTTTAGTGAAATCATGAGTGGACTGTAATAAAATAGGGTGTTTCTTACTATAAGCAAAATTAGAGTTATCGAGACGTCCTCCTACTCGCATTACATTATTATCGTCTAAATAAACATTAAACTTTAGAAGGGCGCTCTTTTTAGGTAAACTCTTTTTGTTCAAAAATAATTGGTATTCAGAAAATGACTGAATCTGACTCTTAATAATGACAAGAGTTAGTGCATCTTGTACCTCATCATGTGACAAGTATTTGGTTTTAGGGTAATGCTTTCTACATGACTTAATAAATCGTAATACGTAGGCAACAGATCGTACGAGCCGTGTGTAATTGGAATAACGCCTAAAATCAATTAAAACTTCAGGTTTCGAATCGTTTACAACATGTAATATGATTTTAGGTCGAGTCTCCGGTAACGATTGTAGTCCTGGGCTCGTAATTTGAGAAGGCCATTCAGACGAATCTAGTTTTAAAAAATCTGGTCCTTTCCACCACAGATCTGACTCCTGCAGATCACTAATATCCATGCCACGAGATATTAGGTCTGCTGGATTTTGATCTGTTGGGACGTGCCTCCAAGTACAGTTACCCGACTTATCCAAAACCTCAGCAACGCGGTTGCGCACAAAGGGCTGAAGTCTGGTAGGCATCATCTGTAACCATCCCAAGACAATGGTTGAATCAGTCCAACAATAAACCCGACTGATCTTCACTCGAAGTGAGCTCATCACCTTCTCGTGAAGACGAGAACCGACTACCGCACCACATAACTCCAGTCGCGGAATTGTCGTAGGCTTGATGGGAGCAACTCGACTCTTTGCCATTAACAAGCGAGCCATGTACTCACCCTTAGCATTAACACTGCGAATGTAGACGCAAGCACCGTACGCGGACTCAGACGCGTCTGTGAAAATATGGAGTTCTAACTCCGTAAATGAATTGCAGACTACAAGTCGCGGAATGCGAACATGATTTAAAAGAGGTAAAGATTTAATAATAATCTCCCATTGTTTACAAATCTCATTAGGTAATGGTTGATCCCATGATAATTTATCTAACCACATTTTCTGTAGCAAGATCTTCATAGTAATAACAATAGGACCTAACAGACCTAAGGGATCAAAGATTCGCGCAATAACGGATAACAAGTCACGCTTTGTGTACCTAGTCGAAGATTTAGTCAGACCTATAGGAAACCCTATCTCATCAGTGCCGATATGCCAACAGAGACCAAGCAACTTTTCTGGCTCATTTTGTCCAATGTTCAAATCGTATGACGCAGGGACAGCATTCGACAATAATTGAGAATCATTTGACTTCCACTTTCTCAATGGCATACATGCCGACGCAAGCGCTTTGGTGACTTCAGTGCGAATGAACTTTACTTCATCTAAGTCATCCCCTCCGGTCAGCAAGTCGTCGACATAGAAGTCATGTTGGATGATTTCCGATATCTTAGGGTTCCTACAGTCGAGTCCTACTTGTTTAAGGCATCGTGTCGCAAGGAATGGCGCACTGGCCGTACCGTACGTGACGGTGTTTAATTGATAAACATTAATAGGATCACTAACATTATCACGCCAAACAATCTGTTGTAAATATCTGTCCGACGGGTGGACGACTATTTGTCTATACATCTTCTCCACATCCGCAGATAAAACATACTTGTGGACTCTAAAGCGAAGAAGTATAGACAATAGACCGTCCTGTACGGTTGGCCCAACCATCTGTAGGTCATTAGAGGACACTCCCGTCGAAGTAGAAGCACTAGCGTTGAAAACAACACGAAGTTTGGTCGTGGTACTCGACTCGCGTAAAACTCCCATATGTGGAATAAAATAACCCAAACATAAATTAGGTTTATTAATTTTTGTCATATGACCAAGTAACTCGTATTCTGACAAAAAGTCATGATACATTCTACTAAAGTTCGTCTTAACCTTTAATTTACGCTCTAAAGAATGTAAACAATGTGTGGCTTTATTAAAAGAATTTCCTAAAATTGAAGGATCTTTCTTAAGGGGGATGCGAACACAAAAACGACCATCAGACAATCGTGTCGTATTTGTAACGAAATTGTCTTCACACAATTTCTCTTCAGGCATATAAGAATTGGAAGACTTCGCATTCACCTCCTCTAATTGCCAAAACTTTGTCAATTCTGACTTGAGGTTTTCCCAGTCACCATCGCTGTCGGCAACCATTTTAGACATATTGCACTTTACGTCATTCGTCAGCAGTGAGATAGTATTCTGAGTAATTGGACCGGAAACTATCCATCCTAGACGGGTTTCACATAATATTGGTTTCCCGGTACCTAACTTTAGTCTTTGAGATCCTAACAAATCCCAAAAAAGATCAGCGCCGATTAAAATATCAACATCGGCAGGGTTATAAAAAATAGGATCAGCTAAAGTAATATTCGAGGGTAAGTCGAAATCAGAAATATTTATCTGACGACACGGAACACTACTCGTAATGAACGGAAGAACAAAACAATTTAGTTCGAATACAAAGCTATCATCTAATGGCGTACCCTTAACCCGACATATTTTACCTACGTGCGAAGTGACGTTATTGATTCCAAGGATTGATCTATCTACCTGGCTAGTTTTTAAGTTAAGTTTATTGCACAACCTATCTGTTATGAGTGAAGACGTGCTACCACTATCGAGCACCGCGCGAGCGAGATGCACACACCCATTGTGGTCTCTTAATTTGATCAAAGCGGTTGATAACAACACATCTCGTTGCGTATGACCACACGGAGATGCAATGTTTGCGGATAAAGCTACGTTATTCGTTTCAGTCGTAGCAGACAAGTTATTCATCGAATTACCACTAGGTGTATTCGATACAGTGCCATTAGAATGTACGTGAACTAATGTGTTGTGCCTACGTTTGCATAGTTTGCAGCCTGGTTTTTTACATTTGTTAGCATAGTGTCCGGAACGAAAACAGTTAAAACATACCTTATAACTAGGTAATGATTTGAGACGGTCATCGTTACTCAATGCGAGAAACTGTGGACAATTATTTAATGTGTGATCGTTGTTATTACATTTAGGACAAGGTTTAGAAGCTGAGTCAGTGCTAGAATTGATAGGAGATTGTGCTACCATTGACTTGATCTTAGGACCTGATTTACCTGGTGATTGCGAATAATGATTGCGGGGGAGTTCCAGGGTCTCGATGAGGTCGGCTCGATTGCGTAAGAATTGCATAAATGCGTTAAACGTGATTAAGCCATCCTTGTCTATCCTACCTTTGCACTCCTCCCACTCACGATAGGTTTTTTGATCAAGTTTTCGTGTGACAATGTAGATTAAAAGTGTATCCCAGTGTTTCACAGGCTCCCCTAATGACTCTAAAGCTCGCAAGTCTTTATTTAACTGATCGATCAAATTCTTAATGGCAACAGAAGATTCTTTTGTAATTGATTCAATAGTAAATAATGAACTTATATGATTCTGAACCAGTAATCTTTTGTTGTCAAACCGATCACATAACAATGACCATGCCACAGAGTAATTACTTGAAGAAAACTCAATGGATTTGATAACTATAGCAGCTGTTCCCTCAAGTGATGCTCGCAAGTAGTGAAACTTATTGATTGCGTCTATGTCATCATTACAATGAATTAGGCTAGTAAAGGTGTCGCGGAATTCAAGCCAATTACAATATAATCCGCTAAACTTTGGTAACTGAATCGTTGGCAATTTAACCGGCTGCTTTATGCTAACACGAGTACTTTTACAACTTTCCATCGATTTATTATCTTTATTGTAGTCAGTCAGAATATTCTGGGCTCTAGATAAGGTTTTATAATAAATAGACTCAAACTCGGAACGCTGAGAATATTGTAAGTTGATGTCGTCAACAATGCATTCTAGACGTAACTGTACCTCATCATACTGCTCATACAACGCCTCTATCTTGCCCATGCGCAACTGCAACTCGGACACATCACAGCTAGATAGCTCCTTGTCCTTGAATGAGTCCAGAAAATTGAGGAAACTAGTCAAGCGACCTTTGAAGCTGCCTCGCTTCTTAATTAAATCCTTTTCCTCAGACATTCTGGGAGACGAGTGTTGTCAACCTGGCATTGATACAGGAATATAAAAATTAAAACAACAATATAATTTCAATAATTATACGCCTAGCTGTAGTCTATGCCCTTTCTGACTGCTAACTATAATTTATAACAATGACTTGTACTAATATCTAACACTCAAATATTTTTATTATGTCAAGATACTTGTTAAAAATTAATACCACTGTTAAGTAGTTATGTAATTAGTTACAGCTTAATATAATGTAAGTTTAATAATGTAGCAAAATAGCTAACTATACTGTTAAAAGTATGAGTTTAAACTTAACATTGCTGTTGAATAAAATACTAATCACAATGCAACAAAGTACCTAATGATTTTACTCAAACACAATATAATTGGTAATTTAATAAAATAGTACTGACCTTAGTATGACTACTTATATATACTACCTGAGTGTTGGGTGACGATATTAGCGTAATTATAACTGTACACCACTAACTAACTTGCTTGAAATCAATCCAGTTCTCCAGCAGTGAACTCATGAACCTCCATTCAGCGTGGAAGTCAGTCTCTATTCTTTTTCTTGAAAATAATCGCTGATCTTCTTAATTATATTTCATCCGGCTCGTTATGGACCATGTGCGAGAATTATGGGTATTCTGATGAAAATCAATGACTGGATGCTCAATGCAAATTAGTTTTTAATAATTTTCGGTGTGAACAATATATTTTACAAGAAACAAGTGAAGACAAGTGACAAATAGAAGTGTCATATTTTTTCATATAATTTAGGAAGCTTGCAAGAAGGTTTTATCTCCAACAACCTATTTGAATGAAATCAACTTCGCACTCAGTAATCAAATTATTTACCTTAGGGGTTTTTTATAACTTTTACGGCAATTAGAAAAAATAATTTCCTTTACCGAAAAAATAAAATAAAGAATAATCTTTACAAAATAAAATATTCTTGGAATATTTTGATCAGTGGTTATCGAAGACATAAACAAGTAATTGTTGGTTTACTATAAGGTTGAATAACCAAATCGATAGTTTCTATCCCACCAAGAGGTAGATGTTTTGCTGAACAGTTTATAAAGAACAACTAGTCTGTTAGAAATTGCCCTGTGCAATAAGACCGCCTATTGTACACTTATTTTTGTAAATTATTGTCCTTTATTAAGTTAAGGTGTGCAATAAAGTTGTGTAATAATAATAATAACTAGCTTCTTCTAGCCAATAGTATTGCCTGTATGAAAATAGAAAACTATTCCAAAGAAACATAGTCCTAGGCTAAAAGTACCTATATCCTAACCTAGAACGTGGTTAATCCGTGTGCTGAATTTTATCAAAATCCATCAAGTAGTTCGAGCGTGACGGAGTAACAAACTTACACACAAACATATTATAACTGTCACCGTTATAATATTAGTGTGCTTAAATAAGCACACTAATATTATAACGGCTAGCACTAGCTAAATAGCTAGATTGATTTATTAAGATTGTATGTGTCAATTACATGTAGGAATGTATAAGACGTAAGCTTTATTACTCGTCAATTTCAATCGGTACTGAAGTAGTATGTATTACTGCTATACAATATACAATAGAATTAATAATATTTCCTGATATCACAAAACTTTTACATATATTTATCTATTGGTCAGAGTGACTCGAATGCAACATGAGTTACGTTTTAAATGGCCTGTCAGAATGCTATGAGAGATTGAGAAGAAATTACCTTAGTGACGTAAGCGTTCATAGCATTAACCATTGCGATTAGAACTGTAGTTCGCTGTACATGGAAGAATACCATTCTATGCGGTATACATTTCATTTCACGAATTAAGACAGATAATCTTTGGAAAGGAAATCTATATTCTACAATTGCGTAAGATTGCGGTTCGAACGTAGGCCTGTGTTCTATTATACTCGTATATATGACGATCGCAGTAATTGAAGTCACTATAAATTAATGGTGGTCAAAGGTGAATGTACCACGTTCAAGTAAAGTTTTACTATCACTTCTTGTTTCCTAATAAGCGTAAACTAAAAATAAATAGTTTCATCGAGGATGTTAGTTCGCATAGTCGAGAATTGTTAGTGCTGAAGACTTGGAGTGAAAGTCGTCACTACAAGCGAACTTTCGTTATCTGTACAAGTGCCGGGAGTGACCTAATATGCGCAAGAGTCGCTCGTGATCGAACGGGACGATGATTTTCTCACGAATTTGAGCATCTAGACCGATTGTTAAACTCTTTTTACGCAAGTATTAATAGCGTATCTATTGTTGTCAATTAGTTTTTGAAGATGGGATTGCTTCCTTTTGTTAGCTTTGTTATACGGCGTATCGCTGAAATCATGACTATTAAGAGTTAAATATTTTTTACAGTACAGGAAATGACACTTCTTGCAATAAATAAGATGAAAAGTAATTCATCTGCCTTGCGATTAGGTAATTTAAGTAAAGAAGGTATGAAGACACAGATGAAATAAAATGTCGAAAGGTTTTAGTTTATTGGATATAATTTATATGGAGTTAAGTAGTCGTTGGTTTAAGGGGCGAGTCGATCGATCTGTGTGGGAAATAGACACCTTTGACCTCTAAAAACGTGTTCATTAAATATAGCTTAATATAGTGTAGTTTAGTTCCATATTAAACTAGTTATAACCAAGTTAAACTACACTGTATAAAAGTTATATGACTCATTTTACATTTCAATGCTAAATAATATAATAATTACTGATTTTGGTAAAAAACAACATTTTGTGTTTATAAATAAAAGTCCTTTATACTTGACATTGAATTATCTATAATGAAACACCGCATATTTATCAATCATCAGTATTTTAATGTTCGAAATGTACTGCCATACAAAAGACATCAACGCGTATCTAAACCAAAACATCTATTATTCCTTTCAGTGTTTTAAAAATATTATTGTTTGGTTATTTTCAGGAAAGCCAGGCACAGACTACCCGGTTCTTGGTGCAGTGCCATATACCAACTTTTACTGTGATGATCAGCCTTACCCAGGCTTTTTCGCCGATATGGAGACCCGCTGTCAAGGTAACCGTCTAAATTTTAACAAATGAGAGGCAAGAACAATACTAAAAAAATGCAATTGTTGCAATCCTGAGTATGTTTCTCACTAACGGTCACACTCTATGATTTACATATATTTTTTCACACATAATCATGCCCAGAGCGCTTTCGATAACGATTTGTCAAACGTTTTCATAACTTTAGATTAGCATGATGGCATTCTATTGTATATTGATTTACGCCTTTAGTTTTTGAAATACAAGATTTTAATCATAATATAATAAATTATACCTACGATTAAAGAAGGAGGAGCTTAATTCATTCTTAGTATCTGTGGATGATAAATTAGTAAAAAATATCAGACAAAGCAAATTAATTTTTAGACGTGGGTGTTCAATGTGCTCATCTTTCTGGTTCTATTGCCAGAACAAAGGTTTGCCATTCTGTGGACGACCTTGGCCGTGCTGTAATGATTTACTACTGACCTTAAGTTACTTTGAGGTCAGATAATTATAACGTAAAGTAACCCGGAACATGATCTCGACATGAAATGTTGGGTCAAAAACGTGAGCTCTGCCGTACGCACTTATCTTCTAATTGATTGAAGTCTGGTTTTGATAATTTATTAGATTATTAACTTGATATATTATTGATATAATTCAATGTATATAATAGGTTGATTAAAAAAAAATGAAACATCTTTTGGAGCGACTTCCGCATCATTACTATTGAAGAATCTACTTAACGTGTTGATACAAGCAAAGTGCTTCTATTTTTGGCTTTAAATTAAGCATTCTCAAAGTATAATTAACATGTAAATTAAGTCATCTTGGGAGAATATTCGGTTTTTAAAAGCAATAAATAAAATCGATAAAACACAATTTTTTTTTTTCTGCAGGCTATATTTGAGCTTGGCCCAATTAAGAATTTAATACAAACTAATTAACACTTTTTTAACGCATTTTCAGTCAACAAAAGATTGAGAAGATTTAAAAGTAATGGATGTACGGTTCACGTACAGGCAAAACGCTAACGCCGCGACCTACTTTTTACTACTCATTTTGTTTACTTTAAAAACGTGTAATTATATTAATTTTAGTTGACCGATAGCTGCCGTAGCGCTATAACCGCGGATTAGCATCCAACTTAACTTTGTGTAACTTTTGAGAATATACGTAATTATTGTGAAGTCTGTGGTTTTTGTCAACTCACATCCAACTGTAAGTAACTAACTACCTCTGAGCCATACATAAAAGTGGTCCTTCGAGCCGGATAACAGGTGCGTATTGTCTCTATTAACTTAAATCGGTCTAGCTGGTATAACAGAAGAGCGGATCGCGTTAGTAGGGTGACGAACTGACGACGCACTCAATATCCAGAACTTGCGGAAACTTCGCAACTTTGGTGAACTAGTACCTGAGGTGATACAACTCTACTCTACCAACGGTCAAGCCAATAACTTATAACAATGGTTCAGAGCGTAACAGAACTGATAAGCCGTCAAGAAACCATCTTCAGGGACTTGAAGCTTATTTGTACCAACTACAAGAAGGATAGTCCCACCAGGAAGAACTTGGCGTACCTGGAGGAGCGTCTCTCTAAGCTGAATAACAACTGGGAGAAGTTTGTTCACAACCATCAGCTACTGGAAGAGTCTGGAGTGACGGACCTTCAATACTTCAACGACGACATTTTTAGCAGTACGAAGAAGATGTATGAAGAAGTGCTGCAAGACATGCTGAAACGTAAAGCAGAATTGCCGTCTGCATCTACTAGCAAGACGGAACAGCCACCTGCGACGCCTAAGCAAGCTATGAGGCAATCGAAATTTACTTTCGACGACATCAAATTCCACGTACCTCTTCGGGAAACAAGTGAGTCGACGGAAAAGCAACAAGATCTTTTGCGTCAACAATACTGCAACTTTAGGGCGTTTGAACGCACTGTGGAGAAGATAAGCATATCATTGGCGGTACCAATGGAAAAATGGGAGTTAGAAGACAACTTGAGCACCCTGAAAATGAAATGGGAGCACATCGAAAGGGTAAACTGGGAGCTAGATTACATACTACAAGATGAGGACTCAGTTTATCAGCAGAAATACAATACAGCAGAAAACTTTTATGATGACCTGAAAAGGAAACTACAACACAACATCTGGAACAACGCACATTATGAAAAATCTACGCCAAGAATCCAAATACCGGAATTTCATGGAAACTATAACCAGTGGTTGACCTTTAGAGACCTCTACCTGGAAAGCGTACACAACAATCCGACACTTTCAAAAGCACAAAAAATGCAACACTTGAAAACAAAACTGAAAGGTGAGGCGGAGAAACTGGTCCAGCATCTCGGCATCAGTGCTGAGAACTATGCGTCGTGCTGGGAGATGCTGACCCACCGCTACGATAACAAACGGCTGTTGTTCACGTCATACATGAACACGCTCCTGAATCAACCTAGTATCCAGCAACCAACCGCTGCAAGCATACGGACTCTTCACGACGTCATGATGGAGTGCTTGAACGGGCTCAAAAACATCGGGCTAGATACCACCAATTGGGATCCAATCATCGTTCACCTATTGATTCAAAAACTGGATAGTGTTACGTACAACGAATATATAAAGGAGATTAAACATCCTAGGGAGTTTCCCGACCTGGAAGAGTTCACCGGGTTCTTGGAGTCCAAATTCATGTCTCTGGAAGCTCTACAGGGAAATAGTCAAAAACTATCGCCATCAAACAAACCATGGAAATCTGAAAAGCCAACGCATACGGGATCAGAAAACCGAAATAACAACTACAAAAATAAAACACAGGGGTCATCGTACTTTAACAAGTCACAAAGTTCGCCAAAAACCTTCTTCACGACAGCGAAAACATGCCCAATATGCAAAACTAACCACGTTCTGATGAATTGCAAACAATTCTTGGCTATGAACATAAACAAACGGAGTGACGCAATTCGTAACTTGCATATTTGTAAAAACTGCTTATTCAGCCACGGGGAAAAACAATGCAAATCACGAAAGACGTGTAAATTGTGTCATAAGGCACACCACACGCTTATGCATGAAGCTGAAACTGAACTATCCAGCAACAAACAAGTGAAAAGGGAGGAAAACCCATCGTCGACCCCTTCGACTTCCTATGGGGTCAACAACGTAACAAACGAAGAAAAAGAAGTGTTGTTGACCACCATACTTCTGAAAGTTAAAACAATAGATGGAAACTTCATCAACTTGAGAGGTCTACTTGATCAAGGCTCCCAAGTCAGCCTGATCACGGAAAACGCGGCACAGCGCCTCCGACTACAGCGACGTAAAGTGAGCGCTGTTGTATCGGGTGTAGGAAGCCTTAGCGGTAACTGCAAAGGGGCAATGAACTTAGAGTGTCAGTCAATACATTCAGACTATAAATTCAACTTTGAAGCATTAATTATGAAAAAACTTATAAACAACTTACCTACCGCATCCTTTTCAATCAGTAACTGGGACTATCTGGAAAACTTAAAACTAGCAGATCCACAGTTCAACCTGTCAGGCCCGATTGATCTGCTCTTGGGCGCGGACGTCTATTCAGAACTTATACTAAACGGCGTCATCAGGAGCGATAATAGATACCCAGTAGCTCAACAAACCAAAGTAGGCTGGGTTCTATGCGGGAATGTAAAGACATTCAACTGCTTCGTGACTCTCAACGACTTCGAAAACATGACAAGATTCTGGGAGACTGAGGAAATTCCAGACAAGTCCTCATCAGCAACTAGTGAAGAACAACACTGCGAGGAATATTACAACGCAACCACAAGAAGATTGGCGAACGGACAATATATTGTACAAATGCCAATGAAGCCAAATTTCGAAGCAAACTTAAAAAATGCGAGGTCACAAGCTTTAGCACAGTTCCTTCAACTGGAAAGGAAAATGCTGAAAAACAAAGAACTTGGTTACGAGTACAATTGATTCATGAACGAGTATATCGCTATGGGACACATGAAACCTGTCACAGGAGAAAGTAGGGGCCAAGTCTACCTACCTCACCATGGCGTTTTGAGAGCCGAGTCCACTACAACCAAGCTAAGAGTAGTGTTCAACGCGTCGTACAAGACAAAAGGAGAGACCAGTCTCAACGATCACATGTACTGCGGTCCGAACTTACAAAAGGATATACTGACACTACTAATCAACTGGAGAACGTACAGATACGTCTTTACGGCAGATGTGGAAAAACTTTTTCGTTTTATCTGGCTGAACGAAAATCAACAACATCTACAAACTATAATCTGGAGATCTTCCCCTAACGAACCACTACAAGATTGGCAGTTGGGCACAGTAACTTATGGAACGAAAAGTGCACCTTTTCTAGCAATGCGCACTCTACATAAACTCGCAGAAGATGAAAAAGATTCCTATCCCATTCCGAGTCATTCCGATACCGTTCCTTAGACATGGAAATCTAAAACTCATACAACCAACTTCCAGTTTCATCGCAATCAACTTCAGAAAAAACTCTTATATCAAAATGGAAGATCAAGACATGCGCCAATGTACTTCATACGGAGAAGACGAATTTATTTGTATCTCACGCAATCCGGTGTACAATTTGCACGATAAAGATGCCCCATGTGAGGCCCAAGTCTTCAATCAACAAGAGTCTTTATCATGTATCCTCAATGACGTAACATGCAAGGAAACCTGGACAAAGCTCCACAAACCGAACATGTGGCTATTTACATTATGCGGGAAACAGCTGATGCGCGTTATATGTAACGATCAAGTTACGCCAGCGGTCATCGACGGAACTGGAGTCATTACCTTGCAATCAAAGTGCATACTACAGAAAAAGGACGCCACAATATTTACACAGAATCAGCTGGGAAGTAGTTTTAACATGGAACCAGACATAGAAGTTCCAACGATAAATTCCACAATAAACCACATCTTTGACTTCGGCTGGAAAAATGCTAAACTGAACATAACAGAACAAGGGACGCCAACTGCAGTAGAAATAAGAAAAATAGACCAGCAGTTAGAATTCCAAAAAAGCAGAGAAATCTTACCAAAGGTGTCTGAGTCTGACTTGTCAAGTCACGACATTTATCTCTACTCCGTTACTTCTTTGTTGTTGGGAGGAATCGCTGTGCTTGCCCTCTTTGTTATTATGAAACGATGCTGCAAAACAAAGAACGGTGCCAAAACAAGAACGACACCTAGAGGAAAGAATAACTTGGGAGAGGACATCGAGCTACATGAAATACATTCGACAGCAGCGGAGCCCGTTTACAGCGAAGCAAGACAGCCGAAGAAAGTATTTCACTTTGACGATGTGAATTGAGTGACAACTATTACTTTTATACTTATACACATTTACTATTGTTTAATATTTACTTTATACTTTTTTATATTAGATATTATTTGCTTTGTAATGGATGTTCATCCCACTTTTCCCTCGGGAGCATGTACGGTTCACGTACAGGCAAAACGCTAACGCCGCGACCTACTTTTTACTACTCATTTTGTTTACTTTAAAAACGTGTAATTATATTAATTTTAGTTGACCGATAGCTGCCGTAGCGCTATAACCGCGGATTAGCATCCAACTTAACTTTGTGTAACTTTTGAGAATATACGTAATTATTGTGAAGTCTGTGGTTTTTGTCAACTCACATCCAACTGTAAGTAACTAACTACCTCTGAGCCATACAATGGAGCTACGATGATAACATAATAATGTATTTTTTTTTGAAATTTAAATCCTAATGAAAAAATATTGCTAACTAGCGTCCCGTGTCAGCTTCGCACGGGTGTTGCAAATCAATAATGAAACTCTGTCTATTGGAGAAAACCACATGAAAATTAGTTCAGTAGTTTTTGAGTTTATCGTGAACAGACAGACACAATCGGGGGCTTTATTAGGATAACTTAAATGATTTATGGCAACATAATTTATATGTATAGGTTATCCGAGTTTTGTTGGTTATGACTGTAATTGTAGGACATGTAATGCGAGTATGTGACATTTCTCAATGCTAACTGTTGTTTCAATCAGGTAGTGCGCTGTTTGTAGGTCAAGTAGACTTTTTTTACCTTTCCTCAGGTTACATTCACGAGTTCTAACAGAACTGGTCTGGCAATCCATTGAGATATTTTTAAACGGCCGGCCAAAAAAAAAAAGAAAAAGAAAGAAAACCTATTTACTTTCAATTTTTTTGCTATTCCGGCAACAGAATTGACTGAATCTCTTATTTCTAATCGAGACCCCTTGCCAAGTTGATAATCTGCAATCGTTAACGCTAGTAGAAAACTTCCAAAGGAACGGGAATGACGTTATTAAAACTCTCAGTCACGTGGTCAGAACAAAAGATTCGCGGGCGTGGCCAAATCGAGGCGTTTGACGCAAGAGAAACGGCTGTAACTTGGCTAGCAAAGTAGACGCGCTACGGGTTACACGCTAGCGGGGATTCAGGCTAACTGTGACTTTTTCTGAATCTCAAAATAAAACCAAATCTTCAACGACATAAAATTTTGGTATTCCAGACATTATTACGTAATGCACACTCAAATAAAGGTCAGCTCAGACGTTAGTGAGTACAAATACATGCTGTGAATACACTAGTTTTGAATTAGTAAATAATATATAAATGGAAACCATATTTACAAGCCATTTTAAAAAATGCACATAAATTAATATAAAAATTAGCTTGACTAAAAAAAAAAAAAAATGTTACGCTCATATACCGAAATCGTTTAATGAAAGGAAAAATAGCTCACACAGCGCATTGTGGCTTTTTTCAACAGCCACATCGTGAATTGGACAACGTTATGTAAGAACGGATTAAGCGACACTAGAGAGAATTTGAGAAAATGAATCCTGTCCATAATGCAAAGCGTTTATTTTCTCAAATTGTCGCTAGTGTCGCTTAATCCGTTCTTACATAACGCTGTCCAATTTTGCGACGAGACTCATATAAAAACGGCTTTCGTCCTTTCTGGAAGGGATGAAAAGCGTGTTCTAAGCCCTAATTGATACTACACTACCACATTACGTAATAAATCTGTTGTAATCCGGGAGCACGTTCCCACTGTTTATCACTGGAGTATGTCCCCGTTTTCTTTTAAACGTGTTTTCTTTCTTTCTTTTCAACCACGGAGTATATTCGCTTCCCGGGAGCATCTTCTCTTGTTAATTTACACGTTTTACGCATACCTAGTCAAGAGTATAAACAAGAGGAGGATAATGAGATAGGATGCATTGTAGCGACATCTGTGACGGCACATAGGAACTAAATTTCAAAATCCTATATCAGGTATTTCTCCGCGCGATTAGAACATTAATCAAACACGGCATTTGTCTGATCAGAGGATCATCCCTTTTCAGCGGAGGTTTTTGGGTCTTTACATTCTGTTTCGCATACATCTATGTTTACAACTTTGGTCTGAGCAGGGAGCGGCGCGGCAAGCGGGGACGCATCGGTACCGCGCGCATTTTCGCTACGAGCGGCATCTCGTGGCGTGCTTCAAACATTTTTGATCTTACCGCTCGCCGCCTTGCGCTTAGCTCCCGCTTACAGCGGCAAGGTCGTGAACGGACCGTAAAGCATCAATTCCTGGTTAACATGATTGGTTTGGTTTCCAGCGTGGCACTACTGCGACATCGACGGGCGGCAGGCGTCGTTCCTGTGCCCCAACGGCACGGTGTTCTCGCAGGGCGTGGCGTCGTGCGACTGGTGGTTCAACGTGCGCTGTGCGCTGTCGCCCAAGCTCTACCGCCTCAACGCGCGCCTCTACCGCCGCAGGAAACCCACCCGGCCCAAGCCGCACCGCCTCATAGATAAGAAACTCGTCTCGGAAATCTTTTTGTAAATAGTGTAGTTAGGAAGTCGCGAGTTGTCAGATGAAAGTGGACTATGTAGTATGTATGTATGTACCTAAGCATCATCGTGGCAAGTGGCGAATTAAAGGTTTAGGGCGAGTTTTATTTCTCACTCGATCGCGTTAACGTCACTTTTAGTTGTAGTTGTATGTCCCCCTGCTGAGCGAAGATCAATTACCAACCTATTCCACACACGTCTGTTCTTGGTCATTGTTTACTGTCACGTATGCCAAATTATTTGGAACTAGCTTTTACCAACAGCTTCTCCCACGTGAAAGTAGTAAATCTATAGCACAAGTGACTTAGTAATAAAGTAACATTCTAATAGTGAAAGAATTTTAAAATCGGTCCAGTAGTTTTTGAGTTTATTTACTACAAACAAAAATCCAAATCTCTTTTTACAATGCTTATTCAATTCCCGTACAAATTAACGTGATTACGCTAATTACTTCAACACGATTGAGTAAGAATAATAACTCTATGAGATTCTTGCTCCCATGGAAAATAGACGTAGTAAGTTTATGGATGTATGAATGGCCATAACTTCCTATTATCATGACGGGTCAACCACATTGAACTTTGTAGTAATTGACTTTTATCGATATAAATATAAGTATGTGCAGGGACAACCACCACTTTTACCTGTAAGGGTGCAAAAAGCATTGTAAGCAATTGTTTAGACACCAACGTTATTAACTGGTTATCCCCCTTTTCTAAGGCATGTTAATGTGAGAGGTGTACCCAATTGATGCAACTGTCTATGCAATAGATGCAACAGGAATAAACTACCTGTATAGAACAGGCTTGTGTAGAGTCAGAGGAGTGGCTTGGACTAATTTAGACGAGGGCATATCAGCGCGGCCTTTTTTTTCATAATTTCGAAAACAAGACAGTGACTGTCGCAAACTCGCAACCTAGTATTTGAACAATCACATCGTCGCTTATCATCGCAAGCTTGCCAATTATAAAAAAAAACCTTCGTTTTTAAAGAGCCCTCGCTTGTATAATGCCGGTTTGGGTTCGAGGCCGTGGGCGAGGACCCACTTCGCCCATGCCTATAAGCTACGCTACTGTGTAGAGTATTCTTCAGTATGATTAAAAATTCCTGCCAGGGCTGCGGATTGTTCGATACAGTTACTGTGGCCTTCGCAAAGAGCAACTGAAGGAACACTGGGTTTTAGTCAGTAAAATTCTATCATACCGGGAACCCCACCCAAAGAAGGCCACCCGGGAGACGGCATTTAATGACTATCACGTAAAAAATTCCGTTCTGTTCAAATTAGAGTCTGTCGGAATACCAAGTCTAATTGACTTGGTATTACCTAAATACTATTTCATATCTACGTATGTACTAATCCATTTACATGGACCAAATAGTTACAGTTAAATACTGAAAGTATTTGGTCCCTAGGGTTCCTGAAACGGTTCATATCTTCCATAAATTCAACAAGTACTAGACTCACTCGATATTTTTATAGAGTTTAAGAAAACCTCGATGGACATACTATGAAGAAGTCCTATTGCTGATGAGGAAATATATTTAGACTTTTAGAAGTCCTAAGTTTGAAAATAAATTCTCCATAAGGGAAAGCTTGTATTTATAAAACTAGATTACCTGTACGTATCTACTAGTTTATCAACTGACAACTTGTGACAACAGACTCGAGTATTTGTTCTGATGTAAACTATTTTCGTCGTTATACGTTTTAAGTCTAGTATAAGTTAGCTAGCAATATTATGTGTATTAGAATTTAGATATCTATGTGTTTTAGTAAACTCTGTAAAATAATCGTCATATTGCAATTTTTGAGTATGCAAAGCATATTTTCTCATTATAGTATGACGATCCTAGAATCTTTAAAGGCTCTATGCCCATTTTCACTAACACAAGCCGACAACAGTGCAAATATATTTAGGCATTCTATTACCAGTCGCCAAGTGTCAGTGAAAAATGGGTTTTATAGCCATAAGTCATTTTGGCTTCCACCTAAAAATACATACTGTAAAACTTGAATTTAAATATTTTGTAAATACATTAATTGTAATATTAAGGTTTTTAAAGTCATATGGATTATACTTACAAAGCCTCAGATACACAGGGGACAGAATGTCCCTTAACATGACGCCGCGCAACTCTCTTTCTACTTGACGCTACAACGTTACCCAGTGTCCCGCAACTGGGGTCACCATATCTCAGGATTTGTCCTGAGATTTTAGGATTTTTGGACTCTTCTCAGGATTGCGGCCGGATTTAGCAAATCTCATGAAATATCAGGATTTTTAGAATTTTCAATAAAATACAGCTTAGGTACACTTAAAAGTTAAACAAAATAGATCAAATTAACAAAAAACTTAATAAAAAGTTAAATAAACTAGGATTCTTTCTATGGCAAAGGGGGGTTCCGCTGCCAACCCCACCGCATTGAATGCAATGTGCAACGCATGTGTAAAAAAATTCTCAAACTGTAGAAAAACAGGATTTTTCAATGGAATCCGGGCCTTTTCTCCGGACTTTTGATTTTTTAATCAGGCAACCCTATCCGCAACGTTGCTCCCCAATATTTCTCGACGTATTCACAGTACACAATACATGTTGTTGGACAATTTGATAAAGTTGCGCGTCATGTTTTGGGAGAGTTTTGTCCTTTAGTGTATCTGAGGTTTTAAGTATACCTACTTAAAACTTCCAGATTACTGTAGTAAAAGAAAATACAACGCATTGTTTCACAATAGGTACATGATAAATTCTCACTGTGATAATTTTTTAAGATACTGCGTATTAAAAATGTAAATATGATTGTTACCGTTTCCTTAAGAATTAAAAGTTTGTAATTAGTCACTCTTCTTTGATATCGGCACAAACCAAGCATGAACTTATATATCTAAGACTTTCTGAGGTCATGCCATTAAAAGCATAACCGATATAACTTGTCCAACGCAGCGTAAGGAGTGTTTAAGCTGTTGTTTCTGGCGTCTCTTAATCACTGTTAACTTGGATGTGGTAACATTCAAACTACCACCTACCACCTATAGTCTACCGCCAAGGTTGAAGGTATTTAAACTGGTGCATTGTTAAAAAAATTCCAACGAGAAAAACCATCCCGGAAAAGTTGTTGCTGGCGAAACAGAGGAGTCAAATAGTAAATTATTATTACGACTAAAATAGGTAAAGATTATAGAAACAGGGGCCTTACCATGAAGTGTTAAAATGTCAGGCGTGCGAGCCAAAAAGAGTGCTAGAGCATATACCTTATACAACCCTGTACTTATAGGTAAAACACTGATAGCTTCTCAGGACTATGTTACTAACATCATAAACAAATTAGTGTTATTTTACATTTTACATATTTCATCAGTTTTTCATACAAATATAAAAATGTTTAAATTGAACGTTCTAAATATTACGAAGTCTATGCGAATCAAGCGATAGTACAATAGCGGAGGGGAGCGGGGATCGCGCGGCGGGGGTGCTTGATGCGCTTGTGTCGTCTCATACAGACGTATAGCAAAATACAGACAGAGTTGAAATGTGTTAGATATAAAAACGAAATCTTGAAGGTTTGTTTTTGATAAATGAGTTATGTTTTGTAAAAAGTCATAGAACAAAAGTTATTGTTTATGATTATGATGTTAGTAATACAGTCCTGCAAGATTGTTACTGTTTTATAGCTCATGTTTTTAACAATTCACTTCAGGTCCTAAAATGGATCACGTTAAGAGCTAGTGGTAGGGGCTCAGAAAGAGTTACATACGTTAACGTATTTAAAACCGAGATTAAGTACAAGAGGGATTTGTGAAAGTTTTTAGAGATTACGGAGCCTCTATTATCCCGTACAAGTTTGAATACATACTTAGCTTGCTTTAAGTAGTTAAGCCTATTAGTGCGTGTGCCTAAACTATTGTAAGTAACAATGTTTCCTAATTTGTTTACGTCAATATGTAGATATAGAACCTCTTTTCAATTAAATTTAAATAAAAATACAATTAATAAACTGTTTGATTTTCAGTTAGGATTCCATATTTACAAATATTTATTTTTGTTTACTGTATTATCTAGCTCCGGAGAGTAGTCAGTCGTCAGCTGTTGAGTCCAGGCTGCCAGTATACTTACACACTACCTATAGGTATAGTTATCGGCACGAATATTGAGCGCTCGGCGTCAGAGTATGGATCGCTTTGCGCATTCCATACATTGGCGAGCCAATCGTCGTCGTTGTTAGATACATGCAGCAAGCACAGGAAACGAATCACGAGTGATGTCTATGATTCGATGGCGCAGCGAGCCCATCACTGATATTCCCCGCCCCCGCGTCTCACGTCGCACCACTAAAGAGACTGAATATTTGATATCTGCGCAACTTGAGGCCAGCGCTCAATATTCTTGCCGATAACTACGTTCAGGGTGTAAGGGTCAGGTCTCCGCAAACTTTAAAGGCTTGCCCAATAGACGAAACTGAACTAAAGCAGTTTTTTTTTGCTTAAGGAAACAAAAAAAAATAGACCTCCCCATGTAAAATTATAAACTTGATTGGACAGTTTTCCTACACCCTGCATACTAAATCTTTTCATGTCATAATGTTATGGTTGTTTTTATCGATCCAGTCTAAGTAGATAAAAATGATTCTTATGGGTTTGTTAAATATTTGTAGGTAGCAAAACAACTGAGGGAACACAGGTGGTTTTTAGTCTGACTCTCCTCGCTCCTTTCAGAGCGGGGAAAGTGATTTAATGATGTCCCACCTCAGAAAATAGTCGCTTTAAACAATCACAAAAATGTCATCAAACCCTAGTTATTGTTTCCATGGATTATTGACTAGTGATTGTTAATTTACTCTTTCTTGTTTAACGTTTCAATCGTGAAAATTACAGACACAATAGAAAGATAATAGGTGCGCGAACGCTGGCGTTTGCTTGGGGTTTAATGAATTAAATGAATATACGATTTGTCCATCTACTAAATTAAATTGGTCTCTATTATTTGCAGACATAGACTTATTTCTGCCAGCGGTTTCACCCGCCAAATTAGCCCAAGAGAACATACTGTTGCGATAAAAAGAGACATGGTTTACTCATGTGCCAAATTGCATCCAAATCCGTCCAGTCGTTTGAATATGAAAGAGTAATAAACATACAGACTCACAAACTTTCACCTCTAAAATATTAGCGTGATAAATAGGTAATCCATATTGGTTATGTTATTCTGGTAGTTAATCAAGTTTCACCGATCAGATCGGTGTTTTGCATGAATACACAATAATTACTTGTTACTACACAGCGATGAGTGTTAACACACCGTTTTTGTTCCTTTTTACTTTCATCAGTTTGAAGCCTGAAGGTCAAAAGAAATAACTCTAACAATTGTGTAAATTATTGCTATAATACGAGTATACTTGTTCTAATTATGTGTAAATTTCAAAATTTACATGTAGGTGCGTTTAAAAAAAAACAACAACATTTACTGAAACCCTTGAAATCCTTAAAATACGAAAGGTTCTCTTCTCGGTCTGTGTCAGCGTCGGCGGGTGTGTAGGCAAGTAAGAGGAATGACAGCTAGAGTACGGCAGAAGACGATAATAGTACAACTACTCTTTTTTATTACAAAAAACATAGTGTGAATAGAATACTCGTAGAACAATTTCCATAAAAAAAATATCATATCGTGCCTTTCGAGATATGAAGAGCTTGAGGCCTGTACGAATGCGTGCGGTTTACTGGACAACACCGCAGTTTATGAGCTTGCTAGCTCTAATGCGGTGATTTTTGAATCCGAACCCATTGTGCCAATACCCTTGAGACAACTGCGTGGTTGGCTATGAGAACACGAAAGTATTAAAGTGATTGTCCTTGACTCTGGGCTGTAGGCAGACCAAAGAAGCCATGCCACACTTTTAAAAGAACCCTAACCAGAAACCTGCGACTAGAAAGAGCTAGCCTGCGTCTGGTAGCGGGGACCATCACGGGACACTGCTCAATAAATAAACCACAATAAGCATATCTATGCAATAAGTATCGCGGACAATCCTCTGTGTAAAGCTTGCGTGGAGTCGGAGGAAACAATAGGGGCACGTGCATGCTTCTTGATTGTACAGAGTCAGCGAAATACGTAGACGAACCTTTTGAGCACTAAAGGAGGATGCAATTCCTAGGCCTACCTTCCACCATCATACCTCCTTTTCGAAGTCGGTTAAAAATGTGATAAAACATAGGCCTCACTCCAAGCTAATAAGTAGATGACAAACTATTGCAGTTTTTAAAAGAAGAGTAGGTAAGTAAATTCTTCACTCTCTATTCCATATTGTAATAGTTCCATGTACTCGTAAGTCTCTACGAATTATGATATGTCTTATTAACTATTTAGCATCGATATATATCTATAATGTCAATGCTAAATAGTATGTTTTATTGTGATATTTATTTTACCATTATGTATGTACGTGCATAATATGACAGTATATTTTAAAATATTTCAAAGTTATTTTCTTTCTGTTACTCTTACACACGGTGTCTGAATCTCTTTTTTTTCAACTCTTCTTTCCCAGGTATACTGGAAGATATATCTATAGTAGTATATATAAATAAATCAGAACACTAATAGTTTGATCTATTTTATGAAACAGAAAATATCCCGGCACCGTTTATTCGGAAGCTTCACCTAGTTCCCACGCATTCTAAGATCCGATATTCCATTATCCTTGAAAGATCTACAACACTATCTTATTAGTAAATCAATTTATGTTATCAGATATAACTGATAACAGATTACATTTCATTCGAATTGAAAATATGAAGAGATAATAGAAGAGACCCTCCTTTCTCTGATTAATTGATACTGACGAGTTGGGCAGCAAGATTGGTTACCGTAAGGCCCTGAAACGCAAAGGGCAACTGAAGGAACACAGGTGGGGTTTAGTCAGTAAAAGTCTGACATTTCTTCTCGCTTCACCCGAAGCGGGAGAAGTCATTTGATGGTATACCACATAATCAATATATATAAAAGCGAAGTACCACTCACTGATTACCTAACGAAACACACGAAATCTCAAAAACTACAAACCTACAATTTGGCAGGTAGGTTCTTTATGGGATGTAGACATCCGCTAAGAACCGATTTTCCGAAATTCAGCCCCTAAAGGATGAAACGGGAGTCCAAAGTTTGTATGGAGACGACCGCGGGAACCGACGTTCACGCGGGCGAAGCCGCTGGCAGAAGCTAGTAATAAGTACATATAATTTACCCACATTTTGAGCCCAAAACATTAAACTTGTCAACTTTACCGTCATACGCTTAAACCCCTTTGTTCTACAGGAAGGCCTTGACCACACAGTTTGAACGGGAAGTTACTATCACATATGCTATAGGCTATGCATTCTCACAAGTACATTTAATAACAAGCATTGTTCCATAGTTTCATACAATGTCGATTCATAGCCAAGGGTCGTCGATATGAATTGCCAACGTTAAATGTGCTAGCCGTGGGAAATCTTTCTTGGCCACGATGCATTTTTTCACCGTAAATTGTAAGGTTTGTTTCTGATTTGACATAATCATAATGGTTTGAATGTTTTAACCGGCTAATTGTCGTCTCAATTTGTCTGTGTATTAGTTGTAGATATTATCACCATTTTTAGCCTAACTTTAATAGTTTTAATAGCCCTCTGACTCTCACTCTTTCTTGTCTTTTGCCAATTATTTTACACTTAACGGCTACCATCATTCCATGAATATTGTTGCTTTGTTTTGAAGGCATATAAGGATGATCATAATTATCATATCAGCCGAAAGACGTCCACTGTTGGACATAGGCCTCCACCAAGCGTCGTCACAACGACCGGTCCTGTGCGTCACGCATCCATTGAATTCCCGCGACCCTGACCAGGTCATTGGTCCACCTTGCTGGAGGGATATAAGGATATGTCCTCCAAATCTACCTCAAGGACAATGGTACTTCTCTATATTGTAACTAAAATAAATCTGTGGAGCACAGATGAATAAAATGTATCCAATAAAAAACTTTCATATGATATACATATAGGATAGGTCCTCAAAATTCAAGTCAAAATAATTATCATTAATCAGAACAAGGATAAGGGTATTTTTCTGTAATTGTGATTTGAATAAATCTATCACAGATAAAACCAATATACCTATCCAATCAAAATAGCTACATAATATTTTGATTTAACGCTATATTACGTTGAAAGTAGCGTAAATGGCGTTATTAACATCATACCATCTTACACATATTCGAGATATTGTAGGTAACGAATCCAATGAGCCAATTCACCTCGTTTGTTATAGACAAGTGCGCTTGGATCACAGAAATCGCACTTCAATATTAATTCGGAATACATAATAAAGGAAGAAGGCTTTATGCCGAGGAAAAATTGGCCGTATGACTTGTTTCTCGACTCATGCGGTCATTCGACATTCGTATCGCGAAGCGCGCCAACGCACGCGCGAGTTCGACCGTTGCGTTTTTACGCGGGAAATATTTACGTCATTGTTTACGTGAACTTTGAATTAAACTGCATGAATGAATGCCAATATACATTAATAAAATTACAATGGATTGCAAAATGGAGTTGATTGCGCTACTTTTATGCGGTAAGTACCCAGTGCAATAAAAAAGGTTTACTAGCTAATTTTTATGAAAAATAAAAACAAACCGAGGTAAGCTCGGAAAACTTATTGTACGTAACTATTTTGACATATCATAAAACAGAGTGGCATGCTTTATTATGCAAATACCACCATGGTGCCCGTTTTAACTATTTTCATATTCATCAATGGGACATAATGAAACCAAAAACCCCAGCAAGAACTAATTGTGTGTGTGTCACAATCCTGTTACACAAATAAAAAAAAAGTCACCGGAATCACGCTGAAAATACTTGAACTATGCGGTTTGCTAGCGTTTAACTATGCTAATTACCGTGCTTCGGTCTTCATTAACGTTCTGTTGTTGCTCAATGACTTCACGAAAATGCACCAAACGAAGTCTCAATGTCAATGTCTCCTGAAAAAACCTGCTGTCAGCTTATTGACAACGTGAGGTATGATCATTGCGGTCGTGTCGCAGAGATAATTATAATTCTCGTGTCAAACTACTCAAACTCAATGCTGCTCTACTGCCTTGTGCACTTATCTCTACGCTCACTATTATAAACCGTTCCGATTTATTTTTTCCTTGAAACGTATTTTTTATTTATACATTGCACAGCAAAGTTAATTCCTTGTTAGACAGACTAACCTTGCATGTTTACATTTAATTTGTGAAAGAAGTTTTTATTCATTAAGCCGAATATTAAATTGAAATTTATGTTTAGCCAATAAAGACGTTTAGATAGATAGATTTACTCCGTAATGTAATTTACAATAAATTTAAATATACCGTATTTACGTACTAGAATCCGAACTACCAATACTACCTATGGAAAGGGTTAAAATATAAATACTTACATGTAACTACACTTTTGAAAGATACCAGTTCATTAAACAGAACGACACCCAGCTGCTCATTCAAACTGCATGCATAACACATTAAAAGTTGTCAATTTGTCATCAATCACCAGACTTAGACGAGAATATTTTAACATCTGTGCTTGAATGCATCATTTTCACAAAGATATACCTAAGTAAATCCTGGCCAATATATGTAATTGGAAAAAGGCAAAGCAGATAATAATGATGATCTAATGTTATACTTTGATTGAAAACTAAGGAGATTACTTCCAAGGATTTTATCCAACTCTATGCATAACTTTAATTACATCCAAATTGAGGTGAAGATTTAGCAGATACAATCTTATGAATACTAAAGCTTATACGTTTATAAAATCATGAAATGAGGGCGACTCAACTATCCTTAAGTGGACAAGTTAGCCAGTGCAATATATTAGGGCACAATATATTTACATAACACTTGCTCCACTGTCACAACTGTTATATGAAGATAAAGCTATATAGCTACCTAAGTATAGTAGGTGGATAAGTATGTCGCAATTTCGACACCAATGTCTTTTTTTACTGGACTGTCGACATCTCGCGATATGTGGTGTCATATAACTTAAAAAATGTAAAACAATACGTTGTGAATTAAATGTCTCGTCATTAAAACGAAATTACACAAAATTTTGAACTTAAATTACTTTATTTGGTGTGACTAAAGTTGTATTTAGGACTTGGTATTTGACTGTGAGATACGATTGGTAAATAATTATAGCGCAGCGTGGACTATTTTATTTTGAGTCTATCATTACTATGTGTTTTAGTTTTTCATTATTTTTGTGTTGTTTTTGTAATAAATTTAAAGAGTTTTAGTTGTGTTGTTAACAGAGTTTAGGTGCTAGGTACCTAACCATTCCTTTCACCTTTACTGCTATATTATATAATGTAACAATCATGTACCTATCATATTTATCTACCCATAATAAACGAATTATTTGACTTTGACTTTGAACGGTTTCCTTTTGATGTTCTCAATACATATTTGTGTTGAAGGACTTTTTCAATATTATTAGAAGAACTTATCGCTATTTCAAAATCTTTGCTCTAGGACGTATCTATTTTCCTCTGTCAACTAATATAAGTACTAAGAATAATTAAACTTGTTAACTCGCTACACGCCAATGATTATAACAACAAATTATGACAAATTATGAGTTGAAAGAGGAGGCATTTGAAGATCAAATCTATCTTTTTTTTATTCGTTTTCGAAAATTATCAAATAATTTCTCCCATTTTGGGTTGAGCGAGAGGGATTGTGAGACTTACTGACTAAAACCCAGCCAGTAGTGCTCCTTCAATTGCCTTTAGTGTTCTAGGGCCGCGGTAACTATGAGTATTTCAGAAAAAGCCTTAAGACGAAATTTAACTAAACATATCTAGGTACACATGACCATACCCATCAGACTAAACACTTTCAATTGAAGTCACCTTTTTAGAACTTCTCAATCAGGAAACGGATGTAACTGGTCGGATGTAATAAATTGTTCGTCTACTCGCAGTGAGATTAAATACGCTAATCGACAGTACTCTCCTCTGATGGACATTTCTAAAACAAGGAAATGCGTCTTTTTCTTTTTGTCCGCGACTTAATAGCTTTCTCCCTCAAGCACAGAGCTTGTTCTCATTTCCGCAATTAATATAGAACGAAGAAAGACACATTAGGCTATGTGTTTATTGTATGGTGGAACTGTAACTGTATTTACCATCTGTCATTATAGACACGTGTGTCATCATCAAAGAGGCTCCCTTTGGAATAACGGAATTACACGTGCCTTTTTGTGTTTATGGGAAACTTTCAAAAGGAGCTTGAACTTTTGGGAAAAAGACCAAGCAGTGTGGTTTTTTACCTCATTAATATCACCCTGGTCGTCACCATCAGTACCATAAGCACATGGAGGGGTCCATGTGACTTTTTAAAAGACCTCCCCTGATCCCTCTTATTACAACGCCTGTTAAGGCACATTTCTGATGAGACTATAAAGCGGTCTCTTCTGGACTTCATGGCAGCAACTGATCACTATGCCACCGCCTGGAATTACACGTGCCAACCGATTTGCTTTACCCAGCTGGCCTGTCGATTGCAATTTCATGATTTAAGAGGCTGCTTTTCCACTCGCCTATTGTCAACATCGATCATGGTTTAAAAGCTTGATTCTTCAACGCAATCCAACGCGATGTTTGATGAAGAGGCAACGTGAAAAAAGAAAGAGAGATAACGCCTGATAACTCTGTTAGCATTCGGTAATTTCGTGATTTATTCGAATATTTTACAAAACTTGTTCCAGGATTTACCTGTTATAAAACACATAAGTTATTGAAAAAAATTGTCGTCATTTAGAATTTTGATAAAATTTGCAAGGCTTCTATTGTTATACTTTTTGAGTAAATTATGAAGTGTCAAATTTCATGCAAAAAAAGCAGATTTTCAGAGATCTTTACTGTATTAATTTTACACAAATTTATAAATTGATTTCAATAGAAGCCTAGATAATATCCACAAGATACTGTGTTTGCGAAATATCTAATGAAAAATGTGTAATAATGTCATAATCACGTAAGAGCGGTTGTATGAAAAACAGTGAAAATATATATCGAGTTGTATCCCCTTAAGGTCAGGATTAGAGATAATAACATCTACATTTGAATTTTCTCACGAGCATGGAGATGTCCTTTGAGGAAATCTATAAGAACAATCACGCTGTCAATTCAAAAACAAAAAAACCATATTCTAAAAATTAAAAAAAAAACTGAGGAAAGTGCGAGTCGGACTCGCGCACTGAGTGTTCCGTGCAAACTACAATTCTCGAATGGAGTCTCGAAAATTTTTCCGAGTTACAAATTTTTTTTTTGGGACCTTGGGAACAACAAATTTACCGTTTTCAGATTTATTCCTTATCTGTGCTATAAGACCTTGCTTTATGCCAATTTTCAATTTTAGGATTCTGGGTCAACGGGAAGTAGGTACCCTATGAATTTCGATCTTTGAGAGTATCAAAATATACGTTTTTTTGCAATATAAACGGCTGTATCATTTTTAATCGTTAACTTAGAAGTTTGATTTTTTTACAGCTTGAAGGAACCGCAGACCTGAGTTTAGGTTTTAATTTCAACTCGATAACTCTACGTGTTCTTGAGATAAGGGGTCTTGATAGACAGACAGACAGACGAACGGACAACAAAGTGATCCTATAAGGGTTCCGGTTTTTCCTTTTGAGGTACGGAACCCTAAATACACCATTTAGATTTTTCTCACGGACAATCATAGACAACTGACATGCCATTGATCATTTTATTTTTAAGTAAATGCTTGTTGCTTGTGTTAATGGTGCATTTTTGTGGTTTCTGTGTGTGATTGTCCTTGTCGCAGCTTGTACCTAAGTATTTGAATAATATTATGGTTGGCTGACTTTGATGACGAAATATGTTAGCATTGTAGCTACTCGTATATCGTCGACCGTTACATAATTTATATCAGAACACTTTTTAAAAAGAGGTTTAACTGATTCTATTTTCGCAAAGTTTTTTTTAGAGTTCCGTACCAAAGTCGGCGAAAACGGAACCATTATAGGATCACTTTGTTGTCCGTCTGTGTGTCTGTCCGTGCGTCTGTCAAAAAACTTTTGCTCAAGAACGCGTTAAGGTATGACGCTGAAATTAATATCAATCAAATACTCACGTCTGCTACCCCAAGCAGCGAAAAATCAAACTTCTAAATCAATGCAATCTAAAAATAATACCGTTTATCCATATCCAAATATCCGTCAAAGTATGCTAGGAAAGCAAAACTAATAGGGTACTTCCTTTTGACCTAGAATCCTGAAATTTGGCATGAAGCAAGTATAAGAATAAATCTGATAACAGCAAATTTGTAGTTACGTGCCAAAACAATTTTTTTTTTGCGATTTGGAGTTAGATTTCGAGACTCGATTCGGGAATTTAACTATTTATATGCTTAGTTAAGTTTGTACGGAACCCTCAATGCGCGAGTCCGACTTGCACTTCCCTAGTTTTTAAATTTAATGTTACGTAATAGTTGTCCACTAGGTTACCCATAGCTTTGATAATAATAGATTCATAATTAATTGATTTACATAAGTCGACAACAAAATAATTTATTAAAATATGCTTCCGGTGTATCTTCTTTATTTTTTCTGAATGCATATTTTTTAAAAGCTTTGGTATTTAATAAACTACTAGGTAGCTTCGGTCACCAGCTTCGCTTGCGTAAAATTAGAAAATTATTTAAAGAGAATATACTTCTGGAATAAGAAGTATCCTATGTGTGGTTTCAGGACATGGTCTAACCTTGTGCCTAATTTTATATAAATTCTTTCTGCCGTTAGAACGTGAAAGAGTAATAAACATATACACAGTACACACATATACGTAAATACTAACTTTCGTATGTATAATATTAATGTTAAGTGTGATAATAAATATTTAAAATATTATGAAAGTGTTATAGTTAACTTTCTACGTCATCAAAACTAAAGGGTAAATGGATTTTAAATGATCTGGATTTGTTTAAGGTTTTACTTTCAATCTGGTTTCCTAAACCACATGACATTGAGCGATATAGGTCCTTTGTTGGTCAAGTAACAGCTAGTTATTTACCGTTATTCTCACGTAAGTAATTAACACTGACTACTTTCTTATACATTAATTTTAATTTGATGGTCGTGTTGATGGTATTTATATTTACAAATTCGACTTTGATCTGAAAGTCAAGTCTATCAACTAATAAGAGACTACGAATGTAGACTAATTGTCGAATAACAATACGAATTACGTACTGCCATTAGCATAATACGAACGGATTAATTAATTAAAAAATAATAAGGAACATTTCCATGGACATTGTTCTACGGATTGGATCAATTTATTTAAGAAAAATCTAACCAAACAGCTGCCTGGCTCGTTCTTTTCCCAAGAAATGAGTATTACAATTCAACGTGGCAATACCACTAGTCTTCTGGGCATGTTTTTATATACTTATATAGGTATTGCCCATTGCCCATCGCGCGCATTGCGTATTTTAACACTTAGGCAGGCGTCGAATACTCCTCCATATCTCTACCTCGCCTTACCCAGGCTCCTATAATCTTACTTCCCATAGATAATTATGTCATGATAACTATTCGCTGGTTCTTCTTATATCACACGGTAACGTTAGGTGATCATAAGTGCTTACCTTCCGTAACCTTGTGTTCCGGGTGAATACCTAAGCTACTACAGTTTGTAATATACGTTTATGGATTAGGTACTAACATACGTTTTATACTGCACTCTCGTAATTGCTTGTCAATTTTATATCCAATAAAAACATTAATTTAAAAGGTTAATTAAATGATAAATAATAGGTATAAAATTAGCTACGTACTTCCGACAGTCACTTTCTTCCAATTTTAAATAAGTACTTATTATGTGATCACAAGCGAGTTTTTAAAAGGAGTGCTAATTAGCTGAAGTTAATGATTTCTGCTTCTGTTGCCACCTATTTGAGTAGAAAAATGTTTACACGAATCATTTAATTATATAAAATCATTTCAGTTACTTGAAGAAATTCTTTTATTTGGATGCAGCGATGCACGAGCTCGTGATGCAAGCTTGATGCAACGGTCACGCAACGCGTCTTCAGAATAATTATATGTACAAGAGTTTACAAGACCGAGAACGTAAAGTCACTTTAATATTTTAACTTTTTTAGTCGAAGTTGGTTTTAAAAGACGGGTCTGACAGATGCGCTGCGATAATGCTACTAATACGACATTTTTTTAATGGAATTGTTCTACGGATGTGTTATAGAAGGGTCATTACTAGGTACTATGATAGATAAATGGATTTTAAGATAATTTGTTTGCAAATGTTATTTTAAATTGTTGTAATTTAAAATTCTAATAATTTCATTATGATTAAATTAAAAACTGAAAGTAAATGCATAATAATCGATTTCGGATCAAGGAAGTATGTCTGGTAGGCACTGTTTTTTTTAATCCAAATAATCGAGTTATATTTTTTTAGTTTGACCTAGTCCGGAAAAGGCATTAAACAGGTTTTACTTATGCATTGCTAAAGGTATATCTGATTTAATGTTCAGCCAAAAATTGCTTCCGTGCTTTCAGCACCGAAAAAATACAATGAAACATCTAGCTGCTTACAATACATTGAGTGAGTTGTTGGTATTGGGTTGGTAAATAATAGGAAGTTTCCTTCAACGCTCTTGTAATAACCGTGCTGAATTTAAGAAACTTCGTTGCGCAGCTATAGTGCTGACCACTGATTTAACTAAGGGGAATTATAAAACGAGCGACTAAAAAAAAAACTTAGCGACTGATGATGATATACTGTTTTAATAACTTGAGCGGTATGAAATTGAGTAAGCGACACGTCAACTAAACTAACGACAAATATTGATTAACAATAAAATCTAGAACGAGCTTACTAACAGTGGGTTATTAAGATCCTAATTAAACGACTAAATTAGTAAGTGAGCGACTAGAAATAAAATTGAAGTTTTACATAACGAACTACTAAAAAGTGAACTTTAACAAATGTTTTTGCAATTGTCTAATTATCTAGTTGTAGGTAGATTCATCATTTTGAACTGGGTGAAATAGGTTAGGTTAGGTTAGAACTGCGACCTATCGCGCGTGAGCCGAGCGAGTGAAGCGAGCATTGTCGCGACAGCAGTCGGCTAACGCTACGACCAAGTTGCTTGCAAATTCAATTTCACCAATTTCTAATTATCCGTTTTTTTCGCAATATCTCAATTATCAAATTACCATGTGACTAATTGTGACATACATATATTTCGATATTTTGGACATTCGGAACACTTCATTTAAGATAAAATGCCACCCAGTATAAATAAATCATTTGCTAAATATTGAAAAAACTCCAGGACGTAACGTTGTTACTCAAACAAATATAAAGTCGCTCATATATTATGAAGCTTCTCATTTTGTATTTTAGGTTACTCAAATTAAAGTTTATAAGTCGCTGTTCTGTTAATTACTCGTCACTCGCAATTAGTCGCTCACTTATTATTTCTATAACCTAAAATAATTATTTTTGTCACTTAAAATTTTAATTTACAGTCACTCGTTTAACTCTTTGAATGTCGTAATTAGAGACACAATAGAAGAAGAATTACCTTATGTCGGACAGTGTAACTTAAGACATTCGAAAGGTTAAATACTACCCATAACAGTGGATCTGTGTGATCTAAGATATTATGAGATGCTGCGTATTGATGGTTTGTTTAAACTTCGGTTCTATATTGTTTACGACATGTATTTGTTAAGCTATGCAGTTATTTGTTTGTTAAGTCTACTTATAGCAGTGATTACCAACCTTTTCTTGACCAGGGGGCTTACCATGATGTGTTAAAATGTCATTCGTACGAGCAAAAAAGGGATGGCGCTATAAAGTCAATATGTATAACAGTTCAGTTTAGGTCGTAAAATAGATCGCGTTAAGAGCTCGTGGTAGCACTGCTGTTATCCGTTTGTTTTTTTTTTTGTTGTCACAGTGTTATTGTAGGAAACAGTATAATTTTGTCAAAATCTTAAAATTAGTTCGCATTTTTCGCATCATTAGGTACTTTTCATTGGTAAATTTTAAACCTTTCGTTGATCATATTTTAGATCTTACGGACCACCACCGTTCGCGGATCACAATTTGGGAACCACTGCGATATATGGCACAGCACATACCAACCACAAAGTGAACTGAAGTCGATGTGATGCTTGTCCTGCAGTAGACTGTGATAGTCTTTCGGCTAAAATTATGACGAAAATGATACCGTCTCTTGAGAACAACATAAGTAGGTAATTGTTATTGTAAATCTATCTTCAGATCTATAAAAACGTTTTGTTTCATCAAATAGTGGCCAGATACTTGCCTAATTCAATCACTCAATCAATCAATTGGCCTTGTTTTAAAAAGCTTCAGTCCATAACGTCGTTAAGTTGCCTGCGTCAGTTGGCACATTAACTGGATTAATGACTGGGTCACTTCCGCGTTAATTTTTTTATCGATTGGAAACCTTCCATGTAGCTGTAATAGTCCTCCATTTACGAGATTATAGAGCACGAGTGTAGTGTTAGATACGGATGGATCGCTTTCACCTTCCGTAGACGACCGACCCCGACCTCAGTTGTGACCACTGACCACAGAGCCACGGCTGTCACGTGCCAAGCATAGCATACTCTTATAATACCGACGTATCTTTAACACATTACATAAATAGCCTATAGTTTCTCCATCAATCTGACATGAATTAATAAGCTATCATAAATCTCTCGTTCCGAAATGCAATTATTTTCAAATGACTCACGAATCGAAACTCACAATCGGTTACGATTTGCTTGTTGCTACTTCCGTGTCTTGGTGTGTAGACAAAGAATCCAGTTTGTGTCTAAATACAACTTTGCTTGTTATTTCATGCTGCATGAACAGCTACAAAACGATGGATGGAGAGGGAGGCCAAAGAAAGGATGGATGGATTTTGTAAGGAGTGATAGAATAGAATAGAATAGAATAGACTTTATTGTACACCAAAAAGTAACACAGCTTATACAAAAACTTCAGTTGGGCCGTGTTGTGGCCGTGGACGTGTTGAGCCGACCCCAAGTAATATGGTATAAGGGCAGGAAGAAGAAGATGAACAGATAAAAAACAATGTGGACCGTTTAAAAAAATACTGTCATTGCGAAACAAATTATCAGATAATGCTTTCATTGCCTCTTTTTGTTTATATCGATTTTAAACCTTGAAAAACTTCTTTAAACCGTGCAACAAATTCTGTTTTATACCTGGCTGCGGGAGGGACCTGGTGACCTGTAATACGGGTTCATATGGAAACCAAATTTATGCATCGGTCTCTCACTTAGTTAAACCCCAGTGTTAAACTTCGTTGCCAGTAATTTTTGACTGATACCTAGGGATTTATTAGTTATTTCAAGGAATCGTTTTTTTTTTAAATTTCAAAAGACTTCTACTGGGAAATCTAGGTAGGTAATCGAGATGGATTGTCAGGATTTTACTGACTAAACCCCTATGACTAAGTCCCTTGATTACCGTTTCCACTCTACGGCTGCTTTCGACAAATTCCTATTTACTAAAAATTTATTTAAATTAGTATGATCACTCCTCAGCTACGAATATATTAATATGATTAGTTACCTTCATTCGGTTATAAAAATGTATTATAAACATTTCGAATAAACATTGCACTGCCTTACGACACCCTTCGGTGTTGGTTCTTCGGGTCAATTATGCACGGGTAAATGTCCAGTGAAACCAGCTTTCAAATAAGAGCAACGGCTATACGGCAGTCTCGATGTTGGCATTTAGTACGGGCAGGACACAGTTTTAATTGACCAAGAAATTAACAATCATTTATTAGGTATGTTCTTAGTTGCGTACTGTATATTTATTAATTGATATAAACTAGTGCTTAATTGCGATCCCACCTGATGGTAAGTAGTGATACACTCATTGATGGTGACGCACACTAGTTTATTAAGAGCCCTCTAGCCTTGAAGACACCGAAATATTTATTAATTGATATAAACTGTGCTTAACTGTGTTGCCAAACTTAAGTGGCAATGGGCAGGGCACATTGCTCGCAGAACGATGGCCGTTTGGGCCGAAAGGTTTTGGAGTGGCGACCGCGTACCGGAACTGCGTCTTCCATTGGAAGGCCTCCTACAAGGTGGACCGATGATCTGGTGAAGGTAGCGGGAAACCGATGGATGCGGGACGCACAGGAACGTTCGATGTGGCGACGCTTGGGGGAGGCCTATGTCCAACAGTGGACGTGTATCGGCTGAAATGATGATGATGATGATGATGATGTGCTTAACTGCGATCCCACCTGATGGTAAGCAGTGATGCAATTGTTGATGAGCCTTGAAGACACCGAAATTATAATTGGACGGAAAGACCACAGCAGGTAAATTGTTCCAGTCCTTTGATGTACGTGGTATAAACGAAGAGGTGAAACGCTTATTCCGGATATCGGGTTGTCCGATGGTAGAAATGAGATGGCGGAACCAACTCATGCAATCCTGCGCACAGTCTCCAAAATGCTTCCGGTAAAATACCAAAATGCTGGCTACCATACGCCAGTGCTCAAGGATTTAAAGATTGGACTTAGACGAAATCTATATATACAAAACTCTTCCGTTACTGAGTGACTGACAGACAACGCACAGCCGAAACTACTGGCAGTAGAGAACTGAAATTTGGCATGTGTGTTTGTTGGGAGGAGTAGGCTACCACTAAGAGAGGATTTTTGGAAATTCCCCCCCAAGGGGGAGAAAAGGGGAATATATCTATAACTTTTAACTTTCTATAACTTTGTATCTAGGTTCCACCAGTGAAGCAAGAGAGCACTAAGAGAGGATTATTGGAAATATCCTCCCTAGGGGAAAGAAAGGGGGGTAAATAGTATTTTTTTATTTCTAATGGATTCACTTGAAACTTTGTATGCAGGTTCCACCAGTGAAGCAAGTGAGTATTAAGAGAGGTTTTTTGTTTTTTTTTTTATCCCGACCACTCCTGTCAAAACGGTGAAGGAAAACATCTTGAGGAAACTGGCATGTCTTAGAACCAAAAATTTGAATACATGTGACATCCAGCAACCCGCACTGGGCCCGCGTAGTGTATTACGGCCCTTTCCCTCCAGAGAGGAGGCCTGAGTCCCAGCAGTGGGAACATTAAAAGGCTGATTATGCTACTCAAACTATTGGACGCGTATTTTCCCCTTTGCCATGGCGATTCCTTGCGTTCCTCCTGGAAAGCAAGGAAACAAAGTCAGGCGAGTTATACGTGTGCGTCGCCATCGGTCTAATGTAATTCTAGCTTCAGTTTCTTTACAATAATACTCTAGTCATAAACCAGTTTGTGTGTTCTAAGAAATTAGTTAAAGTAAAACAAAATGACGCTCACAGTCGTTAACTACAGGTTTCCTCTTTAAAGAGAAATCATGTCAACCGTCTCGAATCGAATCTTCACGGTTATGTTAGTAATCTGCTAAGTTATGCTTCCAAGAACTTGAGTTCAAATCACATACTATGTTATGATTTATGACAACTTGACAAGTATACGAGTATTACACCTAGAAACATACTTTATTTGACAGGTTTCTTAAAATGTCTAATTTTAACGCAAATAGGGTAAAACTGACTCGGCAAACGCGAAATCTCTTGTCGGTGCTTTATGATTTTTTATACGACATTATTTTTAAAAATGCGAACCTAAATATACGAGTAGTTTGTTTAGAATCAATAACTGAATCGATTATAATATTTTTACACCATGTTATATTTTTCACCAAATTATTTAAAAAAGGTCACAAGTTGGACGTCACCGACACTAAGTGCAAAAAAGTACCAGCAGGTCATAGTGGGCATTAGGAACCAGCGCGCAGCTGGGTCCGGAAGCAAAACAACTCGCAAACACCCAGGTTGCCCCGTGACCATGTATTTATGTCGCCCACCAGGTGCCATATCTGGTTTAACTTTGTGATTTTTCATAATATAGCTTTGTTTGGACTTAGATTTTTGACATAAAAATGCTAGGGAGGTGTTATAAGCTTTGCATATACAAAAAATAAGGTCGTGTATTAGATATTATAGACTACGTACATAATAAATTAAGTACGAGTATAACTAGGTAAACAAGTAAAAGTGGTATATCGGGGTATTTTTTTATATGCATATATTTTACATTTAAAAATGTCTTAACTAATTGCAATTGCAGTAAAACACAAAATGATTACAAAAACCCTAAATAAATTAAAACGAACTAAAATATAAATAATTACACTCAAAGAAAATGGTAACAATATTCATTACTTTATTACCAACACGACAATGTTGCAACATATTATTCAAATATAATGGACGTCCAAAATTCGTCTACTCACTCCAAAAATTTAAGTTTTCTGTTGATCCACTTGTCAACTTTTTTAAATTCAAATATTACCAATAGTTTCTTTACTATTGAAACTTTTGTTAAATTCTCCATATAGTTAGAACTGTCGTGCTACAAAATATTGGCAAGTGTGAAAAGTTTAAAGTTAGGGTAAATAAAGATATCTACGTGCCTACCCATGTGATAAGCTGTGCCTGAAACGTGCATTCAAGCAAGCTGCACTTATACCAGCTACAAAAGAGGAATTAGCGTTGAAAACAATCACATAATATTATGAATGCAATACCGTGACCAATGACCGTGGCGGTACGGATGTTCAACATCACAGTAAATCATACATTATGTAAGAACAGGTAGCTATCATTTAACGTGTAAACCTTTATGAAAGACTGCTGTTATTAAGTAATTTAATTTATAGGCTTCTAACAGCGCATAATTACTAATTAAACATCGCATTTCTGCTGCATAGATTTCATAGACAGACAATTGGGAACAATGGTTCGCCGTCTGCAATCTCACAGTTCTCACGGCAATCAATAAGACCTTCACATGTATTGTATCGATCGTACTTCTATAGTTGGAACGATATTCTTGTAATGACGTTTGCCAGTCATATTTCATGGAATCACCAAGTAGATACCTACGCAACCGTACATTTCGCATCGGACCATTTCTGTGTCCACATTTAGGATTTAGGCAGTAAAAGTAGAGTATGTCAGAGGGAAATTAATAAACTCCTACAAAAGCAAGAGTTTATTGATTTCCCTCTGACATAAAAAAGACGAACTTTGACTTCATATGTAAAGTAAGAAATGACTAAACATATGGTGATTTACGAGAAGCAACTTAGATTTACCTACTTAAAATTTGGCACACCGAATTGATTACAATATTCTCTGTCAATATTAACGAATATTAGATAATCGTTCACACAACAGTTAAGACGCTACGAGTACATCGGCGCCTAAAATGGAACAACTAGATGTGCGATAGAGTTGAAGGCAAATATTTAAACGATCTAGAATGGTTCAAAAAACACCATAACGTTGGCAATTTGACTGCTTGATCAACATTCTTGGTTTACTCGCGAGTTTACGTAAACAAACATAGCCTTGAACTGAGCGTGGCACGCGACACGCGTCTATTTGTTACACCGTAATTAACACGGTTACTTAATTAACCGCATTAGTAGGTAAGTGTAGCGTGCGTTGTGTTCACATTATCCCATTGTATGACTGTTGAGATTGAGACATGAAGCCGCTACAGATGAGGGTCAGATGTCAAACCACTGGAAATGGGCGCCGCCGCCGTCTGGTGAGTTGTGGGTATTGTGTGAGATGTTGGTCTAATCATAATCATCATAATCATATTCCACAACTATCACACAGCGCCGTCTAGTCCCAAGCTAAGCAGAACTTGTGTTATGGGTACTAGACAACTGATAAACATACTTAGATATTTCTAAATACATACATATTATAGATAAATTACACCCAGACACAGAATAAAATGTTCGTGCTCATCACACAAACATTTGTCCTGGGTGGGAATCGAACCCACGACCTCCGGCATAGCAATCAGGGTCACTAACCACTAGACCAACAGGCCTGTCAAAGCTAATAACCTAATAACCTGATGTTTATGATGTCTTGCTGGTAAAAGCTGTAGGTGGGGAATAGATGTAGCATATAGATTCGTCCTGCTCTGAAAATCCGGGTCATGTTGGCATCAAGGCGGTTCTGTGATAGTTTTTCTTTATGATAGAACTCGACGAGGACTAATTGAATTCAATTGATTGATTTAGTGGTTCGATTTTTGGGTATGTAGTTTTACCAACTATCAAAGTCCAATCAAGACATTATTGTGATACATCGACATAGTAAATCGTCTAAAAATGGAGAGTCTGTCGTTAGATTCCAAACCGCTATAAAATCATGGTCTGTTAAAATTTCGCAATGAAATGAATGTTACAAAAAGCTGTATAAGGACGTAATAAACGACATTTCATGCCGGTCCTTATTTAAAACTTGATTAATTAACTTGACGTTGGATTGAGCAGGTTGTTCTGCAGCTTCATAAATATTACGTGTGCTAGGAACTGAATCTGCTGACATTTGAATAGCTCTGTGGTAGAACTAATGAACCTTTATTATACGATAATAGAGATGTTGATGGATCCCATGTATGTACATCTCATACCAGTCTTCGCTAGAGGTTAAGAGGTTGTGGAGGTCAGATAAGTAGTAAAATACGTACTAATATAATCAGCTGCATCCGGTGAGATTGGAAATTGTTATTAGCATAGCTGGGATAAAGCTAGGTAGCATCATATAGATCGAATGTAGCTATGTATCCGCCCAATTAGTTCTGTAAAAATTCATCTGTTGTGACCTGACCTTCAGAGGTCACATTAAAGGAAATAACTGTAGTTAAGGTCCAGTAATTCAATACTGAATACGTATTTACCTGACACGGTCCGTTTGTCACGATGGCTGATAAGGTTATTCAAATAAATAGGTCCATTGTAATCAAAGTAGCCGAGATTTGCAAATATGGCTTTTACCATAATATTGTAAAGGAAGGTTTGGCTATCACGCAGGCCCCCGTTCAAACGACTAGCATGTTACACCATGCGAATAACAAACAATGGAACGGATAGCGTGAAGAAACACCAGACCACACATTGTGGACCACTTGCACCTATCAATTACCTATTATTAAAAGTATACCTAGGGGTCACTTAGCTGTAAAAGTGCAACGAACGGTCTCACGGAGTTAACAATGAAGATCCGAACAGCGTGAGATAGAATAATGGATCAATTATTTTGGTGTAAGTTGACCATGATACGAATTTGTAAAAGAACGTCATCGGATGCATAAATTGTTTGAAGACGGTTAGGGATCTTGACCTAGTTGGCTACGTAGGTTAATTTTCTAAAGAAGGTTGCATTGATATATAAATAATTATGTAAATAAATGATTTCTTTTTCACATAAATTAAAAGTAATGTTGGAGAGATCATTGTTACTAGCAGTAGTTGACAAGTTGAACTGTCTCCGGAATGCTTGTAAAATACTCATAAGATACATAGTCAGCCTTGTATTCTGATAGGTGGCCGGAGATACTTACAGCTGTTTTGTATGCATTATAAAGAGCGTTAAAACTAGAAACGAGCTGTTCGAGGTTTAGAGGCTTCTGTTTCTGCAGTTTCTACAAATTTTTGCCGGTGAAACTTTTGCAAGCTAGTTAGTATCTAATGGAGAGGGATAAACTGACTTTATTGGTGAGTCAAATTCTACAACTTTTGACCGACACATAGACAATAGACCTAGGTCTTTCTCTTGTTATACCTTTCCAACTTTGCATCTTTCCTTCTCGTGAAAACTTTTACATTTTATCGTAATATTTATATATATTTTTATACGTAAACTAAAATGCATTCTAAAGCCATTAATTAACTACTTCGCTGAAACTTAATTAAGTTCTAAACACAGAGTTACTACAGATGTCATTTAAATGCAGGTAAAATATAACAAGTATATATGGATGTAAATTCTTAAAATAAAGTAGTAAAACAGCCTTGATTCTGGCTGGTTTTAATAGCAAATGTAGTCGGCGAGTAGGTCGATCATCGGTTTCGGGATAATAGTCTGACACTCCCCTATCGCTTCACTAAGACCAGGAAAACTTATTTGGCGATTTGAAAGTAAAAAAGGCGGTGTCAGATTATAGCGCATTTGTTAGACTATAGAGCACTGATTACTGACTCCGTGTAGTCTGTTTCGGATGAATACTAATGTTATGTAATGTTATAAGTTCCTACGATGCGGATGCTAGCATATCAAGAAATACAGAAAGGCCATGCATGAATCCACAAAATACCAATAGGACCTATCATGTCGTTTACGTTTCGTTGGTCATGGTGTACCTACCTAGAGTTATGTGTCACGGCAGTCGGCAGTTGTGGCCTGCGGGTCGTTGTGTCCACTATCCACCACACAATCTCACCTAATCGGTAAACAAGACTCGTTTTATGTAATATCTTTTGGCGTCTGTCCCGTACTCTGTGGTCGAGTTTCGCTTTCACCTTAATAACTTACTTTCTCAAAGTTTGGGTTTTTGTTTATGGTAAATAACGTGACACGAGGATGACTTCGTATCACGGCAATTTTTAAAGAAGAGAGATTGTATAACAATAATATCAACTAACGACCGGATCTTCATTGTGCCTCAGTCACCTACTTATTCAGTTTTCTGGTAGAATTTTGAAAACGCTACTTTGATAAAATTTGATTGGAAGTGCTAGCTTCTACTTCGGCTTCGCCCTCGTTGAAGCGGTACTTCCCCTCATTATAAATTATAATTATAGCTAATATATATGTATTAGTCGGATGGATAAGCGTTCAGGCTTTTGAATAAAGAAGTAACAAACATACACACACATACAAACTTTCGCCTCTATGCGATATTATATCAATGACAGATAAAGAAAGTAGATATTCTCAATAAGCACTTAATGGCCATATTAGGGGCCTCATAGCCCCAGGGCTGTTGGATTGTTTGAAAGAGTCACCGAGGCCCTAGAATGGAAAGGACAGCTAAATTGCAAGACGGGTGGGTTTTAGTCGGTTAACAATCTCATACTCCCTTTTGCTCCACACAAACCAACGAAGCAACGACCACCTCGAACATATCACAATATTTCATTCAACGTTTTATGATTTTGAGCATTTCTAATGGAAAAAAATATGAACCTGGTAAGCACGCAGTAGCCATGCCTGACGGAACCCAGATTGAGCAGCCACACAAAAACAAGTCGTTTTATTCTTAATAAAATTAAGTGAAAGTGCGCCTGATCACGCATTCAACATATCGGAGCTGTGAACGATCGCATCATCTATATAGGTATATGTATAAATGGAGAAACTGACTGACTGACATATTTATCAACGCACATCAGAAACTATTGAACCTAGAAAAATGAATATTGCACAACACTTCCTTTTTAAACGCAGGCGTGCACTAAGAAGTGGTTTTTGGAAATTTAACCTTTAGGGGGATAAAAAGGGGGAAATCCGTTTGTATGAAAAATCTCATTTCGTTTGCCAATATAGTTAAAAAATGGCACAACAGGAACTTAAGTAAATAATAAAGGTTGTCATTATTTGTTTTTCAAACCTACCCTCAGTAGAAAAATTTAGGGGGTTTAAAGATTGTATGGAAAATTCTTATTTCTTGGGTTGACATTTTTCAAATTTGACACAATTTCTAACCAAAATGAATACAATTAAGACTGACATTAATAGTTTTTTCCTATCTACCCTCATACGGCTTAAATTGTGTAGGTAACATATTATATGTATGTATATGTATTTATAATTGAGTATTGTGTTTTATATAGTTAGCGGTACACCACAGACTACCCCGTGTATTATTTTAAACTCTTATCCATCCTAAGGTTGTCTGGAAGATATCGCTTTCAGCGATAAGACCGCCATAATTGTACCCACAAATTTAAGTTTTTGTATAAGCTGAGTTACTTTTTGGTGTACAATAAAGGTTATTCTATTCTATTCTAAGTGGTGTTCAAGTTTTTATGAAAACATCTCGCGAATGAAGTCACGGGCAAAGTGCTATTTCTCATACACGGCACGGAGATACCTACTGATGACCAACGGATGGAAATCGATACAATATGTTGTCAAAACTCGCACCAGCGAAAGTTATTTTACGGATAAGAATAATAAAAAGCCTCGTTTTATCGGATGCGGCATTTCCGTGTTAAGTAACACCAGTTAAACTTTGGAGTTAGAAACCAATTTCGCCTGATTAGCAATGACGTCATGCTATCTCCAATAATACCTTATGAATATAAGATTAGCATAACCAGCCTATAATATAGGTTCCTACTTCTGGGACTCAGGTGTTCTCTATTTTAAAGGGAACAACAGGCTGTAATCATCCACACAGACCCAGTACGGGTTTGTTGACTTCACATGTCTTCGAATTTTTAGTTCAAGGACACACCGGTTTACACACGATGTTTTCCATCATCGTTTTGAGAGCTGTAGAGATTTAAAAAAAAAATCAAAAGTAGAATCTGCCTGTTTGAACTCGCGATGTAGGATTCATAAGTCGGTATCACTAGCCCAACACTCCTCTTTAATACAATAATAATAACTGTATTACTAAATGGAGTCTTAATCGACCATTGCGATTGCATGATCTACATATCGTGGCTATCAATGTATTTGAGTAGCTATTAACTGCCTTGATTATTATTTTTATGCAGCATCATTCTGTCGGTATTTTTATTTTACATCGAAGCCAAACAGTCAATTAAAAACTTTATCTCTCTTATTATAAGGGTTCCGTACTTCAAAAGGAAAAACGGAACCCTTATAGGATCACTTTGTTGTCCGTTTGTATGTCTGTCAAGACCCTTTATCTTGGGAACGCGGGGAGGTATCGAAATTAAATTAAAACCATATACTCAAGTCTGCAGCCCCTTGAAGCTGTAAAAAAAATCACGCTTCTGAGTTAGCGAAAAAAAAAGATACGGCCAATATACTTTGTCTCAAAAAAACGTGTACTTCGACACTCTCAAGAGCATCAAAATTCGGTACTTCTCGTTAACCTAGAATACTGAAATTTAGTCAGAAGCAAGGTCTTATATTACAAACATAGAAAAAAATATGGAAGCTTTGAAAATTTTTAGTTACGTTACAAAAAAAACTTTTTAGCGATTCGGTAAAACCTTCGTAACTCAATTCGAGACTTGAACTGTTTTTATAGGTAAGTTGTGTGAAACCCTCAGTGCGCGAGTCCAACTCGCACTTGCCCAATTTTTTTCACTGCATGTGTTGGATATGAATATGCTAACTGGCTTTTTTTTCATCAGTCGTTTAACCTTAATCTTATCTCCTGAGCCATAATGCCGTTATGCGGTCGACTATTGATAGTGTACGTGGTAAGAAACAGGATGAGATTTGCCTCTATCACTTTTTATCTCGATTTTCTTTCCTTTCGCTGCCATATCAACTCTTTTTAGGAAGAAAATCGTAAGCGCCAAATTGCATTTTTTCCAGGAATGGGTTACATCTTCCCTAATTAAAAAGTATAATTATAATCCAATACTTTTCTAAAAAAGAAATGTGTTTTTTTTTTAATTGTTATAAACTAGTGCTTGACTGCGATTCCATCTAGCACCTAAGCAGTGATGCAATCGTTGATGGTGAAGCGCACTAGTTTACTAAGAATCTACTTCGTACAGCTACTAATAATTTATTAGAATTGTCCCTTTGGCGTATTATTAAATGCTTTTTTATGAAAGAAAAAAATCCTCTTTCTAAAAAAAGAGTTAACCGTCGATTCGACTTCTTTAAAAACCATATCAAATCACATCAATGATGAAACGGGTGGGCTGGAGAACTTAATTGATCCCACTTTCCACACCACTCCACCACCACTACTCTCTTTCACTTTTTTTTTACATTCTTTACTTAATAATCCCCAAAGATTTATGCAGAGGTGTACATACGTCAGTAAGCAGTTACTTACGACTGGTAAGTAGGCAGTTACTTAACTATGACGCACGCCTATCTTGATGTCTCCTAAGAGTTTAACTTATAATTTGAGAGACGTGCGCATTGTGCACGGTCCGCCGTGCGTGCGTTTGCGCAGCGTGACCGAGGGCCCTGCTATCTGCTGCTGACATTTTTTTTTCTTTGCACAATAATACTATACCGCCACGATACCACGTGATATAGTTTTAATAGACAGAAGCCTTGGACTTACCTTCAAGGTTTTTAAGGTAGAGCTCAACACCAACAAGATTTTAAACCATTACAAGTTAAGATGGTGACATGACATGGCTGACATGTGGGAATATTATACGTAGCCAACCCCTGCCCTACCGATCGAGGAATAAAAGCGTGGCGTCCATCTCATACTGGAGCATAGGGTTAGCCTACTTTTTTTCTTTCTGGGTTATTAACCGACTACGGATTTTGTCTAAATTAATTTTATTTTTTTAAATTTAGCTTATTTTACTATCAAGCAAAGCTAGTTAGCTTATTTTACACACAACATGCAATCCAAATGCATTGATGCATATTCTGTATCGTTTGATGCATGGCCATGGTGAGATTGAAGTTTCTACCTAGTGGCGCGTAGCAACACATTATTTTTTCAATGAACTAGATTAAAAGTTTTGATATGGTTAATAAAAATGTGGAAATTCTAATTAGTAATTTACTTATATCTGTTTGAGAAAATCCTAGCAGGTACCTACACCCCTCTAATTAATCAGAAGAGCCTCTAGGAGTATGGCTATCGACAAGACAGGCTCATCTTTTTACAACGCAAGAATACTAGTTACTATTTCAATGAAGTAACTGAAACATAGCTGTCTATAAAATTAGAACAAAACAAAGCAACGGTTCACACACTTATCACTCACCATAGTAAGTATAATAATACAAAAAGATTATCTGCATTAGCGCATAGAGTCGTGACTGATTGAAACAATGACTGATCATTACGGTGTGCATTATTTGACAAATGAACCTAAGATCACGATTTGTCGTAGTAAAACTCGACAGCCTCGGTAGAGTTATTGAGCCGAAGGATGTTCTGGCGGCTGCGTTGATCTAGTTTCATCTCTGGATGTACCAAGAATAACTTTAATTACTTATCAATTCACGAACACCTTCGAATGTGTCTAGATATACTTGTGTTGTGTTGTATATCGGGCTGTTATCCGCAGCTCCACGCCTAAAGCGCGTATTTTGCGTACTGGTGGGACAAATGAGTCATTCGATCCACCCCAGCTCCACAAGGAAGGCCAGCAGTGCCTTGGTGTTACTGGCCATTTCACGGAGGATACTTGAGTTTCCGAAGTACGTTGCCTTGTATCCAGATATACTTATCTAGTCATCCATCAAGATATACTTATAAGTAGGTGGTTTTGTTTTCGTCGTCTGCATACTCTTCAAGAAAGCTTGCAGAACACGTAACACAGGAAGTAAACTTTTAATCCGGGTCGTATAAATTACGCATATAATTGAATATTATTAATAAACGACCTTCGCTGACACCGGTTAACCCGAATGCCCTTAACGCCGCCATTCACGCCACAAAAATTACACTCACTTTTGTGCATTAGCGTCGTGCAAAATGCGGTATATGACTAAGCAGATCTGATATTGTCGTATTTATTTTAATAGATCTGGTCATTTGATCTCACGTTCATGTAGTTTTACGGCGGTTCTGACATGCTGCAGGAGATTGATTGTGCTGTATCTGTCATATAGGAATGTAAATTAATATCCTGTTCAGGTGTTAAATTAACAGACATAACAGTATCGAATGGCGAACTTAATATTTTTCAATCTCTAGTTCGTATAGATCATATTTCAAGGCAGTGACCTAAGGTTACAAGGTAGATAGCCATAGCGCACCTTTAGAATGATGGAACTAATTCAAAATTTTAATATTTCGACTTCCAAGTCATAGAATCTGCCTATCGACTTTAAGTAAAACAGAGACATGCCTGCGTATTTTTATTTGAAGTTGATAAAGGCATGCCAGTTAGAAGTTAGCCAGAAAAAAGTTGGATTTGTTCCATATAATTCTAAAAGTGTTTGATTTGGGTTAAATTTACAAAACCTCCTTTTTCATATAAATATTTCGATCGACAGTCTTGTGTACACAAAGCTATCTGATATTTCAGACTGTACATAGCCAAAGGGCGTTTTCGTGCAGCTGAATGTTCGAAACGTGTGTTGGCAGTTCCACAGTGGTTCTATTATACTCTTGAATGGTCTAAAAGTCAGAAGGACGCTATCATTATCTGCAGGTCAAGGTGTAAACGTTAGTTCTACGTAACAACTTCAAATCTGAGCTAATTGGTAGCAATTGAACTGGAAAATGTAACGTTTTCGTTGTTTAACTTAGAATTATAAGTTAAGACTTAAATAAATGGAGCAATTGGGAAAAGTGTCGCAATAAGCAGCCAATGTAGGCACAAGGTGTACATCTATCTGTCTACTAGGCTGGCATTCATCGTTCCATGGCACTAGGAGTAGGAAGCCTGCTAGGGCATCGGGAATGTTCGAAAAAGTAAGAGTTACCGTGGTCCTGGGACGCAATGGACAACTGAAGGAACAGATAGGTTTTAGTCAGTAAAAGTCTGGCATGCCCTCTAGCTCCACCCAGAGCGGGAGAAGTTATTTGAGGATTTCTCAGTTTAAAAACAGACTAGAAATCAATCATGTTCTTTTTATCTAGTCAGATTAATCATCCTTCCATGCCCATTAGCACCAACCTGCTCCAAAACGATGGTATGAAGATAAGGAAAACTAGAACCGGTACTTATTGACTTGATATATCTAATTAAAATAATTTGTTGAATATATAAGCTAAACGAACGGTATCTGTAGATCAGTGTGGTGTGAGTTAGTCGAGTCAGGATACGGATCTCCGTGTGCAGAGCCAGTCACTTCTCCAAGGCTCTACCCGTATTCGACACACGAACGATCCTGCCTTTCTAAAATGCTTACCTACCATTTATTTCGTTGTCGCTTTGCACACAATCTGTAGTATAGGTCTAATAAAATATACCTGTGAGGCAAGCTATTTATGCTTAGGAGCTAGAGCACCTAATGCCTACAGACTTTTGCAACATTTAAGACATTGTTAATTAAGTTTATGCAAGACATATCTGAAGTAGTACCATCGGTGCTGAGTCCACATTATCTATCTAAGTACAATCTGTAGTATAGGTCTAATAAAATACACCTGTGAGACAAGCTTTTTATGCTTAGGAGCTAGAGCACCTAGCTAATGCCTACAGACTTTTGCAAAATTTAAGACATTGTTAATTAAGTTTATGCAAGATGTATCTGAAATAGTACCATCTGTGCTCATGCCATATTATCTATTTAAGGTGCCTAGCTATGTTATGTAATGTTCAAGTTCTTAGATTGTCAGGCGCACGCTTTTAATTTCTTACACCACACATGATCCTCCATACTACATTTGTGTTGTTGTTTTGTAGTCTACGCAATATACTTAAGTGATATTCTAAAAGTTGGCTGGATGCAATCTTCAAAAATGGACGGTATCTATAGCTCATAATTAAACTTTTTATAACCTCATTATATGTATTCCTCAGTTATTTTCTTCAGGTTCTTTTTCATATTTAACAGTCACTCAAAGTAGTCCTATTATCACTTCACTGTTTGTTTCCATCTAGAGGCAACCACTGTTTAGGTAGGTACTAGTGTAATCTGTAGATAACGCATAGGGTTGCAATTTGCAACATTATCTACTACTTAAATATGTTATTTCTATGTATAAGTGTTATGTTGTAGTTTGTTATCCCTTAATTCATCGTAGGGTCCCAGCAGGGTCGAAGCCTCTGGGGCCAGCAACCAAGGAACAGGAGTGGGTTTTTAGTCAGTGAAAGTCTGACACACCCTCACGTTCCGCCCAAGAGCGCGAGGTATCATTGGATGATTATCCTATCTAAAAAACCGGCTAAGTGCGAGTCGGACTCGCCCATGAAGGGTTCTGTAGCAGCAAGTAACATAATATAAAAGTTCTTGTAATGTGTTGTAACTTTAATCGATATTTTAATAATAGTGTATTTTTTTCGATTTATGACGCATTAAAAAAAAACTACTTACTAGATTTCGTTGTTTTTATAGTAATGTACATCATATATTTTTTTTAGTTTTATCATTCTCTTATTTTAGAAGTTAGAGGGGGGGGGGGGTGACACATTTTACCACTTGGAAGTGTCTCTCGCGCAAACTATTCAGTTTAGAAAAAAATGATATTAGAAACCTCAGTATCATTTTTGAAGACCTATCGATAGATACCCCACACGCATGGGTTTGATGAAAAAGAAATTTTTGAGTTTCAGTTCTATGTATGGGGACCCCCAAAATTTATTGCTTTTTTTCTATTTTTGTTTGAAAATCTTAATGCGGTTCACAGAATACATCTACTTACAAAGTTTCAACTGTATAGCTCTTATAGTTTCGGAAAAAAGTGGCTGTGACATACGGACGGACGGACAGACAGACAGACAGACAGACAGACATGACGAATCTATAAGGGTTCCGTTTTTTGCCATTTGGCTACGGAACCCTAAAAAAAACAATCCCTTAATTCTTCATCATCTCCCTAGCCTTTTCCCACCTAGCTTGGAGTCGGCTTCCATACTCGTACACATGAATATTGAGCGTGACGATATTCTAATTTATCGCCTTCAGTTGTGCTGGCGAATGAGAATTATCTGTTCGGTCACGTTTCTCGATTACCGTTGCATACGACTACGACTCTCCATCGAAACGATCCATCTTGCATTGGAGCCAAACAGATGGAATAACATGCTTGACTGTGATTTAATAGCTCATAAATAATGGTATTGATTACGAAGGTACGTGTAGCGTAATCGTTACTATTAATTAGAGAGAGATTGTATCATCAACTATTATGTTTTGGATTTAAATTATATGATTATGAAAAGGTCACTGCATGAGAGAGAAAATTCATCACGGAGACTAAAACATATTGCGCAATTAGAAATATGTTAAAAATACGAAGAGTTAACCAGCTTGGCAGATGTTCAAAAACTGTAGATATAGTTTATTTGTAGTGGAACTGGATTTAAAGGAGACCTTGAGACCTAAGTCCATTTTTTTTCTGTTTCAGTTTCCTATTGCTTGTGATTGTGACGGATGTCAAGCCTCATAATTGCTGTGAAAAAAAATATTGTCGGTGCCATAAAAACAAGCATGATACCTAACAAGCGTAGAGAATTGCCCAATTATGAATAAAAATGCGAATGAAGGACAATTACAGGCACAAAGTAGATGTAATTAGGTACATGCATGAAATTGCACCTAGTTAAAAGAATGAAATTTCTTATGGAGCGATATACCGTCGTTTAACAGAATAGTCTGAGAATACAAATTTTTCTACCTCTGTTTTATTGGCACAGCGTATGTAAAATGCATTGTAAAGAATAGCCTAACCTAGATTTCAACTCATTCAATCAATTCAAAGCTCGTCTGACTATCTGGTAACCTTCCGGGCCGAGCCCAATTGTCGACGGCGCCTAGGTACTGTTCCACGAGCGCCTCAAGGAGATGTCAACAACCGTAGGGGCCCAGTAGGGTCATGGGTGATGCGAAAGAGATCCCGGGATCCGCCGAAAAGCGGGGGATCTCATCAGATGATTTTCCCACCTAAAAAACTCATTAAATGTCTAGGTATCTATTTTTTTTTTTGATTTTATCAGACTTGCTGACTATAATTCACCCGCATTCCTCAAATAGCCCTTTGCATTCCAGGCCACGGTAACTCTTCCAAAACTCCCGCAACTCAAATATCTATCTTCTAAAACACATTTGGCTAAACTAGAGCAAATTTCATAACAAGCACTCGGCATTCGAGAGTCCGAAGGTACTCGAGGTACGAGCCCTAGAGATTTATAAAGCGCTTACCGACGCAACAGGAATCTAGCTAGCTAACTGGTGAAAGTAAAATGTATTTCGATATTATAATAAATGGATTCGGTTTTAAATAAAGTTACTTAATAAATAACTCGTTGGTTAAATAGGACAATTTGAAACTGATTAATATGATGGTCATACTCAATTAAACGATTGTTTCATAATATATTATTGTATGTTAGTGATGATGAGTCTCGCTTAGATTTCGTTTGTGCAACTGATGAGCAGGTGTGCCAGTAGGTATTTCGGTGTTACATATTACATGCCACACAAATAAACAAACACATAAATAATTTGTTGCGAACTGGGCTTCTTATGTAAGTCCATAATAGCATGCATGATCTATCGATGAATTAGTAATGTTTTGCATAATTATGTGGGTAGATCAGAACGATCAAACTATTGAGCGCACCGTCTTTTTTTTATTTGAAATAATCCAACAATTTCTACCGGCCACCGTAGGCGCGGGCTTGAGAACGGCGAGCAATGCGTAGCTCGCTGTCCGACCGTCTGGTAACTGTACGGACCGAGCCCAAGTCGTTGACGGCGCGCTCTGTTCCCGCGCACCTCAAGGAGCTGACAGCAAAAGCAGGGACCGAGCTGGGTCGAAGCCTACTGGGGCCAGGGTTAATTCAAAAGATAGCTCAAGTCCCAGTACGAAGGCAACGAAGGAAAGGGGTGGGCTTTTAGTCAGTAAGAGTCTGACACTATGTCCCGCTCTGCCCAAGAGCAGGGGTTGTCATTGGATTATTTTTCCCACTATAAAAAACCGGCCAAGAGCGTGTCGGGCCACGCTCTGTGTAGGGTTCCGTAGTTTTCCGTCCGTCACATTATGTGTACCCACTTATATGACCAGAGTTTAAATAAATGCTTGCATATACGATTATACTACAAACTTAGTCCAGAAATTATTTTGTAGAACCTTTTTGTCTTTTTGTACAAAAACTGTTCTTGCCATTAAGTTCAAAATGATCTTCCTAGAAAGTCCTTACCTATAAAGTTCTACTTTTCAGATTTTTTTCATATTTTCTAAACTTATGGTTTAAAAGTTAGAGGGGGGGGGGGACACATTGTTTTTTACTTTTGGAGCGATTATTTCCGAAATTATTGACATTATAAAATGATTTAGTAAACTCCTATTCATTTTTAAATACCTATCCAACGATATATCACACGTTAGGGTTGAAATAATAAAAAAATCACTTCGGACTTTACATGTAGGGGGGCTACCCTAATAAAATTTTTTTTCCAATTTTTATTTAACCACTTTGTCGGCGTGATTGATATACATATTGGTACCAAATTTCAGCTTTCTAGTGCTAACGGTCACAGAGATTAAGCGGACGGACAGACAGACATGGCGAAACTATAAGGGTTCCTAGTTGACTACGGAACCCTAAAAAAAAACGTTCTGGATAGAGCAAGGGGTTCCAGACTTTGATTAAGCTCACCTGTGTTCCTTCAGTAGCCCTATGCGTTCTAGGGTCAAAGTATCACTATCGAACAAACCCGCAGCCCTGGCAGGAACAAGGATGACATAAAGCTAGCTTGGTATAATTAATATATTTGCGGCTCATTTATATCTAATACCTAAGTACTGATTTTAGAAGTTAAACTAAATGTTTTATTCTTTTTATATTTTCACCTTACGACACTCACCAGGGCAAGAAACGGGTTATCCGAAAGGGCGTTCGAGCCCCGGTATGAAGGCTAGAAGGAACGGGGTGGGTCTTTTAGTCAGTAAGAGTCTGACACTATCTCCCGCTCCGCCCAAGGGCGGGGGATGTCAATGCATGATTTTTCCTTCCATAAAAAAAGGGCAAGAAACGCGAGGATTATAACCTGATTATAATAGCATAAACATAGAATGCACTTAATACCTATGTGTTTACCTAATGATTAACTGACCTTTAAATTTTTGACCATTCATATAAATAATACATAGTGTTTTTAATTACCACTTTTGGTTTTTGCAATCTGTAGTGCGCAAACGCTTACCTAGATACTAAATCACAATATTCGGTACAATGTCAAGTTGAAATGCCATGTTAACCTCCAAGTGAGCATTGTCTTTCTGTGCTTGGGAAATTGTTCTAACAGCCACAAGTACTAGCGAATGTTACACGCATTAAGGTATTTTAATGAGCTTGTTGCATTGTGAATAATAAACATGTTTTAATTGTTTCAGTCATACCTGTCTTGGTCACATCAATCACAATCACACCAAATGGGAATAGTCCTGAAATTAAAATGTTGGGAGGAATGACCGTGGATGTGCAGGACGGTTTCCTTCCAATGGAATCCAAAATAGAAGAGACGACTGTCAGAGCAAGTCGTGGAAAGAAAAGGAAAAGTAGTAGTAACAATAATTCTACAAAGTTATCCATCAACGAAAGGTACAGAAGATTGATACCATATATGACATTTTACTATGCCAACGACTTAGCAACACCGACAACAGATAATATCAAGGAAGTTGAAGTAGAAAAGGCAGAAATAGTCGAGACTGGAGGAGTGAATCACGCAAATCACAGAGAGCCAAAGAAAATTATCTACTCAAACAGGAACATCCCTAGATATCAAGGAAATAGATTGACTCAGCATAACATTGCATCGTCAAACCCAACAAAAATTTACTACAAAAGTGGAGTGCCAATATATCAGACTCAAGGAAAAGTGTCTCAAAATTATAATCCTTTACTATCGGAATATAAGGTGCTGGTACACAATGACTACAACACTGGCAGAGTGATTCAAAAGCAAATACCAAAATCTCCGGGTATAGCATTTATCTCTTCGACCCGAAAGCCTTACTTGAATCTATATAACGAGAACGCACCTAACATTCGATATTATTTTCCGGAGAAACCGAAATATAAATTGGTTCCATACGAACAAACACCCCCAATTAAAGTGCCCGAAAACGAAAACGTGTATGAAATAACGAAGAAACCAATTCCGGTCCCAGTATCTGTGTTAATACCTAAAGAGCAAGTTTATATAAAGCCTCGACCGGCTCGACCTCATTATGTTTATGATAACGTTGATGTTCAACAAGCTAATATCAGGAAGCAGCCTGCAATCGTTTCTGAAAGTTACTACGAGAAACAACGACCTCTACACTCATTGGCCCAACCGGTTATACAAAGTGGGTTTAGACCAATATTCAACTCACCTCAATATTCTAAGGATGCTACGATTTATTCAACAAGCCTACCAGAAGCTGATTCCAATTTTGAACATCAAAAACAACAAGAAGCACATGTCCAATCAGCCCCATTAAACTATGAGGAATTCAAGCCCCAATATTATGAGCATGTAATGGAACAGACCCCGGTCAAAGTTCCACAAGCAAATTCAAACACAATACCGCTGGCTGCACTACTAAATTCTCTTCAACTGAACAAATCTATTCCTAAGCCCATCACGAAAGAAAACGTCAGTGCGTCAATAAGAACATTACTGCAAGTATTAAATGTATTGAAAGCTGTACCGCAGCAAAACGACGTAGTAGCCCCAGTCCTAAGTACTCCAAAACCATTTGTGGCAGTAGAGGTAATAGAAAAACCAAAACTAGAAGCTCATCGCGATCCTGAGCAGGCACAAGTGCCTGAGGAAGAATTGACAGCGGAATATCTTGCACCCGTAAACCCCCCTTCTCAGCATCTTGATGGTGAGTGGTATACTTTATTCTATTACAAATATCTATTATATTATTTATTATGCATATCAACCACAGTGTAGTCTTTTTTTTTTAATCCAAAGGTGGACTGGTAGAGAATGCTTGTCGCATTTAGTCCACCTATAAATAAATAATATTAACTTGGAATATCCTTGAATGGATTAGATATTAGACCTAATACGTTTTATTATTTCTTAATTGTTCAAACTTCCTGTTTACTAAACTAATTAAATTAGTAACAGGGAAATTGTTTGCAGTTTTTTGCTGACTGTACACGATCAGCAAAAAAATGTTTGAAAATAAAAATATTGAATATTTTTGGACCCTACACTTTTTATACTATATCTTTAGTAATCGAGTAGGTACCTCCATATCTATCAACATTTATCAGGTTGCTCTGTAATGGGCACGCCACAATCATGGCGATAAGTCCCCTCTTTGAGGCGTGGCTGGAAAGACCTCACGGCGTCCTTACCTTCCGCATGACGCAGGTCCTCACCGGACATGGTTCGTTCGGGAGTTTCCTGCACCGAATTCATGCTGAAGTGACGCCCGGGTGTCGCCACTGTGCGGAACGCTCGGAGGACACGGTGGAGCACACAGTCGAGGTGTGCCCTGCTTGGGCGGAGCATCGCCGTGCCCTCGTGGGGGCGATCGGCGGCGGAGACCTCTCGCGCCGGGCCTTGGTTGAGGCCATGGTCCGGAGCGAGGAGGAGTGGCAGGCGGTCGCCGACTTCTGCGAAGCAGTAATGCTCGCAAAGGAGGAGGCCGAACGCATCAGGCAACGGCGTTATCGCCGCCGCCGCCGCAACCGGGATTCTGATCCCGATTTCCGGCTACCGTAGGCGCGGGCTTGCGGACAGTGAGCAATGGGTAGCTCACTGTCCGGCCGTCCGGTAACTTTCCGGACCAAGCCCAAGTCGTCGACGGCACGCACTGTTCCCGCGCGCCTCAAGGAGTTGTCAGCAACAGCAGGGACCCAGCCGGGTCGAAGCCTACTGGGGCCAGGGTTATCCGAAAGGGCGCTCAAGCCCCGGTATGAAGGCTAGAAGGAACGGGGTGGGTCTTTTAGTCAGTAAGAGTCTGACACTATCTCCCGCTCCGCCCAAGAGCGGGGGATGTCAATGCATGATTTTTTCCCACCTTAAAAAAAAAAAAAAGGTTGCTCTGTAAAAACTCTGAGCTACATTACTGAAATTTAAAGATAAAATTAACACGTTTCTTTCCCCGTTATATTATCTTAAATGCATCTCTAAAGGTTAAACACATTATAAACATCACTGTTAAGGCTGGTGACATTGGACAGAAATGCAGCTTACCTACCCAGTGGGACTCACCGTGAGACCATATTTTTACATGTTGAGTAAATTGTGCATATAAAGACATAATGAATACTTACAGATATATATCCTGGAGGCGGTACCAGCCAACATTTCCCCTTAGTACAGGCATCAGACGAGGAAGGCGGTACTCCAGGACGGCCGGGTCTCGACTACCCCATTCTCACCACGATTCCAACTACCAGCTTCGACTGCAAGACTCAGCGGTATAAAGGCTTCTTCGCAGATACTGAGACACGCTGTCAGGTAATTTGCAACGCATAAGAATGTTTAAGTACAAAAAATCAGTGTTGCGAAGGGAAAGTAGGTCGGCCAGCTGTCGGTGTCTATCTATGCATATTGCATTTGTGGTAATTGCTCAGCTAGAGGATGTCTCCCAAAATGGGCAGTCGATATAAAAGCAAATATTTATATGGGAGTATGTTAGTTAAGACTCGCCCTTGCCAGCCCAGTGGTTACTAGTGCCACTTCAGTGTATTTAAGTTTCCGGGTTTGAGATTGATTTCCATGAAGAAAATTACCGAAACACCATGTGGCTGGATTTAAGCCCATAACCGAATGGGCTTAAATCCAGCCACATGCACACAGCAATGGGTTAACTAAAGGCAATACCTACACGCATTTGATTGGACAGATACCTATATTTATCACACAACATCGTCGCTTGTAATCTTTGTCAATAGCGGGTATCTAGGAATTAGTCACAGACTCACTACACTACTTATTACATATTTCGAATTTGCAGCGGTTACAGATATTACAAAATGTTACTGTAACAATTACCTAATGCCCTCGCAATTGAATTTCTAAATCGTTGCTAGGCATGCACTTCGCATTTATTTATGACCTTCAAAAATTGTAGGCCATTTCTCTCCAATAGCTTCAGGTCTGGCTCTCGGATTGGGGACTGTCCGCCTATTACGGACGGTTACATAGTGATCACGTGCTGCCTTTTACTGCGAGGCTCGGGTCGGGTAGATATATATAGGCGATCTCTTTGCAGAGGGGGTTACGGGAAGGTCCTTTAAGAGGTTGCGGGAATCCTTACATCATGTATTGATTGTGATCACCGGGCGGTTTTAGTGCGATAAAAAGCCCATGTTTCCTGACCAACTTTCCCCAATAAAAAAAGCCACCTAGCTTCGTTTTGTTAAACCAGTTCTTTTAAGTTCCTAACTCTTGCTTTTCTGCTATCGCCTAGAAACACCTATATGAGGGTTATTTGTTATTACAGGTATGGCACTACTGCGACCTCAACGGCGGACAGGCCTCCTTCCTGTGCCCGAACGGGACGATATTCTCGCAGGCTGGTCTCACCTGCGACTGGTGGTTCAACGTGAAGTGTGCATCAACCACCCAGCTCTACGTACTCAACGAGAGCCTCTACAAGTACATATTGCCGCACTCGCCCAAGTTCCCAGAGGACTACAGCGGGCCACTAGTTGATAAGTAAGTGTTGTTTTAGACTAGTAGCTATAGCTAGAACTATATTAGACCGACGCAGACGTAACACGTAGAACGAAGTCGCGTGGCGTGTATCAAGTGTAACTCTACAAGTCGGTCTCCATACATTTTATATTTATGTATGCCAGCAGCGCCTAGTGCAGCAATGTACCTTAATTTTATTCGATTGAAATAGGCATATCTTCATACTCCAACCAGTCCAGTTTTGTAAATGGGATATAGGTACAAATATATATGTGGGCTTTCTTCCTAAACTTTTTATGAAGTAGGTATCAGGTGTACCTATAGGTACCCTTTAACTTCAACCTTACCTGAAACTCATACTTACTCCATTTTCCGTTATCGCAGCATGCTTTGGATAAAAATGAGTGAGCCTGTTTTAAAAATAGTATCGATGGAAATTATACCTACTTAAAAGTCAGACTGTATAAATGAATTATGTATACTACTGTATCTAAGCAGGTTTTAACTTCGTATTTACCCGTCTATAAGTGAGAGTTATATTCTAATATCTATACTTTGTCAATTCCAGATACCTGACTCTAAAATTCAAAGAAATGGAAGAAGAATTTAATAAAAAGAAGAAAAACAAGCAGAGCGCTGCTGAAAAGATGGACTCGGATGAAGAGGAATCAGAAGATTCCAGTGAGGGTTCCTCAGAGAAGGAAGATTCTAGTGAACAAGACAGTAATTCAAGTAAGGAGAAGGGAGGAGAGAGCGCCGTCAGCGAGGCCAGCGTTGTAGTGGGGTCACCGGGAGAGACTGGCAAAGTGGAAAGGTTACAAGATGATTAAACCATTATAACTAAATCTATTTTTCAGTACCTGTATTGACTACACTAGCAGTTTTTGTAACTAGACAAAACTTAGCTTTTCTCAGGGATTAGCTTTTTAAAGCAAGCAAAAAATATACTATTTGATTTGTCAATGCAATTTCCTAAAACAGGGTTCCCCTTTTTGTTTAAAAAACATTCAGAGTCAATACAGTAAGGAGTATGTATCTGGTAAATTTCTACTGGTTCTATTTTTGAATGATCATGAATTCATGACACATTATTTTTTTAGCAAATAAGTGATTGGAACATTTAGGTCAAACTTCGTACCTTGACCACTTTCCAGCTGGGACTCTTCGCCCTGAACAAAGACAACTTACCTACATAGTCATCTACTTCCATTGCTAAATGTGAGCCAACTTGAGTAATTGTAAAATTAGAGTAACAAACTGTGATAAGTGGATGGAACTTCATACTTAAAATCTGAGTAGTTGCTTCGTAGCAACTAAGCCAGGGTAAGTTGTGACTGACTGTGTTGCCAGATATGTGTATGCAGATTAACTTGTATGTAATGTTTTGCCATTATCACTGTATTACTTCTCTCATAAATTATTATATAATTAGTATTAGAGAATTAAACTTGCCATATGTTGCCATGTTTAATTCAGTTTGAATGTATGTGTGTTAAGATTGACTTGAGTCGCAAGTAAATTAATTGTTATGCAAGTATTTATAGATTATAAAATATAGAATACTCATAGTGATATTTGTGCAATGTGTAAATAAATCACACCTTTGTATGTTTTGCCATCGACATGATACTATTAAACTGTGCAATAAAATTATTTTATGTTTAAAGAAAAAGATTTTTTAATTTAAATTGTAAGTCAAAAGAAACACCAGATTGAAGTGATGTATTTATTTAGAGCATTAAATAAGTGAATATTTTTTTTTTATAATCGTACAAGTAAAGTTTATAAACACTTTACTTGTAGAACCCTAAAACATTATGATTACGGTAGCAGCAAAATATTGCACAATCAGAACGAGATATATTTAAAACTATGATAATAAAACAGTAACAAAAAGGAACAACACATTTCAACAATTAAAATATTACCTAGAAAAAGTGGGTGTGACTAGCCAAGCACTTAATATCTGATGACTTCACAATGCTACGTTAACTAACCTACATTCTTAGATTGGGACTTATAAACATCAATTAATGACTACCTATGAATATTGATTTATAGATATAATACTGATAAATGAGTTACTGAAACTTGATGAGATTCAATGAGATATCATTATGTACCTACATCAATATGACATACATTTATTACGATTGCTAATATATATTGGACCGTTAAAAGCTAAATATTTACTAGGACAAATAAACGATGTGCTAAATTCACATTTCTGTCTCAAAGTACGACACTTAATTTAAAGAGAAAATTTACAATAGCTCTTCGATTCATTAGACAACATAAGACTTATTTTGTTAATGAGCGTAAGGTCACAACAATCAGCGTGGACACTAACTACATTATTTTTAAAGAGGGGGCTAAGCAGTTCCGAATTATATAATTATACAATTACCTATTATTATCAGTAGATTCCAAAAGTCAGAAAATCTGATTGAAGATAGCAAATGCGTACCAATTAAAAACATTGAACATGTTTACTTATGTTTCCTTTATATTTTGGAATGTTGATATACTTGCAAGTCAGCAAGTCGAGAGTAGACACCTAATACCCTTAAAGTTATATGCGATACCCGCAGACAATATTTATACAAAAATATAATTTATAATACATAGGACTACTATAAGATCGTGTTGTTATGTTAATTTGAATTTTGAACACGCATTAAGTTCCAAGATATTTGTCTACCTAAAATTTTGATGATTATTATCAATTTACAAATTATTTACATTCAGACCATACCGTCTCCATCTTAAAATCAATCACAAGTTGTTTCCTTTTCAGTCTTCATTCCATTATGTATAATTAATTACTTGCAAATAAATATGTTTCACCTTATACACTTACCTACACACTATAAATACGATGTTAACATTGAAGGTGTGGAATTTAGCTAGTTGCTACAAATTGTAAAGAAAGTAAATCAAGTGTGTCTTAAAAACTTGCTTCTCCATGGTATATAATAATGAAAATCATACATCTATTTTAGCTCAAGGTTTAGAAATTAAATATCCGTTGTCTAAACTGAGCTTAAAATCGTTAGATAAGAGCTTTCCAGTATCTTACTGTTTAATTTACCCTGTTAGTTAAAATTAGTTGTAACAAAATTCAATATCTTACTCATAGAGAACAATATAAATATAACGCACGAAAACGTGCGGTAAAACACATTCAATATTACAATTACTTACTAAATCATGCGTGAAGCACGTCAGTGTAACTAAAGACTACTCACATTTAACAAGAAACAAAGAAGTTCCGCTCAGATGGTGCGAGCAGGGGTCGGGGGCATTTGTGTGCGTGGCGATACTTAGTGTTTGAGCAGCAGCGCGGCGTGCTTGAGCCGCAAGTGCGAGCGCAGCGTGTCGATGCGGCTGTACGTGGCGGGGCAGTACGGGCACGGCGAGCGCTGCGCCGTGTGCGAGTGGAAGTGGTGCCAGCGGTTGGACACCTCCTTGCCGCACGACTTGCAGCGCCACAGCGCCGCGCTCTCGGCCACGGCCACGAACATGCTGTGGTACGAGTAGGGCGGTGCGGCCGGCACGTGCGCGCGCTCTGCGAACAACAACCCGCGAACGCGTCGCATCACGCTGCCGAGCTGACTCCGCTCGGGCACGAGCGCAAGCACGAGTTCGGTGAGACTCGGTTGGAGAGTTGTCGCCTCTACGACGATGGGCCGTCCAACTTACAGAATGTAAGTCTGGCCGTGCTTTAGGGTTTACACAGTATAAACGATATACTTTGCGGGTGGGTGTGGAGCATGTGAAACGCACAACTGAAACTACACGGATTTGTAACATACCACAATTTAATGTAAAAATTAGTAATAAATACAACAGATAAATGCAGGAGTTTGCAACATGTTAAAATTGCATTACATAACATCAAACAATGTGAAAAAAAAAATTGCATTAACTGCTTGCATAAAACAAAATTATTTAAATTAAACTTTTAACGGAGGCATCAAACCAAGACATCAAACAAAATATTCATAAACAACAAATCGTTCATAAAATGTAATGTAATAATATAACAAGACTATTCGTCAGCTGTGAGGTACACGATTTGACACCCCCTTCCTATTAGTATTACACTATTGTGATATACGACACTATAACAAATTTGCTAATGTTATAAAGAAGAACAAAATAAACATAACTAGACCATTGCTATCCTGAAAATAACCTTAGAGCTCGTCCTGCACTCCATTGATTCAAATTATAAGATCACATCCTTGTGATACAAATGTAAATTTTAATATACAATAAATTGGAATATTCAATAGATTGGCCAAATAAGTGACTAGGTCTACAAGACCTCAATTTCATAAGACTAAATTTAGTAATTCGTTAACCTTATGTATAAAATTCCATATGGCATAAAGTTAGCTTTCATTAAGTCCGAATGTGGTCACCATTACAATTATTAAGTTGCATACTTTTTGAAAGCTGAAAAGAGATCAAAGGTAGATATTTTCTGAGCCAAACGGTGTGATTCTCCAAAATATTCTGGCCAGACACTATCGTAGTATCCTAACCTAAAATATCTAAAATAATATGCTATGTTACTAATCAATCAATTTGCTATAGCAAATTCAATATTAAAAATTGGTCTCGAGTGATAGTAATATAAAAATGCATTCACGATTAGATGAAGCGTTTAACGCGTGGGCAGACTGGGAGAGATCAGCACGATCCTCGACTCGCGGGCAATGGGACCCTGACGGATAGCCATGATCTATCTCAACAATAGACGACAACTTGCGCGACAATAAATTATTAAATAGTACACAACTATTACGATTGGCAGAGGTAAACAAGCTAATTATTAATATTACCAGCTATAAAACCTGTACATCACCGTAACCCAAACTGCGATTCGCTAAGTAGAAATAGAAATTAGGAGTAGTCACTTATGTAAATACAAATAGGTAGTTACTCTCTTTCAATGATATTCATTATATACTTTTAAAATATCATTTAGTTTGGTTACGTAATTAAATAACTAGTAATATTGCACTGAGTATGAAATGCTATCAAATAATAAGCGCCCACATTACTATGAACAGTAGGTATAAAAATCTTTGATATCCTTAAAGTAAATATAAAATCTTTATGGAAGAAATGTTTGGTGACTTCATATATACAGGGACGCATGAGCTTCGTGCTTATATATCGAGTGGGCCCCTATATTCAATAGTCAATTGTATAATCTAGCTATAAGTTATGACTATTTTCAAAAAATTGCACAAGTGGAATTGCATGTTCACAGCTACTAAACAGCACTAACGCCACAACTTAAGTTATGGAAACGATCATGGATTCACTATTTGGATGCGATAAATTCCTAACTCCATCAATGAACGTTTTATATTTGGTAGGCAAGGATCAGATTCATATATTATGTAAATGGTGTCTTATCATTATATATTTATGTACTAGTAAACTTGAAGATCTCTGAAAAAATTAAGGTAAAATCTCGAGTGATACTGTAATCTCTAGGCGTGTGTACGATCCATGCATTATTTACCCGTTGACCAGACAGATGCGACCTCAACTGGATGCTAGATGCCTTACATTTAATGCAAAGTAACTAATCATTAAAACATTAATAATATTATAATAGGAGTCGAATCGTAGCGTGTTAACACTCTTGGTTCTAGCACCATTCCTTTTTATCACATTTCTGTTACCGTACCACTCTAAAGTGTTTAGCTAAAAATGTAACAATCTTAAATCTTAATTGAAAAATACATACATAAACGCTAGGTTAGTCCCAATCGTAGAATGCCAATATTAGTTACTAAATGCGCAACCTCCAAACGATCCGTCCTAACTTATATTAATTGATTGAAAGAGGTCTTTGACCCCAAGCACCGATCACACGAGTGGGCGACGCCCGGGCGGGCCGGTCGGCGCGTCGCCGAACCACAACTAAACACCTACCAACGATAAAATAATAAAACATGTTAACATCTCAACTCGTTACTTTAACCGTCAACTCAATATAAACGAAATCAATGTTACTACATGATGAATCGATTAAAAACAAACAACACTAATAAATCATATTATATATGCAGTTATATAAATATAAAAGTATATTAAATCAGACAATAGAATATATCTAAGTATAAAAAAAACAATCTCCGTAAATAGATCAACTAGTCTAGTATAAAAATCTTTTCGTATGTTTCCTTAGGCGCTATCCTTTAATACATCACAAATCCTTAATAATTATCCATCTTGCAAAGGCCTCATAGAGTTACAAATGCATCTACACTGAGATTCAGTCAATATTTATACGTCGTTGACCAACGACTAATCACAATCTCTTGCCAGTCCCCAAATATCCTTCTGATGTCGTTCCATACCACCCACAGGATTCAATAACATAAATACAATTAGCTACAGGAAACTCATAATTTCCTATCTAATGAATAAATATAACAAGAAAGTGTGGGCCCGAACCTGGGCCACCGCTAATAGCCAGCATCACTTCGCGGTCGCACCGCTACTCGATATAATGTATATTCTTAATATCTTAAGGTTCCTATCGATACAATATAAAAAATAATATGGTAATAGTAAAATTAACATCATATTATTGCTTTTGCCCGTTCCCGTATAGCGATTGGTATAGAAAAAAATTTGCTTACCTACTACATACGCTTCGAGTCATTATTTCAGTAACATCGACATAGGTACATTCCAGACGAGGAATCTTATACAAGATCACACTGGGGCAAGTCAAACGCACAACCGAGACGTAGTAAACGAGTCGCCCGCCGTGTGCGGGCTACGTTAAGAAAGGCCCGTTTAAGTAATAGCACTTCAGCTTAATCCTAAATAGGAAGCGGTTTCGACGCGAGACGGTCCGTTCAAATTTTGACACATCAACAACGACAGAGTCTGAGCTGGCGAGGGCGAGGGCGCTCACAGAGCGTCGAGGCCGAGCCAGTACATGGACAATCAATCGAAGCCCGCGTCCAGCGGGTTGGCGTACAGCGGCTGGTGCGGCGGCGCGGGCGCGGGCGGCGCGGGCGGCTCGAACTTGCGCGTGTCGGGGTTGTACGCGGGGTGTTTGAACTTGCAGTGCGTGCGCAGGTTGTCGGAGCGCGTGTACGTGGCGCGGCACAGCGGGCACTCGAACCGGCCCGGGAAGTGCACGTGGTAGTGGTTGCGGATGTGCGTCACCACCTTGCCGCACAGCTTGCACCGGTGCAGGTTCAGCGCGCCCGCCACCCGCTCGAACGTCAGCCGCATGTGCCAGCCCTTCGAGCCTGCAACCAGCGATCCGTCACTCCACACACTCTACAGCCCTCTGTGTCGCGTCACGCGGCCCAATGCCGCAGTGCCAGCTGCCACGCGTGCCACCACGCAACCAGGACTGTTCTACGTAATCGTGCACCTTGTGAGTGACCGATGGAACTGGGGCATTAGCTACGTGATGCGGGTTATTCCGAGGTTCACAATCAACTTCTCATAATAATCAACGAGTTTAAAACAATTTGCAAAAACAAGAATTGATCCAAACAATGTTTATAGTATTTTAGCACTATTTAAGCCTTAATAGTAACTGTTAACGCTGTACTATGCCTTTCCTAGAACTATTATAGTATAAAAGCGTTAATAATATTTAATAAAAATTGAAAACAAAACTTCTGAAATTATTGATTTGTAACAAAATAGTAATATTCAATGGAGATCCATGCATAAATGAATCAATGATACTGAAGAAATGGTGTTTGTTATTGTCAGTGTTACGTTTGCATGAACATTTGTTAATTACTGTCACCAAGCCTGTAATGCAGAAGGCGATTTATAGAGAGAAATAGGTCTGCTATATATAAAGAAAGCATGGATAGAGGATGAAATGAAAAGAAAAGTGGTATAAATAAAGGAATATATTTGCAACAAACACACAATAACGATAGACTTACATACGAGTTTAATCGAAGTAAATGGGAAATAAATTAAAATTAAGAGGTATGTTCCTAAATCACATAAAGTCAGTCTTGAACATCAGCAATCGTAACTGATATCATTTCATAATACTACAAGGAACAATAAGAGATCACATAAGTTTGCACAAACTTTTGAAATTGATTTATAAGGCACCTCAATTGATCTGCAATCTTTTAGATTTAGACGACCGACACCACAAAATGTATGTCATAAATAGTACGCGACAATTTGTGTGTCCTCTTAGGAAAAGATCTTCAATCATCTTATTTTTAACATTATACTTCCAAAGTGGAATGTAAAATTACCGAAATTGCATTGAATATAAAAAACAAAACATTACTATTCCAGATTTCATTAAAAAAAAAAATACATTATTTTTGCAAGAAGCTGATCAGTTGAGTTGAGACTATCAATTACATAAAAACTTATCCTCGTTGACAGCGAAGCCATTTTCGCTTCAATCTTTAATACAAGTACTGAAATAAATAGTGACATATATTGTTAACACACTGGTTGTTTGAGCACAATGCTACTTTATCACAATACATGAACTATGATGTTAATTAATGAGCAACGAAAAAAGGAAACCAATTGTAAAAATCCTACGCCTTTTTGATTTTTTATGTTTTACTATTTCCTGGAATTACGTTCAGAATGTATTTAACCTTTCAATCGTGGAAATTATACGAAGACACAATAGAAAGACAATAGGTGCGCGAACGCCGGCGTTCGCTTGGGGTTTAATGAATGGCAATTAAGGGCAATGCAAGTAAATTGAATTAAAATAAATCAAAGACGAATTGTTGAACATTTTACATCCAGGAAAGGCGTTTTTTTTTATATTTCTAAAAGATATTCCCTTGCAAGCTATACAATTAAATAAAAATATAAGTATGTTATAATAATGCTAATCAGAAATGAAATTGGAATTTTGTATAAACAATAATAATGAAAATGAACTTAAAAAGAAATCACACCACACCTTAATTCTAGTTACAAAATGTCAAATAAGCGCATTGTGTTACTGTAGTTGATTAGTAAGAAAGTTAATAGGCAAGATAGGTTATGTTAACAATTAAAAAGATCTTCCCGGAGCGAGCTTACGATAAAAAAATCTATGATCACAAAATGTGCGCTACCCACTCACTCGTTAGATCGAATACATATCCTAACAATTTGTGAAATTAGTAAGCAATGAGAGTCATTGATTCTTAGTAGACTAGCTAAACTTAAGAACTTCTAACTTAGTTGGCATTTTTTCTGTATATTAGACAAGTTATCAGAACTTAAAACAGAACAATGCTTCATGCGAAGGTGTCTCTTTAGGTTGTCGGCCCGAGTGAGCGTGATGGGACACATAGGGCATTTGTGCTGCTCGGGGTTGTGCGACTTCATATGCTTTTTTAAATTATTAACTAGTTTTCCGCAAATGTTACAAGACTCGGCAACACTCAACGGTTTGTTGCTTAGTGCTAAACCAAAAGACTTGACAATGTTCTCAACACTCGCTAGTTTATTTGAAAACGGTTCCCATGGTTTTTTATTTTCATCGACGCCATTATTTTCACCTGTAAGATACGTAATATCTTCACTGCTCGTATAATATACTGACATGCTAATTCTTTCACTGGCACAATTCTAACTTAAAGCAACAAACACTCTTCCATTACCTCTCCTAAATCATTCCACGTCCCTTTTCTCGCATGCAACCCTAACGATACTTTAGTATATAGTTATTTTACCCTCTAGGGTTAACATCAGTTATAATTTACTTAAGATTAATAAATACTTAATATATTAGCTACGGTAGTAATCATCTTAATTTGAGCCTTAAGTAATTGTTTGAATAGTGTAAATATTGCACGACCTATGACCCTCGGGGGGTGCCAAATCTTTATCGAACAGAAATCTAATGACACCGTTTTCTTCATAAAAAATTAACATAAAATATTTAAAAGCATACCATACTAAGTAGAAAGAAATAAAAAAGCGTCTATAGTTAGTGCAAATTAATAGTGGAATGGTAAGCAACAATGAGTGACATGCTGCGGGTGTTACCACATGCTTGTTTTTAACCTTAGGCCCAGTGACCCTAACCCAAAACATTTAATAGGATGGGTTGAAATCTCTGGATAGGTCTGTTTAGTTAGTAGTTACCATAAAGCACAAATAATTGGTTAAAAAAAAAAATTAAAGCTTCAAACAACATCAACACAGGCAGTATCTATTGTCAATTGTTAGCATATAAAACCGTTTTTAATTGGATGAATTTAGTTGGTGATGTTTTTAATATTCAATAGTTTTATTGTTTACAATGTTAACATTTGACAATGATAATTATGTACAGCACACAGTCTATTATGGCCACCAACAAGGCTCAAGAAGATTGCCAAGCTTTATTAACATCAATTTGTTGTACAGTTTCAGAATTGCTTGGGTAATGTTCATAGATTTGTCGGTGGCGTAAATACATAAAACTCACCATCTATTGTGTCTGTCTGGTCTGGATGTGGTTGCAACATCGGTTCGTTGTCATTGCACTCATTGCCAAGGCTTTGCTGGGTCAGTATTGATGCCATTTCCGTTACTCCCATACCCTGGAAAACCCGCACTTATTTTAAATATCAATTTTATTCATAATCATTTAGAAAGATCTTTGCGCAAGTTTAGTGATCCCATAATATCAACAAATAGGTTTTCAGACAAGCCCTTAATCTTTTCATTATCTGTCTAGAGTATGTAATTTATCGACACTAATATGGTAAAGAGGGAAATTTTGTATTTTTTTTGTGTGTGTGTAATGAATAAACTCAAAAACTACTGTGCCGATTTCAAAAATTCTTTCACCATTGGAAAGTTACATTCACCCTGAGTAACATAGGCTATATTTATTGCCCGTGCGAAGCCGGGACGCGCCGCTAGTTGGATATATGTAAAAAAATAAAATAAAACGGGATTCAAATAACACACTTTAATTTTTCACATAAATTACCATTTTAGGTAAGGTTGGTGTTTTTAACACACAATTTTAAAATATTTACAACGAAATCGTATGAAACAGCTACAATCCTACTCTAGGTTATCAATATATATATCTGTTTAGGTAACATAAATATATGTACGCGACTCAATAGTTATGATTTGAAATTTAAAGAAAATAAAATTAATGAAAAAATAATGACAGCACACGTTTTTTTAAATTAATTATTATTATGTAATAATTATGGAAATGCAAAAAATAATATCACAACTGTTGCATTATAGTAATACATTTATTATTTATCAGAATTGGCGCAAGGGAAAAAGAAAGAAAACATGTTTAGTTGGCACACAGAGACACACAATGTAGAAAATTTAATTAAAAAACCTGCCAAGTGCAAGCCGGACTCTCGTGTGAATGGTTCCATATCATCCGTAGCAAAAAAATACGTTTGTGGTTATAGTGGTAACAGAAATACATTATCTGTGAAAACTTCAACTGTCTAGCTATCACAGTTCATGAGATTCAGTCTGGTGACAAATAGAAGGACAGCAGAGTCTTAGCAATAGAGTCCCATTTTATAGTTAAAGTATGGGACCATAAAAAGGAAAAACAGTAACATTGTGTCTCACGGCTGTGCCAAATAGGTATAAATCAGGAAGAATAAATTTTCGATATCAGTCTTTTATATTACTGTGTACAAAGTGAGTTCCGATAAATCTAGAGAATACAATTGCCGTCACGGATCTTGAGCGCTGGCTTCAAGTTGTGCAGAAGTCAAATATTCGGTCTCTTTAGTGGTGCGAAGTGTGACACGGGGGTGGGGAGTGTCAGTGATTGACACGCCGCGTCATCGCGTCATAGACGTCACTCCTGACTCGTTCCCTGCGTTGCTGCATGTATCTAACAACGAAGACGATTGGCTCGCCAATGTATGGAATGCGCAAAGCGACTCCCACACTCTGGCGGCGAGCGCTCAAGATCCGTTCCGGCAATTGTACATCAATTTATATTCCTATTCCTGCTGGAATATGATGCTCACTTCAACAAAAAGCTGTAATGATTTGGTTTGGTGTTTTCTGTTTCAGTGTTGATACAAGACATTGTTATTTAACCAGCACTTTCAGACGTGATTTACTAGCTTTTAATTTACTATTTCGTCGCCAGGCGTCTCACTACTTGATAGTACATTTATATTATTTGAGTGTTCACGATCCCGACAGAATTTATGAGCCTTGCATTTATCGTGATGATTCACTATTTCTAGCCTGAAGTTAGAGTTGCCTTCGATGAATGAAGTCCTGTTGACTGTCAGCTCGTGTGACCATCGTCTACAGTAAGTACAGTACATAATGTTGCGGGTTTTGTCATATTGCAACCACGGATACAGCGTTAACCAACTAAGGCGGAATTTGCCGCTCTTTTTAGAATTTATAGGGGATCGTCGCGAAGCTTTCGGTGGCAGGTTAATCTGTTGGGGCGGTAGAGCGAGGATCGTCGCGAGAATGTTGCCATCGGGCCGTTTAACGCTTAGATCCAAATACTGGCGGTTAGATTCCTCCGGGTCAGCCGCGCGAACCCAGCCTGAACTCTGCCAACAAAGAAGGAAAGGCTCTGCTTTAAAATTTGTGATGTTATCTTTTTATTCAGGCAGATCCCTTCCTTCCTGCTGACAGATCCGCGGATCGATTCGAAAAAAATATCAAAATAACAGAAGAAAAAGATCATCCTCATTGAGACAAGGAAAAGGAGTTCTATTTTCACGATCGAGCAGGTCAGTAAGATATTATGACAAATGTAAGCCTTAATTGACGTTTATGATAATTTAGATTGTTAGTGTGTTACCTGGAGATGCGTCTGGTCAAAGGGCGGCGGCGGGTGGAGGTTGGGCACGTGCGGCGCGTGCTGCGCGTGCGGCGCGTGCGGGTAGGGCGAGTCGGGCTCCTGCTTCACGTGCGGCGCCGGCGTGTGCGCGGGCGAGCGCGCCACCGCGCGGTGCGGCGTGTGCGCCGGCGGCGGCGTCGACGGCTCCGAGCCCGACCCCGTCGACCCGCACTTCGCCGACTTCACGTGACCCTGTACAATAACACGTTTTACTTTCCGTACTAGAAGACTGGAAGAATCCAAGACCCTGTAACCATCGCATAAGAAATTAAGAAAGAAAGAAAACTATTTTATTTGGCATACACACTGTATTATTATTTCCTAAGTCCAGTTTACCTCATAGTGCCTGTACGAAAGGTCGACGTCGTCTCGGGGTACGGTGGAGTTCTTTCTGCGTCTCTTCTCCGGCGGGATCGCATGCGAGGGGTGTGAGGGATGCGCGGGCGGCGCGACCGACAGCGGCGTGTGCGGCGCGGGCGGTGCGCAGTGCGCGGCGGGAGGCGTGGCGAACGACTCCGAGCGGGAAAGGTTTTCCGCACTCACTGACGGAGTTGATCGATCCTCCGACTTCGAAAATACAAAAATAAAAAATTTACGATTTAACAATGATTTCATAAAAAAAAAAGGAGAATATATAAAAAACAATATTCAGGGCTTGTTTCTAACATAACACAGATCAGATTTTATTGTCTTCACAAATTGAATCGTACAGCACTAAATCTCACAACAGCGTCCATAATCCAACGGTTTTTATCGAGTTGATGCGTTTATGGATGCATATCTTTTTTATTTCCTTGTGTGGAGTAACGGTTTCGTGACGTCACCGCTTTAATTTTGAATTAGGACTTTCTCATGAATGTACCATATACTGTTAATACTGAATAGCTAGTCCGGCTAAAACTAATGTGGCTTATCACTACATTAGACAATCTAGTATTCAAAATAAAACATCTAATTCAAAAACTAGGCTTTGGTAAAGCTACTGCTCAATGCTAATCAATAAATCAAGGCAACTAGCGATACGATAGAGTTAAACTGTATAATCGACGCGAGCTACTTTTGATTTAAAACGGAAATCTATCTCGATTAGACGAAAGTGGTTTGTATTTAACGTGTTTAGTAACCAAATAATTTAATGATAACCAAAACTACCAAAACAGCAATGAAATCAAGTAGATAAATCTACCAACTTATTCATATTCACTTTATGGAAAAGGACTTACATCGGAGTTGGAATCATTTATAAGGACCTCCTAAAAAAAACTTGAAGGATGGTATACTATATTTTTACACTAATATTATTAAGAGGTAGTTTGTTTTTTATTTGTAGGAGATAATCTCTGAAAGTACTGGTCCGATTGCTAAAATGTTTTCCAGTAGAAAGCTGCTTTATTGAGTGACGTAGGCTATATTTTACGCACGCGGGCGACACTGCGGGCAAAAGCTAGTAATAAAAAAACCAGACTGATTTCCGACCTTGAAATGACTAATTAAGTATGTCTCAGAACACAGAATTCAGGTACTAAAGGGCAACATCTAAGTGTTACTATAGCATAGACCGGTAAGGCATTGGGTTACTTATTTAGGTAAAATCGATTCGACGTAAATAAATAATGCCAACAGTAAACGCCGATCGACTGCTACGTCATCATTCCTAGCATTTCCACTAGATACATGATATACCTTCTATAAAGAACCTTTCCTGAAAGAGTAATTTAAATGGAAGATTTACATTAAAATATGAATGCTCACCTTAGGATTCAATGTATTATTTTCTGTCAAACCTCTAACTTGTAAACTTTCAGCAGTTTTTAGGAACATCGGTAGCGTATTTTGGCCAACATTCACTTCACCCTGAAATAACGAAAATAATTAACAACATATTTATTTTTCTAGCATTTGATTCATGATAAATTTTATTTCAGTTTAAATAGTAATTACCTTGTACATGAAATCCAAAAGTGATTTCATTTCTGAGAATCGTACATCTTTGAGGAATATTATCGGATGTGGATGATGGTTCTGTAGGAATATACTTTCAAAATATGGGGAACATGCGGAAAGTATCGTCTGGTGTGCCTGAAACAATACAAAAAACAACACATTTTCACAAGTTTGCTTTAAAATAGCATGTGTAAATTAAACAAAAGAAATGATGCAGAGTTATGTGAAGGTCTTTACGATTCTGTTAGCATTATATAGAAACAGTGCATAACTGCCATTTTGGCAGACCTATTGTTATTACAATTAGGTGGTAAATGTTTTTTCATGGACTAGGTTTTCAGACACAAGTCGTTAATATTTGCCTGGGGGCCTTTGTAAGGCAATATTATTTTGTATTTAAAAAATATCGTGTTCATATTTTCTCATTACGAGGCCAACCTAGCATTTTGCCATTAACGTTCCGGTTGGCAGTGTCTTTTGCGAAGTAGCTAAAGATCAATATTAATTTGTTTGTCTTAAAAACTAAATTATTGGCGGATACTAACTAATATTCCAAGGTTAAAACATGGTTTAGATTTTTGGCTGCTTGTAACGGCTGTGTAGGAGTTTCCATGGTAAACGTTTAAACAGTAGGCGTGTTCGTGCCCTTTTAACTAATGAACTGTAAAGACCTCGGCGCATACGCAGCTTAAGATCGTAGGTATACAACCGTGTTTGCTAAAATTGTTTAAAACAAACTACTATCAATTTGTAAAGTTGCAGTCTGTTAATTAATTGATACATTACTGTAAAACAAAGGTGTTTAATTAAATAACAATACATGAGACTTGAACAAGTTTATTGAATGCGACTCGTAGTATAAAGAGGTACCTAATCTTTAAAATATTGACTAGTTTTTAGTCGCTTGTTAGGAGTACCGAATTATTAGCATCGATAAATACTAATGTACCTACCTATACAACAACTTAGTCGTACAAACATGGTAGAAAAAATTAAAACCTTAAACTATTTGTAAGGCCAAGTAATATTTTTTTAACCGTGGACCTATATAATGACCTTCATGGTAATGTGTTAAGCAATTAACTACTTTTCAAATGTATTCGGAACTTAGACGGTAGCTTATTTTAAGATAAATTCGCTAAGACCACGCGTGATATAATTTTAGGTTTTTATAATTCAATGAATTTTAGTCAATAAAAAATCCGATTAACCCTATAGTACTGCTGCCACTGGGTCCACTCATAGTATCGCATAATCAGCCTTTTAATATTCCCACTACTGGGACTCAGGCCTCCTCTCTAGGAGAGAGATTGAGCCGTAATCTACCACGCGGACCCAGTGCGGGTTGGTAAATGTCACATGTCTTCGAATTATTGGTTCTAAGTCATGCCGGTTTCCTCACAATGTTTTCTTTCGCCGATTTGGGAGCAATGGTGATGAAATAAATTACACAAAGTAATACGCCTAACTCGGTTTGAACCCGCGACCTACAACTCGCCAGTCGGGGCCGCCACCACTGCTCTCCACTCGATGTGGACTAATTTATCTACCTATGTAGGAATCCTAGCTAGAGAAAATATTTGTAAACTAGAACAAAAATCGCGTAATTCGAATACCGTACGTGTTTATCGAGTTGTAAGCGCAGTAACGGACAGATAGACCGAGAGACGATGCGTCTCATCTCATAATATGTAAGAAAAACGTCACATCGTACAAAGTCATTGTCATGATAAAATATGAGCGATTTATAATGCGAATGATTTCGTATTGATTCGTTTCCATAACGAATAGGTTCTAACTCAGGGCGAATAAAAATTGAATGGTACCGGACTTTCATTTTGCTGTACTACGCTTTACATAAAAAACTGACTTTCACTTTAAGCTTTATTTTATGTTTGTGACTTACTAAGATCGTCCTAGATAATACTCGATAGGTGTAATTCCGGGGTATTACCTATTTTTATATCTATCGAACTAGGGATTGCAATCGCATAGCTCATTCAATCCCGCGGGATCCCTCAACTTTGAAATTATGTTATAAATGTATTACATAAACTTAATTAGAAAGCTTAATATTTTTTTTTTTTACAAAATTCTGTACTTTCAATTTGATTTTATAACATAATTTCAAAGACGAGGGACCCCGGGGGTTCCGCGCGGGATTAAGTAATCCCGCGGTATTGAATGAGCTGCGGGATTGCAATCCATACTACAAACACGTGATCTTTAAGACTGTGATTTACAGTTGGCTACATAATTTGTAAGTTTTTGCAAAAGGAATGTTCTATCTAACGTCGTGAATTGTAACACATAAACTCTTGGATAGTGGTGAAGCTGATAGCGGTACCGGGCAAAACTGTGTAGGTAGCAGGTTTACTGGTCCTAGCTTCGATGAAATAACGCCACATGTAATTTATTTTAATCCGCCATTCAACACGAATCATTCTTAAGCCTCTAATAAAAACTGTTTGTGTGAATGTATCAATTAAGATACAACGTCGTAAAGCAGCGCTGATTTCTCAATATGATAAATACGAGAAACTTATATCCCTCTCACAATTTGTCACAAAAATGTGAGATGATAATTATGTTTATGATATAATAATGACAAAGTCAATAATGTAATTCTGCACATAATAACAACTGTTAATACATATAACAGATATCGTGCTGGATTTCAGAAGATATATACGTATTATTCTACTTTGTTTCCAGCGAGGAACGGTAAAATTTACTGTTGTGGCCGTACCAAAAAGGTTTAAAGGAACCCAGTGGAGAGACTTCGCAATTTGTCCGTCCATCCATTATGCCTGTGTTATAAACACAGCCGATATATCATTCAGGATAAATATTTGAATGTATCAACTTTGAACATGATGTTAAACTGCATCATATTGAGGCTGAATATTCCCGTTTAAAGATATTTTTCATTTCCTGTTTTTAGGAGATGGTGGAGTGATAATAATTTAATGGCCCCTAGCATTAAAGGTTTTATTTTCAGGAAATATTAAGGGCATGTCATTTCTTTTTAATCGTTGCGAAATGCAGTTCTCTGCGATAAAAAAATAAGACACAGAGGAGACAGAGATACTCTCTCCTACTCGATTATGACTGTCTACCATGTAAAAAAGCATAGGTACAGTAAAGTCGGGTTAATTTAGCTTAAGCTTATTAACCAACTAGCTATAGTCAGCGGCTTCGTCCGCTTGATAGTAAAACATTATCCCAACTTCAAAAAATATCCAATTTCTTATTTCAAGACATCGTCTACCCAGTGCCCAGTTTCATCGAAATGCGTTCAGCCGTTCGAGCGCGAAGAAGTAACAAATATACTAACAGTGTGATAGGAACGCGGGACACTGTTTATTGTGTTTCTATTGATTAACGAGCTTGGGCTAAAGTTATACCTCAGGGCCAAAGTACCTACTCAAGACTTTACGGTACTATTTGATTCCGAGATTTCGAATAAACGAATAGGTCAGTCGCCTTTGCGAGGACAATTTATGTGAGAGATGACACGGTTAAGAAGGAAGTAAACTGTGAGTTGTCGCCTGATAAAGATGGATGGAGGAAAAAAAACGGATCTCTGTGACCCAATAAATTGGGATAAGGGTTTTTTTGGTGGGATTTTTTTTTATTGGTGATAAGTTCGTGCTTGACCGCTATCTCACCTGATGGAAAGAGACGATGCGGTCGACGAAGCAATCTATTTAGTTTTACCTTAAAGATTCCCGGGTTGTAGCCATCAGGAAACACACACTCAAGGATATCCAACAGACGTCATTGGAAGGTGGGAAATCATAAAATAACTTCTCACGCTCTGGGCGGGGCGAAAGGGAGTATCAAACCTTTGGTTATTAAACCTAACTGTTCTTTCGTTTGCCCTTTGCGTTCTAAGGCCACGGTAACTTTTTCGAAGAATCCCGTTAGAATAGTAATCAGTGCGGTTACCGATTAGATAACTGATTTATTTACACTTAAATAACATTGCTTGAGTTTTAATTAATATAGTTTATTTCGGAGAAGAAAATTGATTAATAAGGATTCTTTGTATTAATGTGGAATATTAAAATCTCACAGTATTTTTATAGCCGTTTATTAAGATCCGCATATTAATTAAGATACGGAAATCCGTTCTTAATAAAAGGTGCGTTTTTTGCCATTTGTGTAGTTAAAACTTATGTCATCTTTTAGGTAGAAATAATATTCGACAATTTGAATACGAACCATAAGTATGTAACTGGTTATCTTTACATATTAATAAAATTGGAGTGTCTGTTTGTAATATTGAAATAACTGCTTTTTACTACATGCCTAAGAATATTTATACGGTACATACACCAAAATAACATTTTTTTACAATTTTTGTCTGTATGTCTGTCTGTTTGTCCGGGCTAATCTTTGAAATGGCTGGACGGATTTTGACGGGACTTTTTTTGGCAGGTAGCTAATGTAATAAGGAGTAACATAGGCTACTTTTATTTTAGAAAAAATAAATTTAAAATCCTGTAGTCCACGCGAAGTCGCGGGCACTGCTAGTTATTACTGTAACAATAGACAAATGATAACTCGATGTTTTACAGTCAGCTTATCAATAGAAAATAAAGTTAGAAATATTTTTTTTTTGCTATATTTTAATGCAAAATTAGATTGCAATTTTTTTATGGAAACAAATTTAAGTATTAGAAAATTTTTGCTGTTGACTGTACCTCGATCTATGAGAACGCGCAAGCTATACTTACGAATGCGGCCAAAATGAATAAAATCTCATTTAAATTACAATTTTCAGTAGATCTTAAATAAAAAAGAAACGAAAACGATTAACAATATTTTATCACTAGTTTAGGTTTAGAATATTTATTTTTAATCTAAAACAGTGCCAAGGTTTGTTTGTTGATACATTCCTTTAAAAATCAGAATTTGGAACAGCAGAGCTAGCTAGCCACACATTTACTGTTTATTCTAACATGTCTAGATCTCTATAGTCTAGACCCTAAAACCTGCTTAACAACTTTAATAAAAAATTAGAAAGTTAAAAACATGCAGATGATCTGCAGACTCCTTTCAACCTACCAAACAAATTGCATTTTATTAGCATAAAACTTAGCTTTCATAGTTAATTGTTGAATTTTAATAGCATAAAGGAAGTTGCTAGTCTACATGTGTTATTGACCTTTTGATGTATCATCATAATAATAAAACTCTTTTATTATTCCTGCATACTAAATCTAAGGGCATTTTACATACAGAACTACCTATTGCTACTGAAAATACATGAAATACTTTAAGTTTTACCAGTCTAGTATGGTCATCATCACAATACATTGACACAACTAATTTATTTTGTATGTAGAGAACATACAAATAAAATTAGTAAGTCAAATGTGAAATATGGTTTTACATGCTTCATCACATTGTATTTAATTCGAAACATGCATAATTTAAAATAAAGGCTCACCAGGTCTGCTTTAAAATCCGATTTAGGAAAGAATAATAACCTTGCAAAATTAGCAAATATTTAAATATCTACAATGAAGACTACCTTGACTTGATGGCCTAAGGTAGCAATTTGACTGTAATGACAATCAAGATTTTGTCTTATCTTCCTCTATCTAGCTGTAATGTAGGCACATATCATCACACTTTTATTACTGCCCTTGGAATTAATTAATCATTAGCAATAAGTCTGGATATAAATAGGTACTACATTGGCGAGCAATCACTAGGCTAAATATTTAATTATACTTATTTTACATACAATCAGGTATTTTAATTTGTAATTTAATTAAAGCTCTAAAACATTTAGAAGTCTTTATCTAGTAATAAATTATAAAATTGATCTGTAGACGACACTTTAATGAAAATCGTTTTGCAAGATTAATGTAAAAAGTAGAATTAAATGCTGTATCTAAAAGAGACAGTAATGCACTATTATCAGTAATAATAAATATCAGTTTAATCCAGAAGATGAAAGAAATATCATTCAAAAAGCATTGTCAACAATAGGTAACAACACACAACTGTATTACTCATGTTTGTTTACTATTTAATGCATTTTGTTGTGGCATAATAATAAACTGTTGCATGTGAGTGCAACAAACAGAATATCAATATTTACATACACTTCCTACTGTGACATAACATTACTAAGGAGATTGTAATAAGTTAACTTTTTAAAACAACTGAATCATGTGACTAGATCTAACTAGTCACCCCATATTTTAATGAAAACATAGAATCGAGGACCTTCCCAGTCATCTCTTTTTGGTAGAGAATAATACTTTCAAATATGAGACCTTAGGAGCAAGATAGAAATAGAACAAGTAATAAATACCTTGACTGTTTCCCCATCACATGCAAGGGTGACATCGCACAAAGCCTCTCTTTGTAGCAGGCTCGCCAGCACGTCAGTCAGGTTGTTCGGGTGGTTGTTCCAGCGCAAGCAGAATTGCTGGTCCATCGTTGGTGCTAATGTCAGTGACCGTGCTGCAAATAATTACCATATCACTATACCATGGTTGAACAACATTACTGTTACTAATACAGAACTATGAACAATTCACAAACACAAAAATTACAAGGTTATATCAATGGAAGGACTAATATTTTAATTCGCGAACAGTTGCTGTAAACGAACCTAGATTTGCATCACTTAGTATTTAAACAAGTGGTAATTAGAGACGTGCGCCGGTTATCAAATTTACATTAAGATACTATGTGCAAAAAATTGGCGGCCATAGGGCCTAGATAGGAGAGCGGAGAGATAAGTGACATCAGCGGCTCGAATTAATGGGGGCCGCGGGCAGCGAGCTTACTGTACTCCACATTGACAGTTAGCCCGCCGACACATATCTACTTGTTGCATGCTCCAAACAACACCTATACATTATGTAATTTAGCTCCAGGAGCCAGATCGCGGGGCCACCGACCCTACGGGACGCGGAAACCTCTAGCCGCCTCTATAAACGAGTTTAAAAAAGTAGTACCGCTCGCCAAAAAAATCGCAACATGCTGACACCGTTATAATCGCCAAGCTGGATGTCCCAGTTGCTAGGTCCATACGAGTGATTTGAAGAATTTTAGGATGCACCACTACTTGTTGTTTATCACAGGTCATGCCGCGTGCCCAAAAATTGGCAACCAAAGATGTATGGGATTTCTAAACGCGTAGTTGTGTCAACTTTGGCTATTCGTAGCGCCATTTGCCGATCCCGTATCACAGAATCTAAGAATTTCAATATCAATAAACACCAAATATTTCGCTAATCACACAAATAATTCACTATCACTAAACAAAACAAAATCCGAGACGCGACAAGTCAATAATTCCTAACTCACCATTTGCAAAAATTTTGCCATCACAAACGCCACCCGACCCCTACCTTGCACTGTCTTTTTGACCACACACACATCTCGATTTCCGTGTTCACTCACGGCCTTCGGAATATCTTTCACATCAATCGGCCAGATTCGCAACGCGAACTTCATGCGTTTCTCACTTTATGGCGCTAAATTCAAATTGTCTATCCTGAATTATAGCGAATTACGAATATTACACGCTATAAATTGAATAAAAGATCTTTAAATTATTGACAATACATACCTAAATCAATAAATGAACTAAAATTGATAAATATTAGTGATTTAACACTATATTTAGTACAAATTCCGGATCCATAGATATTATTTGGCAAAGAGGTTATGACGCGGAAGCAACACTAGTATTTGAAAATATAGGGCTAATTCTTTAATTTGTTTGTCTTATTGCGTTTATTAAGTAACGAATGTATAACATATAATTGAATTTATCTAATTAAGAAGATATATCAAACTCATTTATTAATTTTAGCATTGGCCTTGACATTATTATCACAATTTTTGCACATGCACATCCGACTACCTAGCGCCCTCTACACTAGGCGCTTTCACAAAAAGAGGAACTATTTGGAGTTGTGTTGTTGTTCCAATGCTTCAAAAGATGGCGCTAGCTCCTTCATTACTAATACGTTTTTATATCTAGTTACCTACCTACTATCTATCAATAGTTCAATGATCCCACAATGCATGTACAGTCAGTGCCATAAATAAGTTGTTTTTAATAGATGAGTATGAAGAAAAAGCTTCGCGTTATGTATTTACTGATTATTTATATTTTACTTGCCTACTGAGAATGTAGAAGTTTCATTAAAGGTAACTACCTATCTAAAGTTTATAAAAGTACCTAGGTACTTAAGTAAAGTTTTAAAATCCCAGGAATAACATGGACTTCTGCTTACGACGAGTCCTAAGCAAAACGCCATCCTCTTTTTGGGTTTCTGAGAAGTTCAAATAAAGGTTATTTACCTATTGTACCAATGGGGATAGAAGAGCGAAGCGAGATGGAGTACCCAGTCACAAAAACACGTCCCTTTACTAGAGCATACATTGCATAGATGTAGGTATCTATGTTAGAAACTTAGACTACGATAGTTCATGGGCTATGAAATAATAATAATATAGTTATATACGTTAGTTACTTATTTAAATTGAAATTAACTGCACAGGTTAATTACCTATGTCCATTCACATAGAGTAGACAGGTTAACTACCTACTTAACTAAAGACTATCCACAAAAAGTTTTACAAACAAAAGACAGGAAAACCTACACAGGATACACTTAGTAGGTACTTACCTACACTTATGTGTATTTGCAAAGGTCAATTATTTTATTCTTAGATATTTTGGATTTCGATTTGTGCGATCGTGTTACAAAGTTACAATTTTCTAGGAACAAACAACCAAATGCGTTCTAATCATGGGTAGACAGGGGTCGTTGAACTTGACAATAGCTCCGAATTTGGCGTAGGTACCTGTGCTACTAGATCAGCCGGGAACTTAATAAAGCGTTTTTAATGCTCTTGTTATTTACGTTTCTTTTTTTAATTTTAGATCTGTAATCCAACATTTATCATGTAATAATGGTCCATGTAGCTATATGAACATTCTATAATAGTCCGACGTTCTTATCTCTGCTTCATCATTTGTTTTCTTTTACTTATACCTACATGCTACGTACGGTATAGGTAGGTACGGTAGGTAAGGCTGACAGGTTTACCTGTCAGATAAGCTTTTAAGGAAACCTGCACAGTTGCAACATAGGTACACGGTTTACCTCTAGGTATAACTCAACTGTACAGGCAAAACTGTCAGGTATACTTACCCTAGTGTGTATGGCTACCTTTGGTTTGTTTTACTTGGGTTAGAAGAGGGAAAATTAAACAAAATATAAAAGGTAATGTAAAGATCCCGCAGCTTAGTTCAAGGACAGTGGCCTCGGTAGGACCTCTATCTTAGCTCTGAGCTATCTAATTCAAGCTCGCTAATAGTTATAGAAACTGTAGCTAGAAAATCTACAATATTGAGTGTCCGAAACTATTAAAAAACCGGCCAAGTGCGAGTCGGACTCGCCCATGAAGGGTTCCGTAGCAACAAGTAACATAATATAAAAGTTCTTGTAATGTGTTGTAACTTTGATCGATGTTTTAATAATAGTGTATTTTTTTCGGTTTATGACGCATTAAAAAAAAACTACTTACTGGATTTCGTTCAAACCAATTTTCGTTGGTAGTTTTTATAGTAATGTACATCATATATTTTTTTTAGTTTTATCATTCTCTTATCTTGGAAGTTAGAGGGGGGGGGACACACATTTTACCACTTTGGAAGTGTCTCTCGCGCAAACTATTCAGTTTAGAAAAAAATGATATTAGAAACCTCAGTATCATTTTTTAAGACCTATCCATAGATACCCCACAAGCATGGGTTTGATGAAAAAAAAATTTTTGAGTTTCTGTTCTATGAATGGGGACCCCCAAAATTTATTGTTTTTTTTCTATTTTTGTGTGAAAATCTTAATGCGGTTCACAGAATACATCTACTTACAAAGTTTCAACAGTATAGCTCTTATAGTTTCGGAAAAAAGTGGCTGTGACATACGGACGGACAGACAGACAGACAGACAGACAGACATGACGAATCTATAAGGGTTCCGTTTTTTGCTATTTGGCTACGGAACCCTAAAAAGTATCACGAGAATTGCCGCTTGTCCAGAGCTCTACCATTTATAGTGTTGTCGATCCTATTTTGTTGGCCTATACAGTTGCCTAAACGGATCTTGAGCGCTCGGTGTCAGAGTAGGGATCGCTTTGCGCATTCCATAAATTGGCGAGCCAATCGTCTTCGTTGTTAGATACATGCAGCAACGCAGGGAACGAATTAGGAGTGTCGTCTATGACGCGATGGCGCGACGAGCCAATCACTGACACTCCCCACCCCCGCGTCTTACTTCGCACCACTAAAGAGACCGAATATTTGACTTCTGCGTAACTGCTCAAGATCCGTGATGGCAACTGTACTTAAATAAGTTCGGGTGTTTCACTTCTTCGTTTCACATAAGTACCACACACCTGAGACCCTACACGATGTCTTAACGCGATCCATTTGACGATCTAAACTGAACTGTTAAAGGGATGAAGCACGTCATTAATACCTACGTCATGGTAGGCCCGGCCCTGACCTTAGGTACTTTGTTTTATAAAAACTTTATTTTAAAATGTTTTCGACAATCTTCCTCCAGGAAAAGACTTTTGAGCCAAAGACGATGTGCTTTATGACATAAGTACAATTACCGCCACGGATCTTAAGCGCTGGCTTCAAGTTTCGCAGAAGTCAAATATTCGGTCTCTTTAGTGGTGCGAAGTGAGACGCGGGGGCGGGAAGTGTCAGTGATTGCTCGCCGCGCCATCGCGTCATAGATGTCATTCCTAATTCGTTCCCTGCGTTGCTGTATCTAACAACGAAGACGATTGGCTCGTCAATGTATGGAATGCGCAAAGCGATCCCCACTCTGACGCCGAGCGCTCAAGATCCGTTTTGGCAATAATTGTACTATTGTGTCCCAAATTGACGGTATGTGAAAGGAAGTTTTCGACAAACTTCCTCCAGGAAAAGACTTTCGTGCCAAAGATGATGTGCTTTATGATATAGGTAAGTTGATTTATTTAAAATATTAGGATCACTTGCAATACTAACAAAATATGAGTACCTACCAATTTAAGATAGTTTAGTATTTAGTTTGATTTAATTTTATGTACCTACACACATACATTTACTCATTTACTTATACTTACATTTAAAATAATATAGATACCTGGATATGAATCCTGATTTAGATAAGTGCCAGAGGCGTAGCTACCGCCGTATCAACGATAAGGGGCTCTCAAGCTACAGGGGCCCGGACATGTGCAAACATTCGTAATATGTTATCCACAAATTTCAATTCTCTTATTAATGAGAGGTGCATAGTTAATGAATAATTACTAAATCATAGGATGTTCCGTATTTATAGCTTGCTCCGTCCGTTCTAGCATTCTGTACATAATATTACAATAACAACTTTTATATTCCAGAAAGAAAGCTCTAATAAACGAGCTCATCCGTCTCGGTTTCACACAATGACATGGACGAAATCTATCCAGTTAGTTAGTTAACCTCGATAACATTTGTTATGGTGCCACTCTAGGACTAGCTACGCCATTAATAAGTAGAGATGAAACGGATACCTTGGTAGTGGTTTGATCGGATACCGGATACCGAATATTCGGCAAGCTACGAGGCCGGAGCCCCGGATATCCGGCTACCGGATATTCAGCCCTTTATCATATTTCATAACGCGATTAGTTTGATTTGCTGGAATTTATTTTTTAGCACCTGACAGTAGCATTATCAGCGTAAGGGTTTTTTTTAGAAGCTGGTCTAGTTTACGAAGCTAAGTGGAGTCGCCTCTTACCAAATAATGCAGATAATTTGGTATTAATTCACCACAATTTGCCAATTGTTAATTTTGAATACTAAAATAATATATAAAACAAACCTTTTTGACCTATTGTGATCATTTGTCTGGTGTAAAATAAGGAAAATTGTTTGAATTTTACCATCCGGTTTCCAGCTGGATACTGAATTACTATCCGGTATCCGGCCGGATAATCAATACAAGGCCGAATAGGCCGGATACCGGATAGTTACCGGATATCCGTTTCATCTCTACTAATAAGTCCCTAAGTGATAAATAGATTTCACATTACAATGATTTCTTTAGCATGAAGTTTTAATGTATACCTAACGTTATTTAGCTACAGTTACCCCAAATATGGTTTTATTGAACTTGCTTAGCTACATAAGTATTCTAGCTATTAGTAGTTTTATGACTAAACTTAGTTTTTGCGGCATCTTCATCCAAGAAATAACGGTAAATATGCAATTCAGCGTTACAGTGTCTCGAATTTGGCTAGTATTTTTTTGCCTACCTAAATTCTTTTAAATGAAAAGATAAGTCTGTTCTCAGTATCTAAACGTGAACGCACACTTATCCAAGTCGAACGAAATCGGAAGAAATTTTTTTTAGAATGGCTTTACTGGATTCCTTCAGATTCGAATGATTCGACGCGGTTAGGTGTGCGGGGTTTCATAGAATTTCTTATAAAAAATTCAAAAACTCTTTTCTTTCGATTCGTTCGACGCGTTCGGCGCGGATAAGTGTGTGTTCACCTTTTACCTACTAAAGGTGAATCAAGAAACAATTTTTCTTAAAATATTTTTATCAAAAGAACTAGAATTGCTTCATTACAATTAGTTATGTAATTACATAATGTGCATTAGCATTTAGTTCCGGATCCAATGCTACTTTTTTGGTATCAAAAACCCCAAGGGTTGGTGCCAACCATAACTTTTAACTTCCATTCCCAACACCTTACCTAATAATCAAACTTTTATTCGCCAATTTTAGTCAGAAACGCATGAATAGGTCTACAGATTTCGAAACTTGAAGACTGATTATAGAAATATTACTTCGCATCAATCGCTTCGCTATTATACGAGCGAGTCTTTAGTTTCAGTACTGTGCTGGGGTGCTATTCTCTAAGAAAGCGCAGCGCTGGCACAGCGACGAGTCGTCAGCGCAGTACATTGAATTAACAACCCAATGCCCCTTTACATTGGATTGTTAATTCAATGTATCGCGCTCACGAATCGTCGCTGTGCCAGCGCTGCGCTTTCTTAGAGAATAGCACCCCTGAACTGAATGCGTACCGCGATTTGGTTTTCCATTAACGCAGTAAACACACTTGTGACGTTCGGCGCTACGATTGGCCCGTTCCAAGCGTTTAACCAATCAGAGAGCCAAACGCGATAAACGTTTCGATCGCATTAACGTAAAAATAACTCGCACTAGGCACTCTATGTAAATTAAAAGTGAAGTAGGTACCTATGTATCACTTACCCCACCTGACCTGGGGTGCTATTCTCTAAGAAAACAGCCTTGAGCTCAGCGCTGGCATAGCGACGAGTCGTGAGAGCAGTACATTGAATTAACAACCCAATGCCCTTTTACATTGGATTGTTAATTCAATGTACTGCGCTCACGACTCGTCGCTGTGCCAGCGCTGAGCTCAAGGCAGTTTTCTTAGAGAATAGCACCCCTTATCTATGATTGAGTGACTAACATCAGTATACTTCTATAAATTTTCTCTGTTTTGATTCTTTCCAAATGTTAAATTCCTAGGTCTTTTTTTATGCAATTATTTGTTGCCTCCTACGCATAAGGTCGTAAGGTAAAAAGTTCATATTTCAGGAGAACCGTTTTTGTACTTGTTATTTACATAAGTGTAACCATGGTGTAACCTAATTTGTGAAACACTTTTAGCCGATGTTGTTTTATACATTGGTAATACAAGAAAAATCAATAACCAGTTTAAGATATAACCTAACGCTGGGTATATAAAGTAATGTATTTGTTATAATACAATTTTACTAAAAAAAAATATGTTACGACTATTGAATGAATGCGAAGTAGGAATCGATTTGTCTAAATGAATTTAATTGTCATCTGTTAAGTACCTAAACTTGCTCTGTGCTGTACTCTACTTGTCCCACTGCAACTTGACTCGAGTCAGATCAAGTGTTCCATTCTGTCTCCAAGGACCGTTACACTAGCCAATGCAGTGGACGACGTAATACTGAGATGAAGGAGATATCTGGCCTGACACTTGAGCTGCTGTTTAGAACAATAGAATCATACGTAGGTACTGTATATAGCTTTGTAACTTACTGAAGTACCTACCTAGATCGATATGGAAAAGAAAGCATCTCTATCAAAAAACTGCTTTATCATGCCCATATTCCTCCTAATAGACGGGAGGTTTGCATGCGATGTCAGTAGGAACATTACAAGTCTGATTATGCATAATTATGCTTACATAATTAACAAAAAAAAAAAAATTGTTCGGGCAATTTTATCGTACAAGATGATCTCTTACAGACAACTTTTGGATAATCTGTTAAAAAGGAGAAAAATCGAAATTATTTAACAATACTTTTTTTTTCTTTTAAGTTCATAACACAGTACAATGTGGACATGCGACTGGCGCGGTCCCAAGAAGTTGTCAAAATAAGGAAAAATATATTGTATCCATAATTTTACTATTTTAGTAGTGGTAGTTAAGGGTTAAAAGTGACGACAGATTGGTATATATCATCTAGTATTATTTTTTCTTTTTTAAAGAAACTACAACATCATACTGAAATTATGAAAAAAAAAACACTTAAGAAAACAGGGTATATATTTGGAAGTCTTCATAAATGAGGTATCCATAGAAACATCAAAATGTTACTGTAACTGTTGATCTATGTACCACTTTCTATAGTTTGCTTAGTCTGCACAACAGGGTAAATTTTAACGAAGTAGAAAAACCAAAAACAGCGTAAACGAAAATAAACGGAGAAAAAAGAAGCAATTCTTGAATACAAAGGTAAAGGATAAGTATTAACAAGATCGATTCTGGGTCCAGGACCATACACAAATAATCAATTGGAATAAAACTCTTAACAAATCGTGTCCATTTAATGATATTGATGTTCTATTGTCCACTGTCCTGAAAACCCCAAAACACGAGGGTACCTACGTAGCAGCAATTGTGTATTTGTGTGCCCATCTAATAGACGCGTGCAAGGCTGTAAGACCTAATAGAATCGTATCTAGCAATTGAAATGGAATTTAGCTCGAGTGTTGTGAACAACAATCTGTTCATTACCGCGATGATGAGAGTGGCTGTCCGTGTCACTCGGTAGTCGGTAATGTAATGCAGTGCAAATGAGTCAATCTCCACGGGGCCGGGTGGTCACAGCGCCATTAGGTAATCGATTCCTTCTCAACCTCATCGCCATCTAGGCTTCCACATCTTTATCTGGCTCTGTAGTGCTGAATCTTTTCAATTAATCAATATTATGTTAAACATTATTGTTCATAATTATAGTTTTAAGAAATTAGATTCTTGCAAGTATCCTTAAGCTGGCCGACACTCCTTAGAAGTGGCATCGAGGATTTGTATACCGTGTATAAAGAACTCCTATTATTATTGTAAACAACGAGCAACATCTGACGCGACATGACACCTGCGATCTAATAATGACGTGAGAGGAAAGTCGACCATTGGCGCACTTAGTTTTCCAATCTAAACAATAGAAATTCAACGGGTGCACGACCCGGGGGACTGTGATCTATCTCTATGTAAATTATGCGGCAAATAACACCGCCTTGCGTTCATCAGGTCGCTCGCGCACGTGGCGTCGAGGCGACGAACCGGCGCGACACATTTTTTAATATCACAGCCAATCAAATCTCCTAGTTTGGAGGACGACGGTTTAAGGGATTCTAGTTTTAGCTTGATTTTATAACCGGTGTCTAGCTCTAGAGTCAAGTACGACTATTTTATGTCCTATTGTAGAGGCTTCGACTTTTAGTTTGTTAATTTCTTACCTATATCCACCGGCTGCAGATTTAATATCTAATAAACACAAACAAGTTTTTTGTTTTTTAACATACTTATCTATAATTAATTCAGTTACAAGATTTGCTTACCCGTGCATGTTGGAAGAGAATATAACAAATTCGCAGCTGCTATATGCGCACAGCGAGAAATATTTGTTCCTCCAGGTCCGGTTGTCATCTGTTCTCAGCTCGTTCATCATGGCTGCAGGTCAGGAACCTAATAGATACAAAAAATTCGCTAGGCGATGTTAATGTGTATTTGTCTTTGTATTTCTGTGTTGTGTTGTGATTTTAATTCAATTTTAAGGTCAAGTCAAATTGGCTAAAATTGTTGGTTCTAATAACACAAATCTGTTTTACTGATCCTCATGCAAGGTTTACAAACTAATTGATTCTAACAAATAAGTCCTGTGTACTATGATTTATATGGAAGAAATGTGTTTTCTTGAATCAAATGTTCCTATTTTGTTCGTAGGTACCTTGAAGATTTAAACAATCAAGATCATCAAGCGAGTACCTACCGAATAGTTGTAGACAACAACCCGATGATTGACCGCCTAATTGCTTCATATGGCACTGACTAGACAACCGATTAGGCGGCCTTTTTTTGTCTTACTATTATAGAACGACCTTAAAGATTTTTTTGTCTGGTCACAGCTGAACTAGCTCCATAGCGCACTGATGGCGCATTGATCTTTGAAATCTTCTATAATTTTTTTATTTATTTTTGAATCACCAACCAACATTTTTTTAGGCATTAAGGTATTAAGCTGATATACCTACTATGATTTATAGTTACACAAACATGACCGGAAACAAAAAAACCTGTTGTTTAGTACATACATTTTTGTTCGTATAATAGGTTATAGTTTTTAGAGTCTGTCTAAAAAGTCAAACAACTTGGGTAATTATTATAATAAAATGAAATCTGGTGTAGTCAACACTGGTTCAATAATCAAGGTTGATTAAGAGATCTTGTTCATTGTTTACTTAATAAAAGAACCTTATAAAAAGTATCGAAAATAAGTATTTTTTAAATAATTAAATAGATATTATACAAAATTCCCAAGACGTTTGACTTTTTAGACAGACAATTTCTATCTACCTAGAAAAATTGGTTGGCTATAGGAAAATTAGGCAGAATAAGTATGGCCCAACCGACTGCTTGTTGTACTTGAACAAGAAAGGTTCCATACCATAAACAGAAAAAAAATTGATATCTAATTTAAATATGTACCTATTATATCTATATTAAATGTTATTTATTGCAGTGATTTAATTAATTAGTATTCTATTCAGGTTTTTGAGATAGCCCGCTAATGGACAGACGAACAGTTGGAAGAACCGTTATACGGACAACAAAGGGTATGTAATAGTGTTCCGTATACTTACTCTTCGGATACGGGACCCTAAGATTTAGAAATAAATATAATAATAATTAAAATACTTTTTTTGGGTATACATTTAAAAGATACACTAACCTGTTGGTTAATCTGGATCGTTTTTATTCTGATAACCGGAGTTGATGTTAGATTGTTAAAATTAATTTATAAAATTTTCAGTAACAGACAGAAAAAAAATGGAACAGTTGACCAGAAAATTGAGAAGTTTTTTGAATGAATATTTTTAGGCAAGACAACGCCTCTCGGGTCTATTTCTAGTTAGTAGGTGGTGTGATTAATAATTCATTATCTTATTGTTTACTCAGATCATTTATTAATCATAGTATAAAGGAACGAGTTATTCAATGTGAAGTATAATACTTGTTGAAAGATTTGTATACGGCTTAATTTCTGTTGTTCTAAATCATGCTATGCAGGTTGTGTTATTCATAATTTAAAAATTATGCTTATTTTGCAAATCAATCATAGATCTGGCTAACTGATACCGGTGATCCGGAATGTTTTATATTTCATAGATCATAATACAGACAATCAAACCATACTTTATACATTTTTTTTCTGCCTTCGTGAAAACATTAGCAAATTACTAGAATATAAACTGAGTTAGCGCTAGTTCAGACACGGCGGGAACCACGCGGTTTAAAAACCGCGCAGGAACCGTGCGGGTCTTATTTACTTGGGTATTTATGAAATTATTCAGACGTAATCGCGTGGTTAGGTCAACCGCGTGGTCCCCGCCACTCAACCGCCAGAAAACAGAAGCGTGCGGCGACCGCGCGTTTCTGTTACTAAGGACCTATTCCAAGGCGTTCAGTAGCGATGCGGGGACCGCGCGGTTTTTCTTCTTGTGACACGCTTGCCCTCATACGAGTATATGTTTCAGAGCTCGAAATATCTTCCCTTATCAGTTTAATTACTTTGTTGATCAAGCGATTTTATTGAAATTCTCAAATAGTTAAAAAAAAATCTCTCAGTATTAAATTGAGATATTGCGCTACGAACTGGCCATGTGTCAGTCGATCTCTTAATATTGGATGCACCCAATAGGTACTGCCTTTTCCTCCTTTTCTTTATTTTCTGGAGGACCACAGACACGTTAGTTCCTCTTCGACTTCCATCTTGAACTGATCGCAAATCGCTAACTAACCGCCGATGTTTGAACAGTCGACATTTTTTGCGCTTTGACAATCGCGCGGTTATCGCCGTGTCTGAACTGAATAGCAGATTCGAAATTCAAATTCTCCATTGAAAAAATAAATTTTCTACGAGTATTATCCAGTATTTAATCTATGGTTCTCTGATCTCTGATCGTACGGTAAGATTTTTTTTATTAGTGTTGTCTAGTTTACATATTTAAATATCGTAATTAGTGTGTTTTGAGTCATGTTATATAACAATCATGTCAGTATGTAAAATGTGTCAGTAGATATCACATTCGCTGTTCGCTGATGCGCTAGCAGGTTCCTGTAAACATAAATATCATGAATTAGGTTAGTAGGTAAGGTCAAATCAACAAGTCTTTAATGATTTATTAATCAATATAGGTATGAAATTGTAGAGGGAAAAACCGATCTTCAGAATAAATGTTGAACAATTTAGTATTTTAACAGCTTTAGTTGTAATGTTCAAAAGGTACTTGAATTAGACCATATTATTTTGTTTGTATTTAATTAGGCTTGTCTCGTGGACACATATTTTACAGTTTTATTTTTTATTTAATTTAGTAAACTGTGTTTAGTAAAATTATAAATGCTTAACCAATGACACAGGAAAAATCTGAATGGACGCGTATTTTTTCACGTTTTCATATTTGACTTAGGAAGTTTTACCATGACATGACACCAACAATATTCTTAATAAATTATTCATAGAGCAACATAACTTCGTTCCTCGGTTTCATCCCAGTATTTTTGTACACCAGGCGTACCTACATTGCAAGACAATATTCACTGGTGTAGTGGAATCACGAGGATTTTTCCTTTTATTAATTTTTCATGGCGACAAAGTGGGCAATGAGCTGCACTGCGTGTGCTAGTCGACGTAACTTGTGGGATAGAATCTCTAGCGCAAGTAATAAAGGCCCCCGTACACGGTACGATTTGACTTTACGATCCGTCGAATCGAGTCAAGATTGTTAACGATTTAACTTGACAAACACTGCCTCTCGATTTGTCGTTACGATCGGCCTGAAGCAACGGATCGTACAGACAAATCGTACTGTATTATAAGGCCTTTAAAGTACAGGTTGTAACTTATTTTCCTCGGAAATGGAAAATGTCAAACAAATAGATATTTGGTAGTGTCCAACTGAAACACGATTTAAGCCGAAACCGTAATCGGTTACAACTGCCACTGAAACTCTGCCAAAAATTAAGAAAAAAAAAACATAGGTCATTAAAAAATCATTAGACCATTCAAGTTTTTCCGAACTTTCATAAACTATGAAATAAATGCATAAAACGAAGTTTACACATATTATTGTACACGCATAGACGAACGTGACCGACAGTTTAAGGTTTCCATCACACCTTCAAAGACGCTAATTTCGATCGAGCCGTTGATTGGGCCACTAAGTTCTAGATCCAGCTGAAACCAGTTTTTTTGGCCGTAACTAGGAGAAACCGAAACCGGACCATAGTTCGGTCGGACACTAATATTAGACTGCAACCGTTTAATGAAATTAGCCGTTATCTAATTGACATTCGATTACCAATACAGGATCAAATTAGCTTAGCTGGTAAAATTTATCACTTGCGGTCAGTCATCCTGCTTCTCTCACTAGATCACTCTTTTCTTTCCGTTCTTTCTTTTATTCTTCTTCTATTTCTACGTATCTACACTTATAGGTTCAGTTGAAAACCAGCGTAACTGTACCTATGTAGCGCAGCTGCAAGACACACATTATTGTTTTTATTTTTTTATTTTTTTACATTTTATTTAAGTTTCTACCTATTTGTTTATTCATTGTGTGCCAAATAAACATGTTTTCTTACTTCTTTAATCCGTCCTCAGGCTAATTACTCTATATTTTTTCATGTCATCCTCATGCAATCCACCCGTTATTTTTGACCGCCCTCTACCACTCTATCGATTTGATTTTTTGACGTGACAACGTCTTATAAATTGGTTTGCCGGGTGACACTTCAAGAAACTGCGTTACGCTCCGCTCACGTTATGCGCTCACAATGAGAGCGAGTGAGAGGCACGCGTCCCTTCCACTCGGGCATGGTTAACCCGCCTAAGAGCGAGAGAGACAGACATAAAAAGTGAAATAATTCTTTGTATAAATAAATGTTTTAAATTGTTACTATTATTTCATCCTTCTTCCTACTATACGAATGAATATTCACATTAAAATTATTTTACCACTCAAAGTCGTTGTCACGTAAAACTTTCGCCCGTATACCGACTTTACAGGCAACCAATTTTTTTTTTGAATCAACTCACAATGTCAGCTATAAGTAAACTAAGTAAGTAGTAAACTACTTGAAGTAGTTTAAGTTTAATTATCATCGCAAACCAAACCGACGTCATCGCACTGTCTGGTCTGAACTTTCAGCAGCTAATTTAATTTTAACCTTGAGCAGGAACATGATTGCACTGCCTTAGGTTAAAAAAACATAAGTGGTAAATAATGACTTAAAAAATTAAACATCAACTGGGCCACCACTTCGACTTTGCGTAGAGTCGATGTAACCTATTGTAGGTTACGTCGCCTCTGCCTATCTTGGAGAAACCAAGAAAATAAAGCATTCCTTTCTGTAAAATTGTGTAGCAGAAAATAGCTTTACCGTGGAGCCAACAGCCAAAGTTCTTGGACGGATACTGCTAGTTTGTACATTGCGTACTTTATAATTATTATATTTTTGCATCACTGCTTACCATCAGGTGGGATCGCAGTCAAGCACTAGTTTATATCAATTAAAAAAATAAAATAAGTCGGGTAAATATTATTATAATAGTGCCGGCTTTTTGTCATTTCCCTCGAACGTTAATTCACAAAAAATCTGGGAACCTAACATGAAGTAAAAACTTTTTGGAACAATGTCACTAAAGTGTTTTTTACTCTATGCTTTGCTGCACTGGTAGTGCTCATGGAATGAATAAGTACTATTTGGCTGTGTTAGATATTTTTGACATCAGTTTCGACCATAACCGACTGACCTTATTCTTGCCGAAAAAGTTTGGAAGAGAATGCTTTTACAAAATTGCCATTCCCAAGAAACTCTCAAGTTTCCATCCACTTATTAGACGATAGTACCAAAACTAATATCGGAAACTTATAGAAATGGTAGTGGTAGTTTTAGCTGAGTGGACATTGTCCAAATATCCTGCGGCTTTGCTGCGATTAGGTATTCAAAACAGACGCACTAACGCGAATTAGCAATGTGTACTGATTGCTCGGGTGTCCATCTCTTATGCCCAGTTAATAGTTTTTTTAAGGGTGTCCTGGAGTTTAGCTATTTGGTAGTGTTGTTGGTTTATATTGGTTGACACATTGCCTTTCGCAACAGTAACTCTCAGTTGTTATGGACAAAATACACATTTATATATATTTTTTTAATGATTGTATTATTGGAAACCAATGACGTTTTCGGCACTATACGAGCTAGCAACATAATACTTAATATATACTTATCAATAAGTAGTCCAATATTGATCAAAGCGTTTTAAAAGGTTTGCGTTTTCACGATTTATACATATTTTGATCTGTTATGGAATTTTTAAGAGTTAATAGGTGCGTTTTCCTTATATTTACTGCTTTTGCTCTTTAGCGCTTCATCGCGTTTCCTCCATCTATGAATATCAACTAGAGATAATCTAAGCAAATCGAAAAAAACTAAGTTTTAATATTTGTTTTTCTGGAAAATATCGTATTAGTTTGTTTTACCGCTTGTTGTGTTATTTATATGAATTACTACTTAGTCATTAAATTATTATGTTGTTTATATGAACGTGGTCTGAAATTTAGAATGGATTTTTTTTATTCGATTTTACTTATGCCTTTAAAAACCTGGAGGCCTAGGTCTAAGTGAATATGAAAAACTAAAAAGTGTTGCTAGCGACGGTTATCCATGCGTATTATTCACAGAGCAGCTTTGGGAAGAGTCTATGTAACCAGTATAAAGTTTATCTAATCGGAATTCCTTAAATATTTTAACACAACTTTACTTTCTTAATTAGAATTAGTACTTATAATTAAGGAAGTTAATCCCAAATACTGTTCAGCAGGGTATGATAATTCTTGTAAGCACTGTCAGTTTTGGTCATATGCAATAAGTGTTAAAAACTCGCTTCTTTATGGAGCAATATTTATTTGGCTGGTGTATTGCGTTTCGTTTATCGACATTTAATCAATAACTAATCAAAATAAGTCAATTGTACGTTGACGTGACTGATGTTTGTTTTATAGGAAATTATTAAATTGATTAAAAAGTTTTTGTTTTAAATTGATAACTTTATAGAATATTCAAAAAACGATCAGATATTTTTTTTTTATTATAAGTCCGTTTTATTTTAACTTTTGTTGTTATTTTATTGTTAATATTGTCTTCCGAATTATTTCTTAGAATATTTTACTTTCTAAAAAGCTTTTCCCTTCACTGGATCTAATCGAGTATTTAGGCAGCAAAAATATGAATTCCGTTTACACAGTCTAAAATTTCTTACTAAACACACTCGCAAAGTTAACAAAATTATAGTAAACAGTATCCCAACTTACCCTTGGTAGTTAAATTCATCCGTCCCTCTTCAGCGTTCGCAACCAATCAGCACCGATTTACGTTGGCTGCGGGCTTATTAATTTTGGTATGCCGGCTAATTACCCTGTGAATTTGCGAAGTACTCATTCAAGTGTCATGAATTAAGCAGTGTGTATGTGTGGGTAGCGTTCAACGTAACCGATGTGAGTGGCACTTGGCGCAATTGTGCCACCTCTTCGTTACACCGGGTACTAGGCGAGCATGCCAACTAAAGAGCTTTCTGTTAACTCACACAGGGCTGAAACGAAATCAGTGTGCGAATAAGTGTTTTCCTACAGCGAGCACTGTGTGGGTTTGTGTGGTTGTGGTGTTGATGTAAGACAGTGCGGCTTCTGCTGTATGTGTAGGCTTACGTGCCGGAGTTTCCCTCCAGTGACGTAACGTCCGTGCTTAAAGTTGAAGTCGGCGTTTGTTTGCCTGTTTCCGCATAGTTTGAATGAAAAGTAGTTTTGTGTGCTTCAGTATGGTTTTGTTAAGCTAACGAAATCTAGTTGATAGTGTTTTGCGAGTGTGTTTGAATGTGAGCTGTAGGTATTATTCGTTCCGTACGTTTGTTGTGAAGTTTTCACGTAGTTTATCTGTAACAAAGATAAAGTTAACGTTAAGTTACATTTTTAGAGAGGCACATATAGCGAGTTTACACATTTTTTTGTCTCGAATCGACAATGTGACAAGTTTACAATAACCCATACATAGGAAAAGCGATTTAGAAAAATATCCGTTGAAACGAAAAACTTTACCCTTAAAAATAAAAATCAGAAAATGGCGCTTCAAGTTTCGCTGGACGTAATATTTACATGAGTGTTGCTTTGAGGCTCGTTTAAAAGGTCACCTGTTGTGCTTGCTTAGATAAATAAACGTGCTCAAACAAATTCAGACTGTATAGCTTATTTTTAACTTCCCCTTTGATTATGATAAACACAGAAGATTTCAGTTTTTCGTCACTTGCAGTGTTGAATACTGTTATATATTGTCATGGTTCAAGAGAATTTATGAACTTACTGTTGGGGTTAAAAGTTTCATTATATGCTCCCAATTAAGTAGAGTTTATGTACCTACTTATCTACCTAGAGCATTTTTCGAAAAGGTATAAAATGTTTGTTGTTATTTTTTATTTAAAGATTTTTTTTTTCAGGAATTTAAAAGCACCTCAGCTCCTTCCTATTTATTTTAAAAACGTAGGTACCTCACCATGATAATGATACTCGTAACTTGATAAAGATGAATAATGCTTTTGTTCCTTTGTGTCCTGCTTTTTAAACCATTTATAGGACGCGACCGTCCCTACAATAGTGCAGTGAAAGATTGACACGTCACACAATAGAAACTAAGTAGTGCGTAGGTTGTATCCTTTAATACCTCTTAGAGTACCATCTTATACCACCTACTTTTAATATAATTCTAGGTATTACAATGTCGAAGACAGTGCAGAAAATGATAGTAGAATTTTCTTTTATAAGATGTACAAAAAAAAATGGTGCTGGACTCATTCTTTTCAGATACTACTATTTGTACTATACTGATACTAGATATTTGTTTCAAAATGTAACTTTATCCAAAACCCCAAAAAAAATGTTTTTTTTTTTTAATTCCTGATGCTGTGATGATTCTGGCAACTTCTTGCGAATGTGTTCACGAGCCATTACCTTAAAGGAGAACCGGCTGGATGCCATCCTGATGTTCAACGGGAGCGCACTCCAAAGAAAGATCGCTTGCACAAAGAAAGAGGATCGAATAAACCCAGAGCGGTGTGAGGGACATCGTAGAAGACGGATTGATCGGAGATTTTTACTATGGGCAGAGCAAATGAATTGAATTTGAGAAGTCAGATAAGAAGGAGAAGAAGGTTTGTCAAGAAAAGAAAACAGGGTAGTCAAGGCCCTTAGTGCTCTACGCTGACGAATAGGTAGCCATTTCAAAAGCGAACGATGTTCAGATACATGATCATACTTACGGAGGTTGAAGATGAATCGAATGCAGTTATTCAGAAGGCGGTCAAGTTTATTGAGGAGATCTGAATTCAAGTCATGGTAGCACACATCACTATAGTCAATAATGGGAAAAATTAGGGACTGTACAAGCAATACCTTTATGTGAGCTGGAAGAAGATTTTTTAGACGATAGAGCGACCGTAACGTTCCGGTTACTTTTCTACTGACACTTGCAACCTGCTTCTGTTAAATTAATAGTCAATATAATATCAATCTTCAATTAAATAACTTAATGAAATCCGTTCAAAATTAAATAAGCTAGAAATCTTTCAAAACTAGAGGCAGGGGAAACTAAGTAACTAAGTAACAGAATAAGGATGCAAACACTGCAATTTGATGTCACAGTCATTAGGTTACGTGCGTAGAAAAGAGATAGCGATATGTTCCCACACTCTTCCTCATACAAATATTTGAAATGTTAATTGCTGGCTCATTTTATAAATTAATTTTGATGGGAATTTAAAAAAAAAAATTTTTTTTTTGGTTTTATCAAAATATTGTACAAAAATAAACACAGGTAAGTAATTAAAAAATGACACTGTTTTACTATTAGTGACTTAGTGATTATTACAGTGTATTTTAGTCACTATTACTAACATAAAGTAGTTGTTAAGTAAATATAAGATAAGCGAAAAAAAAACGAATCGAATATAACAAAAAGGGCAAAATCTGAACTCTCCGAAACTACCAAACTCTGATTAAAATTGGAATTACAACGCAAACATGAATATTTTAAGTTCAAATAATTCGGAAAACTAAAATGGAGTTATGAGAAAAAATATAACCGGATTAACGCAAACTGGTGTAAATCCGAATTTCAATTTTGGTTTCCCAATATATTCATCGTTCAATTCACCTTGTACCTATTACAGAAAACTGATGAATAAATGTATATTTTAAACTTAATATGATTATTAAGAAGATAGCTTTTTCTCAGATTGTATGAGTGATGAAGATGAGGATACACATACACACATGAATGCACATACTCTTACATTATCTGCTGAAAATATTATTTATATACCAATTTTTCTCGCAGAAAGCGAATTGAGCAGGTGACTATTGCATAGCTGCTATCGCGGGCCTTGAGCGTGGAGACCGAATCCAGAAATTCCGTAACGAAAATAACCTAACACCCCCCACTCATTTGTTTTTTGAGCGTGGTGACCGATAAGAAAACAAATGAGTGAACAATCAATCAAAATTCAATTCAATGTGTGAAAGTGTAACTTCAATTAATATCAAAGAAAAAAAAAACAAAGGAAAAAAATACTGCATAAATAAAATAAATAAATAATTATAATTGCATAAGTTGATAAAAATGCTATGCAATAAGCTTTCCCGCGGCAGTCCCCGAGTGCCACACGTCTTTTTTTATACATTGTTTTTCAGGGTTCCGAAAGTACGAATGAAAAATCGAAACTCATATAGGAAATTTGGCTGTCAGGCTGTCATAGAAAATTTGCTAAAATCTACTTTACCGTTTAAATTATAAACGTTGTGGAACAAACAAACCTAAGGAATAGTTTTGAGACAAACACGGACGTAAGTTGGGAATATGGGGCACTGGAGTGCTTAATAACAAATATTAAAATTGTCTAATTGTACTGTGAAAAGATCAAATTAAAGTATCAAATGTTTCAAAGTAAACTCATGTAGTAATTACCAAGTAATTTTAAGAAAACTGGTAAAAAAATTACCATTCCACCTTTATCTCCTTAAAAAAAATGCAGAAAATAGTTCTTTATTTACGGATTACAGGAACACTATACGAAAGAGGAAGACACTATAAAGTTTTGTTTTTTTTTTAAATCATGTGAATTGAGAATGATTCATTTGGAACTATTGGTGGTATATGGTTTTTTTCGTTTCTTAAATCTACATAGATATAATACTCTTATAAAGTACAACATTTAACATATATAATAAACAATTTTAGAAACCATGTCATAGGACGATACTGATAAATCGATCGCTTTCCCTGACCTCTGTGGTCCCAGAGAGGGCAAACATTATGGGCCAGCCAATTTATCAGGGGTCTAAATCGTCAAAAAGGCATTTTTAGGCCTACTTTGGTGATGCCTGTTTTGCTATACCTACCTTGTTTAAGTTGAATATTCGTGCATCATAAAGTTCATGCAGTGTTAGTATTTCTCAATACACTTTCGATCGTTAACTCTCTTCTTCTTTTCTAGGTTTCATTATTTTGGGTTGGGTTTCCTCACCTTCCTAGACCAAGTTTCTACCTCGGGTTGTAAAGTCTGTCAATTAGGCTTGCTTGAGGTCTCTCTCTCTCTAGCTAAATTAGATCACCAGGCCAATGGTGGGTGACTGCTGTCTTTTTCTTGTTCTGGAAGCGCGAGCTCTGTAGGCGCAAGTGTCCAAAACCAATCAGTAGTCCCCAGCAATTTTATCGGAGATTAGTGCGACTTTGGAGCTTTCTAGTAGGTATGTGTTGATTTCGTACTCTGTCAAGCCGCGTCACATCTCTCATCCACCTCATAAGATTTACGATTATTTAGTAATTACTTAAATTTAAATTCAAACAGAAAACGATATGAAGCTCAATGAGTAGTCAGTCAACACGCGTTAAACAAAGCTGTGTAGCTAATAAAATAATGTGTGTAACGAAGTGTCGACGCAAGTTCGTTTGTCGCATTCGCAGCGCCGTACAAAGGAGCTCGCAACACAATTAGCAAGGCTGCGATGACCAGTTGTGTATGTAGGATGGTATCACCATTCACTCCACGTACTAGCTTGTTACATCAATTTAACAGTATCGGGTCCCCTCCACACTTCCGACTATCCGATTTAATACTATCACCAAGATTTGCATGTCACAGGACGTATGCTACCCGGGGCAAATGCCGTTGTATTACGGAACACAGATTGTATTGTGCACCAATATACCTGGATAAATTAATTTTCGTCCCATTAACATAACTTTGTGTGTTCTAGTCGATTCATTGATTATTTTAGTAAATCAATATCGCTTTTATGGATTTATAAAGTTATGAGTAGACATTTCATTATAATTATTGATCAAATTAACTTTGAACAGATGGCTGTTGGGGCCGAAAGGTTCTGGAATGGCGACCTCGTACCGAAAGACGCAGCTTTGGAAGGCCTCCTACAAGGTGGACCGATGACCTAGCGAAGATTGCGGAATCCGATGGATCGACGCGCAAGATCGTTCATTGTGGCGGCTGATATGATGAAATTAACTTTAAAAACTAGTATGTCACTAAATATAGCTCTATTTGTGTAAATGTAAGGTATTGAAGTTTCTCATAACCATCAATCATCTATCAACAGTAAATGACACAATATGACATAAATAACTTAGCAAGTCCCTTTTAATTAAATGGAAATATATCTCCGTGACATGCAAGCTTAAGTTCGTTTAAGTATTAAGAAAAAATTAAGTCACGTCTGGAAATTACAGAAGAATTGTATTTCAAGACATGATAAATGTTCCTGGTTCCTCATTTTCAAGGACATAGTGTAACAGAATTTTGGAACGGGCTTGGATTACTTTTGGCTGACTTTCCACGTCTATATCGAGACACATAAACATCGAAGTGTGTACTTATTTTGAAGTTTATTTGCGACTCACCCGGCTTCGAAACATGCAAATTCTTCTTTCTTTCTTAAAAAAAAAATTGCCTTAGGGCAATATTTAACCCATACCTGATATACTCTTGTATCATGGGTACGTTCATAAACAAGTAAACTTACATTCACAAGACACCTAGACCCGGAAGATCTATCTGTAGGCTATACAAATATTTCTTCTGTGCGAGAATTGAACCCGCGACATACAGCGCAGCAGCCAATCGCTTAACCACGTTTGCCGTCAATTATGATATAAACGTTGCTTTTATTGCTCTTTCAATTAGTGAAAATTGCATCAAAATCAGTTGCATGATTTTGGAGATGCATATCAGCAGAAAGACAAAGCTACTGTTATAAACATCTTAAGAAAAGATAAGTAAGTAGCTATTTGTGCATAATCTATACATTTATACATATAAATAAAATTGGAGTGTCTGTTTGTAATATTGAAATAATCGCTTTTTAATACATGCATATGAATATATACGGTACATACACCAAAATATTTTTCTGTGTGTTTGTTCCGGCTAATCTCTGAAATGGCTGGACCGATTTTGACGGGACTTTTATTGGCAGGTAGCTGATGTAATAAGGAGTAACTTAGACTATTTTTATTTTAGAAAATATGAATTCAAAATCCTGTAGTCCACGCGAACGAAGTCGCGGGCACAGCTAGTATAAGCATATATCGGAACATGCATCGATTTATATTACAGTGCAAAGTATAAGTATACCTAAGTACTGAAAACTGCTGCTATAGCTCCTACTGTAATTATAGTGAACAATTTATTTCTTAAACAAAAAAAAATACTGCCTTCGGGCAATGTTTTGCCGTGCCGTCAATTATGACACACTTTCTTTGTCGCTGTTTCAATTAGTGAAAATCGCATTAAATCAGTTGCATGATATAGGAGATAGCGAATCAAAAGAAAGACGGACACATTATATCGGTGCAAAGTATAAGTAGCCCGTATTGTATTTTTATAGTGTATATCTATCTGTATATATATCTAAAGAGTGTATCTATCTGTCTATCTTATCAGTTTTTTTTTATCGTAGGTAATAATTGAAAAAGTCAAACAATGGATCAAGCCAGAAGCAAATTCGTACAAGCCTTTGTGTTTAGTTGGCTCGTTGGTCTCGTCACAAATTGAGCATTTAGCTTGTACCCTGTTACAGGTATTGGAGGCATAGCCTTCAGCGGTACGACGGACGAGCCTGCCAGGGGGGCACATACATGTATTTGCATAACAAAGAAACATCTGTCTGTACCATAGCCACCATAGGCTGTGTTTGTGTAACATCGGATTTGTTTTTGTGGACAATCACGGGATGACTAAATCCGGTGTTCTGAATACGAGCAATTTGTCTGGTAACGTTCGATGGTATTTGAATATGTCTGCAATCTATACTTAAGTATAGATTATTATTTTAAGTTTGTATATACTTATTAATTTATAGTTATGTTAGACTATCTAGTTAAGATGTATATTTTAAATAAATAAATTAGCTCTTAGTTTAAGTGTTAAGGGCTTTTAAGAAAAGGTCTTGATATTATTGAAGACTGGAATACTTAAAACACCTAAACTGGTAATAACTGTTTATTTTTTTCTACATTTTCTAAAAATACACCGCACTGAATCACACAAAAAAAAAACCTAAATAAATGTACCAATTTCAAGTTTCACCGCGAGATATTTGCAAAACAAACCTAAATTTCGAAAAGACTTAAAAAAAACCGGCCAAGAGCGTGTCGGGCCACGCTCAGTGCAGGGTTCCGTAGTTTCCCGTCCGTCACAATAAGTGTACCCACTTATAAGTTTAAAAAAACGCTTGCATATACGATTATACAACAAACTTAGTCCAGAAATTATTTTGTAGAACCCTTTAGTCTTTTTTGTACAAAAACTGTTCTTTCCATCAAGTTCAAAATAATTTTCCTAAAAAGTCCTTAAAAAGTTCTACTTTTCAGATTTTTTTCACTTTTCTAAACTTATGGTTCAAAAGTTAGAGGGGGACACACACATTGTTTTTTACTTTTGGAGCGATTATTTCCGAAATTATTGACATTATCAAAAGATAACCCCTATTCATTTTTAAATACTTATCCAACGATATATCACACGTTAGGTTTGAAATTAAAAAAAAAATCACTTCCCACTTTACATATAGGGGGCCCTACCCTAATAAAACATTTTTTTCCAATTTTTATTTTACCACTTTGTCGGCGTGATTGATATACATATTGGTACCAAATTTCAGGTTTCTAGTGCTAACGGTCACCGAGATTAAGCGAGGACGGACAGACAGACGAACAGACAGACATGGTGAAACTATAAGGGTTCCTAGTTGACTACGGAACCCTAAAAACTGAGCAAGTGCGAGGCGGACTTGCGCTCTGAGGGTTCCGTGCAAACTACAATTCCCGAATGGAGTCTCGAAGATTTTTCCGAATTGCAATTTTTTTTGTGACGTAGGTAACAACAAATTTACTGTTTTCAGATTTTTGCCTATACCTATGCTATAAGACCTTGCTTTGTGCCAAATTTCAGGATTCTGAGTCAACGGGAAGTATCCTATGAGTTTCGATCTCTAAGAGTATCAAAATATCCGTTTTTTTTGTGACACAAACGGCCGTATCTTTTCATTCCTTAACTTAGAAGTTGTTTTTTTTCACAGTTTGAAGGGACCGCAGACCTGAGTATATGGTTTTAATTTCAACTCGATACCTCAACGCGTTCTCGAGATAAAGAGTCTTGACAGACATACAGACGGACGGACAACAAAGTGATCCTATAAGGGTTCCGTTTTTTCCTTTTGAGATGCGGAACCCTAAAAACAGTAAAGTTATTGGCGTTTGTTTATATCCTAAAATGTCACTCTATGGAAATATTGTACCTACTCGTACATGCTGCTGATTATAAATGAATAAATAAATGACAATCAAAACGGAAAAACACTACGTGCGTAGTATTTTCTAGTAGCAATTTTTATGAATGATTGATTCTATTATGAATTTAATTTACGTGGCGAATTTTGGGATTTTGTTTTTTTTTACTTTTGACTACCAAAATATGATTAATAACGGGTACGGTTAAAGCCCTATTTTTTTTTCGTACTAATTAAAAAATAGGGGTGTATTAAGTACTGAACAAGGATTTTGTAGGTATATCCTGAAGACTAAAATGTTTAGGTACTGAAATGTAATCGTTGTATTTTATATTATAATACTATAGAGCTAAAGAGTTTATTAGTTGCACGAGGTAAACTCAGGAACAAATGATTCCAATTAAGAAATATTTTAGAGTCTGGTAGCACATTTATTGAAGAAGGTTTAAGGCTATTCAACATAACGCCATGATCCATGAATAACCAAAAACCGAGCGAAACTGCGAAGGATAGCCAGTTACGTTACCTATATATACCTAACTGAGCCTACATCCATTTTCTTCAAGATCGTATTAATTTTAAAAGCGTTTTATTCTATTGCTTCTGAAATTCAGACCTGGGCAAAATGTGTGTAGATTTTGCCCAAGCATGTACCTGATCGTTTTACCTGTGTGTGAATTGTGAACTCTTTTCTCATCTACCTTTTTTTAATGCTTTTTTGCATAGTAAATGTAATATGAATATCATAAAACGCATAGTCACTAAAATAAAACGCATACCGAATTTAAATATTGTATGCACGAATGCAGTAAAGTTTGTTGTTGTATTTTTACATTGAATATGTAATGTTGGTTGGTAATAAAGCAGTTGGCTCGTAGTGGCGTGCCAAACTTTGTAGACTCTTGTAGTGGATTCTGTGTGCATTGGGTTTGACTCATGCACCGTCTCATCGGATCTTACATCTTACGGGAAGAGAAGACTGGGGGAATATTACAATAAACGTGTCCTGGAGACATACAGTGATACAGTGTCAAACTAAATTAGCTGTATTGTCCACCGGTACATTGTTGACACCCCACCCATACGTGTAAAGCGCTTTGGGAATACATTCATTATAAATGTGCTTACAGCTAAGGAGTGGAATTCCCTGCCGGAGTGTTTCCTTATAGCTACAACGGGTCTCAATGTCAAGAATTAATAGGTTACTGCTAGGCAAGCGAGCTACATCGTCGGTTGCCTCATATTGCTTATCATCAGTGGAGATAGTGGTCAAATGTAAGCCTATCCATTATACAAAAAAGCTAAAGGTTGCCATCTCTCTATGTCATGGGTAGATGATAATGAAGGCATAGATTATCAGACCAGGATATAGTTTTTTAAACCAATAATTTCGAGTATCATGGCCGATGACACCGTAGTTAGTTGTGTTGACTCCGTACCATATTTAATTAAAAACGGTTCAATATTTTAACCATGAAAGCGTAACAGACTGCCGGAGTTACTTTCACATTCAATGTATTCACAACAATAATATTAGTACGGATAAATCGATACTTACTTACAACGTTTGTGAAGTTAAGTAATGTAATCTGACCCTGTATACTTTCGGAGGAGGGATCAAGAGTTTTTCAAACAACTGTTTTGATTCAATAGAAGAGAATAAAAAATATTCCAAAGGAAAAACTATGGCGTTTACTACTGTACAGAAAAACATCAAACTAAAAAAAATTATTACAGAATCATAAATATTGTAAATTATGAAAAGCCCACTCAACAATAACCAACTAAAAAATTGTCGGCAAATCCGTTTAATTACACTGAATAAAACACTTTTATTTGCAATTGCGCTGATGAACGCCGCCGATGTAGCTATATTGTCAATTAAAACCACGGACTGACTCGGTAATGTAAAATTGTTATTTTCATCACGTGCCCATGTAGGCTATGCACACTGCGCATATAACGAGTCACGATTCATTACACTTTACACCCCCACTACACAAATAGATAATATGAAAAAAAAATATGCAGCAGTTTTCAATGAGCAGATACATTTTTTCTTTTTATTTTTATCAACGGTTCCATAACATAAAATTGTTGGAATTTTTCTGTAGTAGTTACCTTGGCTCGGATTCTGGATTTCTTCACGGTATATGGCAATACTGTTGCTCCTATTTCGACTAGAAATATACTGTAGAGCCTGTTTCATTAGTACCTCTTACTGGCACGAAACAAAAGAAATAAACACGTACGAATTTTAGAAAAATAGCGTTAACGGAGGGCTAGTCTGGCTAGTTAAACTTCTTCTTAGGACTTAATGCAATATGACATTCTCTACCATTTCTTCTCTGTGTAAAAGTCTAGAAAAGTTGTGTGGGAAACGTTATTGTGGCCAAGTTAAAAACAAAAAGGCTAGTTTCGTTCATTGCCAAACTACATTGTCTAAAAGTCCGTTTGGCGGCTATGTAAGGTTAATGCTTCAGGGTAGTTGTAACACGTATTTACTTACGCAGATAGAATCAAATACATCATCAACACTGAACTGAGAGGGTTAATGATATTTTTTTTATTATAACTTAGTAAAGCCGTATTTCTTTTTTAGTTCTATTATCATGAGAAAATAATCTGACACTGACCTGCGAAATACAAAACACTTAAAAAACAAATGATTACGAGGGCTTCCTTAGGCTTGCATTCACCTTAATAAAATTATAAACTGCAAAAACATGAATATGTAATATCACACGATAATATTTTTAATGTGTTCTAAATAAATATACCATAAGATGAATCAACATTCACGTGGACGAAGCCTCTAGTAAAAACTAGTAATTATATAACCAACGTTATTACGAATCTGAAGTCGAAGTTAGATAAAAAGTAGCATATGCCCTCCATCTTTGAAGTTCAATTTTTCTCCATAACAAATTTCATCCAAATCGTTTCTGAACTTTGACCGTGAAAGCGTAACAGACAGACGGACATAGTTAATTTTATACATTCATAATATTGGTAAGGAAAAATGGGTTACATTAAAGTAATGTAACTGTTTAACTACTAAAAGCCTTCCGTTATCTTCCGATCTCCACAAAACCTGACGGAATGTGAATGTATGAATACTAATTACACTACCACCTCCGGGGAATACAGTCGTGATGATATGCACATTGGCTGTACAACCACATATTAAACTAACACAGGAGCCGAAGGAGTTGCTTTTTGAGGTGGGAAGTCAGCTATTCCTCTCGCTCTAGGTAGAGAGAGAGTATGTCAGATTTTACTGACTAAAACCGAAAAAGAAAACTTTAAACACACAACATACTATAGTCGTAATATTTATTTTTGTGTTTTTGTTTCCATTTTTTAAGTATAGGTTTTTTGTTTTATAATTTGATTATGTTTTTGTGCATTGTCTATTTATTTTATGTGTTGCATTCCATCGAATATATGTTTTATCTATCTATCTACCTATGTTCCTGCCTGATTTGTTATTATCTTGATAAACTCAAATAAAAAGCTTAAAAAAAAATTGTCAACGTCTTCTGCTGATGGTATGTAGGTACCATCAGCAAAAAACGTTAACAATTTTTTATTACTAATAGAGTTTATTATAATTATTATACATAACTTTAAGAATTAGAAAAAAAATAGTTTGTCTTAGTTAAATTAAATATTTTAATTAGAAAATACTAATAGAACTATAGACTGTCCTAGAGCATTCACAGGTTTTTATATTATTACAATACATAGTTCCTTTTTCAATACAGAAAATCAAAATACATGCAAAATACCTACTTTACATTAAATATTTAAGTATTTTTTTAATGTAGCAGGTTCCGATTGCAGGATCCAACCGATTTGGAAGAAATTAGGTACGTATTAAGATTGAATCCCAAAAAAAGAATTTAGGCTACTATTTTTTATCTGGTTTCGATTTCAACTTCTAATTCGCTATTCCCCATACTATCGCAGACGAAGACAACTTACATATGTACGATTGGCTGCAATAGTGGTTGGATAGTACAGAAAAAAAATCGTGTGAAGCGAGAAATGACGCCATCTAGCGTAAAATCAGATTGAAATGTTGTTATTGACAACATTAATTATACTGCTACTAGGTGGCGTTGCTGTGCTTCAAATGCTTATGCTAATGCTTTTTTTTGTAGCTTCTTTTGTTTCTATAAACATTGAAATAATTTATATATTTTTTTATCAAGTGTTGAAAATATTAAAATTTAATAATTATCAATTTATAAATATCTGATTGTCTATGTGTCAGTTTCAAAACTTGAGACGGTAGGTTGAATATGGATTTATAAATAATAATTAGTAGGTAGTATAAATAATACTTAGACCAAAGACTTGTGACTAAGCTTTAATTGATTGTTCGCAAGTTCATTTCGATTACCTCGTTCGAGCTCCTTTCGTTTAATTTTTTTTTTAATCCGGTCAATTTATGACAATGAGTATGAATTGTAACATAGATGTAGTGACAAGAGCTCAAATAATTGCTTTGCATAGTCAAGGTAAAAATTTGTCAGAAATAGCCAGAGAGATCGGTGTAAACGTAAGTAATCTTATTTTACACTTTTTTATATAACAAAACACTCCTCTTTATAATAATCATTATTAGGTATTATATATTTTTGTTTTATTGTTGCAGAGAAAAACAGTTGTTCTATGGGTACGACGATTTGAAGAAGATGGTTCTTTGAAACACCGTCAAAGAACTGGTAGACCAAAACTGATAAACATGTTGCAGCGTCAAACCATGGTAAGGGAATACGAGGAAAATGGATTTTTGCCGACGAACCATTATGCTGGTTTATTTGACACAAGCGTCGACACTGTCCGTCGTGCTCTTCATAGTGAAGGGCTGCATTATCGGAGGCATGCTGTGAAACCTTTGCTTACGGAAACCCATAAAAGAGCAAGATTGCAATTTGCTATGGATCACATAGACTTTGATTGGAGTAATGTCATCTTTACTGATGAAAAAACTTTTAAGTCCAGTGAACACGGTCGATTACGTCTGTGGCGTCGAGATAATACGCGATACACAAGTGGTCACGTAGTGCCCAATAGGCAATCTGGCCATATAACGGTGAACATGTGGGGATGGATGAGTGCAGCCGATCCTGGGGAACTAGTGAGAATACCAAGCCGAGCAAATAGTGCAAATTATATAGAAGTGCTGGAGGAGACAATGTTGCCCACAGTTCGAACGGTGTATCCAAGCGAAGAATTGCCACAGATAACATTTGTGCAGGATAATTGTCCAATACACCGTTCGCACAGTGTGCAGGCTTGGTTTCGTCAGCATAATGACATTTGCGCTATTCCTTGGCCTGCTAGATCACCGGATTTAAATCCAATTGAAAATTTATGGGGTGTTATTGTTCAACGGTGGAATAATCAAAACGAGCGTACTCCAGATGCGTTAGAGGCTCATTGTTTACAAATATGGGAGAGTATTCGTGGTTCAGATCTGTGTAAAAATTTGATTAATTCAATGCGTTCCCGAATGCAAGCTGTTATTGACCAAAATGGTGGTTACACGAGATATTGATAAATATATTTAATTAATATTACATATTTACTCAGTACGTACTGGAGACCTCGTTACGTGTGTTTTACTTAATACCTGTATTTGAAATAATTTAAAAAAAAGTTATGAACACTTAAAGTTATAACACAACATAATTTTGTTTTTTTTTTTATGTTACCTACTAAACATTTGATATGTTGTTGTGCAATTTTGTAGTTTTTTTTAATATCTTGCCTCTTGTTTGTTTTTGTTAAGGTTACATAAGCTTCAATCCTCTTTCCAATTTGGGAAACGAATATTTAAGCTATGGCCTCAATAAAAAATTACAAGTAATATTATAATCTTATTCGATGATTAATAATCTGACTGTTGAATAGTAAACTGTAAGAAATAAATATCTATATTATTTTATTATTGCCTTTTTGTTTGATGAGCCTGTTTACCTGCTTTTTTTTCCTTTTGCTGCGTAACTACCGATTTGAATATTAATAATGATATTACACAACGCCGTCTAGTCCCTAGCTAAGCAAAGCTTGTGTTACGAGTCCTAGACAATTGATAAACATACTTATATATTTCTAAATACATACATGTTATAGATAAATTACACCCAGATTCAGCAAATGATCGTGCCCAACACACGAACATTTGTTCTGGGTGGGAATCGAACCCACGACCCGGACATTGCAGTCAGGAGCACTAACCACTAGACCAACAGGCCAGTCATAATGTTATATTACAATTAAATACTTCCACTTTGTTAGTTTCGATATAAATCCTACCGATTTCTTTTATTAATTGTTATTCATAACTTCAAAAAGTACAGAGGAACCAGAAATCTGACCCACCTGGCAGTAGAAGGTAGATAACATAAGACATCCTAAAAGTTAGACGAATTTGAACCTTCTGCAATAAGCAGAAGTTAAGTGGTATTCAATTCGGAGCTAATCTAAATGAGTAAAACGAGGTAGGTAAGTGGTCAAATATTATAGAATACTGATATGACAATTTGATTTAAGACGTAACGTTAACTTGTGAATACGGACCGTATGCCACGTATTGCACTTGTTAATTTCAACATTATTCCATAAGTCAACATAGTCTAATGGTAGTAACTGTAGACTTATATTGACGTGGTTGCCGGTACTAAGTTCAAATCAGTCACGCTACTTTTAGTAGGTTTGTGTTTAGAATACTGAATTGTTTTTTTTTTAAATCAAATTAAAATTTATAAGTCTTAAATTAAATTAATTATTTAAATCAAAACTTTAATGAAAAACAACTAAATATTACTTATACAAATACTTTACTTTACAAAGAAATTTAAGTATTCGTCTGATAGATTTAATTTAAATAACTATGTATAAAGGTAAAACACATAAAAGAAGTGAAGATATTAAATTGCTTATGACAGAATAGAATTATTTGAAATACAATTTTGAACATGACAAAAACAGTTTATTTATTTCAATAGTGCCAGTGGCGGATTAACCACGTAGCAAAATTAGCAAATGCTACGGGCTAAAAATTGTTTACACGACGTCACTGCAATTAGTGTCGACTGGTTTTAGTGTTATTAGAACGGTTCATTTTTATTTCTCTACCCTAAACTAAGTAAACTAAGTAACATTTGAATACCAGTTTTATGATGAATATGCCTAATGGTCGTGACTACCCACATATTACAAGTCAAGCGAAATTATTCCAAATATGTTTGAAGAATGTTCTATTTGGGGTTTTAAATCGAAAGCAAAAAAATACACAAGATTTGCGATTTAGCCTCGTGCCTTACTGCGTCAAAGTCTTTACATAAACCACTAAGCTAACTATGATATTAAAAAATGTATTTTAATTTTAGACTATGACCATTTACTTAATTTATCTATCTTAAGTAAATACATTATTATTATATATTAAAATAATAAACATTTTATTTACTTGCAATACTTTCTTTCATTTCTATACAAACTGTCCATTTAAAAAGACATTTCCTGACTTACGTTATTAAAGAAAAGTAAAAAAAATGCCAACTAAAACACAAAAGCTGGAAAACAAAAAGTAAAAATCTTAACTTGAGATTTGAACCAGAAACATGTGCATCACAAGCCGCTGTTGGCACCATTGGACCAAGTGGACTCTTGTGGACACATTTGAAATTTAATGTTACTTGTAATGCTAGACGCAATATTCGTGCCCGTTTACAAACAGTTGATAAGAATCACGAAATTAGTTAAGCTTGTGTCTCATATTTTTTTATCAATCTACCCTCACACTCAGTTGTTGACGATAACGATGACGCATGTATCTATTTTCTGTCAAACTAAAAGTCAAGTTTATGGTTTGTGAGATTGCCTTGGTCGCCATTTAGCTGGGAAGCAACCAACGCCATCTAGTTACATTTTCGAAAACTTGAATTTTAACGTGCAAGGGAAATTAGACACTAGTGTACCCAGGCAATTTCACAGCTGTCTGTACATCAGCCTGATCAGTAGGGTAGGTAGCCAAAGTGCAGTAAATACGCCCAGGTGTCGCCACTGTGCGGAACGCCCGGAGGACACGGTGGAGCTCACAGTAGGGGTGTGCCCCGCTTGGGCAGAACATCACCGTGCCCAAGCCATGGTCCGGAGCGAGGAGGAGTGGCAGGCGGTCGCCTCTTTCTGCGAAGCTGTAATGCTAGCAAAGGAGGAGGCCGACTGTATCAGGCAACGGCGCTCACAGCGATTCCGATTTCGGTTACAGCAGGCGCGGGCTTGCGAACGGCGAGCAATGGGTAGCTCGCAGTCCGACCGTCCGGTAACTGTCCAGACCGAGCCCAAGTTGTCGACGGCGCGCACTGTTCCCGCGCGCCTCAAGGAGTTGTCAGCAACCGCAGGGTCGAAGCCTACTGGGGCCAGGGTTAGTTTCGAAAGATAGCTCGAGCCCCGGTAGGAAAGGCAACGAAGGAACAGGAGTGGGTTTTATGTCAGTAAAAGTCTGACACTATCTCCCGCTCCGCCCAAGAGCGGGGTGACATCCCGTTTTTCATTAGATGATTTTCCCACCGGAAAAAAAGTGCAGTAGGTAGATTGGAACTGCAAGAACTGTTTGTTTTCTCAAGCTAACCATTTTATTGATAAAATCAAACTTTTTTCTGCAGAAGTTAACAAAGTGTTTGTTAATATACAACAATTATGTTGCTGTGAAGTCTTTAATGAATTTTAAATCTTTTAACAAACTCCAACGTTACACTATCTTTATTAAAATTTCTAGTCTTTCTTTTACGTTAGATAAAAACAATTTTGCCCTCGATGTCACTTTACAATGCGTATATTTGTAACAATGGAACAAATTGACCAGCGCACAGACCGAAGAGACAATGGAGCCCAATCATGAATGCAGTGTTTACTACACAACGAACCGCTAACAACTATATTAAATGAAATCAAAGAAAGTTTAGAAAAGCTTCAGTTCAATTATTGGAAAAATGTTCTCATAAGTCAGTAGGTCATTTCATAAAATTATTTACTTACAAATTGGCAAAGCTAGAGACGACGCAGTCTTTTATGTACTGCTATATTTGAATCTAGTAACAAGGCACTTTTGTAATAAGAACTTCTGAGAAAGAAAGGGCCGAAAGAGGCTTGCGCAATGATTCAAATGGCATCTGAAGGAACTTAGACAGAACAGATTTTTTTTCAGGAAACGAAAAAAAAAAATCGACCTCGCCATACAAATTGTCTAATCAAGTTTATCATTTTGTATGGTGAGGCTGACTTTCTTTTTCGTTTCCTGAAACAAAAATCTTGTGGAAGGTGGTTCAGTTTCGTTTACTGAGCAAGCCCTTAAAATTTGTGGAGGGCTGTCCCTTACACCTTGCATATTTAGAAAATAAATTATTTATTATTAAATCGAAAAAAAAAAAAATACGATTTTACTGTTTTTATTTTGATTTTAGGTGGCATTGGCCATCAGATCCTATATTATTATCTGTACTTTCAGTCAAGAATTTTGTCATCAGAACAGTTTTATTCTACGTCGTAAATTAAAAAAAAATGCCGTACTTTTCGAGACATTCAAATGTGATAGACTTACTCCGATGTCAGTCTTATATCACTTTATTTATTTAATTTAATCTGCTATCAATCTGGTGTCTACCAGAGATAGTTTTACAAAGAGAAGTTCGAGTGAATAGAAATTTTGGCGGTTTAAAGCCACTCCCTCAAATCTGTAACCAATTAGCCATAAAGCACATAATTTGCTTTTTTCAGCTGATTGATTGGATTTTGTAAATGGGTTGAACTTTAATTGATCTGCGTACCTAAATGTAAACAAAGTAAATATTCTACACACAACTATCACGCAACGCCGTCTAGTCCCAAGCTAAGCAGAGCTTGTGTTATGGGTACTAGACAACTGATAAACATACATATATATTTCTAAATACATGCATATTATAGATAAATTACACCCAGACACAGAACAAATGATCATGCTCATCACACAAACATTTGTCCTGGGTGGGAATCGAACCCACGACCTCCGGCATAGCAGTCAGGGTCACTAACCACTAGACCAACAGGCCAGTCAAATAATCGCTTAATTATTATATTCTTTATTGTACACCACATATACCAAAAAATACGAGACAAACATTATGCAATAAAAAAATATCGCTCTCTTTTTGGGTATTACATGGTGAGAAGCCTTAATCCCAATGGATTCAGCAGAGGTGCATAATTAATGCGTATTAGGGTATAGTGAATAACATCATCACATTTCATAATTTATATCTATGTTATTACGCGTTACTTAAAAATATGTCCAAATATTCAACTCTATATTCATAGCTATGAGGTTTAAATTATTGTGTTGGTGAGTTCGAAAACTAATTTCAGAACTGCTGTTTTAATTAAATAATTTCCTGATGTAAAATTATGAAATATGTGACGTCACACTAGGATAAAGTGCCTCACAGATGTAACCGGAGGTTCTACCACGAGTTCTTAACGCGATGCATTTGACGACCTAAACTAAATTGTTAAAGAGATGGACTTTTGCCCTGCATTCAAATTTGAGTATAGAGTAAACTGTAATGACGTCATAGAGTAACTCCACTCTGGCATTGCATTTTTGAACGCGAGTGTAGAGTTAGACTGTCAAAGTCAAGCATATGGCTGCTTACTCCAACTTACCCTGCTCAGTGATAGAGTTAGATGGGTTAATTCTAGGGGAGCTACTTGAGTTTTAAAAGAACGACCCTGGGTTGCAACTCTTCTCTACTCTGCACGCTTAGCCAAGTTGTTATACTGCAATCATTAACGCTGTCGAAAAGTGATGAAACGTATGGGAATGACGTCATCTCAACGTAAAGTCGCGTGGTCAGAACAAACGAATAGACAATTCGTAGCCAAGTTCACATCGTTTAAAAAATGTTTGTACAATGTATAACGCTACATCCTTTGTTATACTAACGCTACATTCTAAAACGAGCGGCCGACTCAATCGCGTCAACATGGCTACCAACTTATCGTTTTCTACAATTGTTGTCACCGAGGCGTTACCGATTAGAGAACGGAATTCGACACAAACTGGTTGTAACTTGACTAGGGGGGCTGGTTATTTTCGAAAGCAGGGCTGTATGGTGTATAACTCCATCCTTCTTTTTCACTCGCAAGCCTAACATTTCTACTTATTACTGTAAGGCCTGCTGTAACAAGGACGCATAGGTTAAATAATCATGAAATTCTTGTGACGTAATTTATGAATTGCTTCTTCGCAATATTTGATCTTTAAAATTGCTTGAAAAGTCCTAGTAGAAGCACTGAGTTTGTCACTAAGGTTCCTGATATTATTGGTTTGGCTACTGTTTCAGGCTCTTAAACCACTTGGAAATCTTCAAATATGTCGAAAACATTTATGATAGTTTTGTCCCGATGTCTAACAAAATTCGGGAGCAGTTTTTATGATAAAAAAATAATACCTAGTTCAAGAAATTTAAAACCATCTGCATTTTATAGTTTCCAAAGACATTTAATTTAACTTTAATTAAATTTCTTAGAATTTCAAAATTTCAAATCTTTGAAAAACTTAGGGCGCCAACTGAAAATGTGGTCTCAGTAGCCAAAAATTTTGCACTATGGCTGTTACTGCTATTGATTAGCTATTGATAATAGGAAAAACCGAATTCAGGATAACTTGTTTTGCCTTTTATGATTGACTGCAAGTTACGAGTAATAAATAGTACCTTTTTTTTTGAGATGGGAAATCATTAAGTATATAAACATCGCCCATTGTGAGACACCCTATTATTTTTAATTTCCTGTCTATCACGTCCCGCGCTAGGTGAAGTGAGAGGAAGCGTTACTTTTGCTGACTTAAACTCTCCTGTGTTCCTTCAGTAACCCTGTGAATTTCTGCGCCCCGCCGTAACTCATTCGAACAATCCTGAAAGTAATAGTCCGTCTGGCGTCATACGGTTACCACCAGATATGACGTGGTTTTACAAAATAGAAACCTAAAGAGCGACGATTTCATAACAATATAGTGCCGATAAAGCTTTGTAGCGAGTGTACAGTCGAATAGTAAAGAAAGAAATATATCTGCTTGCTTATTTATTTCATTACTACGTGTAAGTGTCTTGTTGATCTGGTCCAAACTGCTTACAAGTTTTTTCATGAAGTGCCTTTAGTATATGACTTCCACAACCTTGTTGGAAAAAGGACGGAAGATTTTCTTAAATATTTATATCTTTCTGTCCTTGTTTCATATTACTTGGGGTCCGCGTAACACGTTTTTTTCCTTTCATTCTTTTCTCTCAGCAGTCACGCTATCATTGACTCTCTTTTCTTTTATATCCCTCCCCTCAAAATCTATCCACTTTTTCTTTTGCCTCCCTCCCTGTCCATCCATCCACATGTACTACTACACTACAACAACCCATTACGTCCTACTGCTGGGCTCGGATCTCTCCGTAATAAGGAGGATATAGCCTACTGATACCACGTTAGCTAGACGGGTTGGTACATGCTTTTATTCCAAGTTTTCCTTCATTTTCACTGGTGGTATAGTGAATGTTTCCCAATTCTCCTTTTACGAAATCCTGGGATAAAAAGGAGTGGCGAAATATTGTATTCTCACTCCGTTACCATATGGAATACCACATGTAAATATATAGGGTGACTGGTAATTAGTGACCGATACTTAAATACGTGATTGTATTCATTTTTCATTTTTTTGTATGGGAAAAAGTTTGTAATATGTTAGTGTTTAGTTCGGCTTTTCCAGCAAATAAAAAGTTTTTCAATTCTTTCTTATCATTCGTTTTATCACAATAGCAAAACAGCTGTTTGAAATTAGATATTTAAAGAAAAGTTTCTTTGGGAAAGTGGTTTGTAATCATGAGTAAAATCACGTGTTTAAGTATCGGTCATTAATTACCAGTCAGCCTATACAAGGTGTAAGGGACAGCCCTCCACAAACTTTAAGGGCTTGCTCAGTAGACGAAACTGAACAACCTACCACAAATTTTTTTTTCAGGAATCGAAAAAAAAAATCGGCCTCGCCATACAAATTGTCCAATCAAGTTTATCTGTGGGGCTGATTTTTTTTTTATTTCCTGAAAAAAAATTTTGTGGAAGGTTGTTCAGTTTCATCTACTGAGCAAGCCCTTAAAGTTTGTGGAGGGCTGTCCCTTACACCTTTTATACATAACTCTGATAATAACATGCGTTTCATCCCTCCTCTAAACATGACCATACCAAGTCTTGTTGCAGTACTACGATGTAATATTGCAGAAGCCTTATTCCTTATTTAGCACACGTATTGTAAATGTAAAGTCACACAACTCGCCACTTTGGCGGCGAGTCAAGAAATCAGCGAGAGGGAAGGAACTTTTCAATTTAAAGAATACTGACTTCGTAATACGGAAACACAAGCCCCATTCATTGCATTTATAAGAATGCAATTATTTTAATTTATAACTGTACGAGGTTACGGAACTACGGAAATTGATCAATTATCCAATAATGGATCAATCATTATGTCGACGATACTCGACAAATACTGTTTTTTTATAATTGCGTGTATTTTTATGCCTTCAGCAATGAAAGGTAACCTACCTGATAGGTAGGGCCATTTATTGAAATACTATTGATATTAAATAGGCTTTAATTTAAATGCTTAAAGCTGTCTTACTTGATCAATGCTTCACACATGTTTGAATGACACTATAATGAAAATCTAACTTAAACCACCTGAAATATCCAGCTACCGTTATTAGTATTCTATCTCAGCTGACCAGTTGGTCAGCCGAGATAGAATAAATGAAATGAAACCTAGATCTAGCAAACAAAAATACTTCTGATGTAACTGAGGTCAAGTTCTTAAAATACAAGCAGATTAATTTTGCACAGTTATTATTTCCCTCAGTATTTTCAGCCAATCCCCAGTCATGCGATTGATTTTTTTATGATGCTAACACATTGCGGCCATGAAAGAATATTCCCATAACAGCACTCCGCAGTTTCAATCGAAACGCCAATCAAGCTTGTCAATTATGCCTGTAACTCACCGGTGGGGTGCTATGATAGGAAGTTTAATGAAATTAAGAACTTACTGCAACACGATAAGAGCACATTTCGATTGCGAGGCTACATAAATGTAGGGTCTACGAAGTGGCTACGAAGCGTAGCGGAGCCGCTAATTTGGCTTGCTTTATCGTAGCATTCGTAGGTCGGTGTAACCGCGGTTCACGGTCATCAGTGAAGAGGCTTGATTGCAGTTGAGCTAACTTACACATGCGGATGACGGGTAACAAGCTTTGTTTAGTTTATCAACGAGTTGCTTAATTACGACAACATGTTTAGCTGTCATTATAATGATTTGAAAATAGCAACGCTGAACGAATTATCGCATGTTCCCAGTTAAACTCGTTAAAAAAAATAAAAGGCCTATTTTGATATTTGAGAAAGACCCTAGAATGTAACTTTGAACGAAATTATAAAATAATAATTAATTACATAAGTGTTTTAATATAATTACATAATGTAATTAATAAAAACATCAAATGTCAAAACGGGTATTTTATTTTTTAATGATTTATTTAACAAATGTAATTTAATCCCTCACTTTAAATAACTTCGTGAAATTATGTTGCACTATAATAGATTACTCAAAACTATTATAGATTATAGAAAAGGTTGAGTTTATTGATTTATTTATTGAAGCAAACATCAACAAAAAAATACATTAAGCCGAACATACAGCTTCTTTCTTTTTGAAGTCGGTTAATAAAATAATAATAGATTAATGTTAACTTTGCCTGCTGCAGTCTTTCCGTCCGATTATTTATTTAGATGTTAGAGTGTTTAGGCTCTTAATAGATTTGTGCGGCTCACAATCAACAATTTCATCACTGCTTACCATCAGGTGGGATCGCAGTGGAGCACTAGTTTCAGTCAATTAAAAAAAAAGTAACTAAAAGTAACATGGCGTCTAAAAACTTTTCCCGCATCGCTGTCGACTGTTAATGTGCCCAAAAACTGGCCGCACTGCCACGCTGCATTTGCATTTGTTACATAATGTATGTAAATATAGCATACGTACAAAGTCTCCATCAGAACTGTAAGGTTATACTTTGAAGTTATAAATAGTAACAAGCCTACCTCTGCAACTCTGCTGATAACATAATCATGTTACAAACTTACCACTTGCATGCACTTCATAGTAACCAAGCAATTTGAAACCAACATGTCCGATAAATTGGCTGCTACATTAATGAACTCTAATTTTAATTGTCAAAGGTACAATAGACAATAAGTTCACCTCAATCTATTTCGAGGAAAATTTATATGCTGCGTACACACTTCGCTTAGCTGTCAAATAAATTTTCCGCTTCAAAGTTCTCGCAAACTAGATCGTTTACAGCGCAGGGAGCGGAGTACCAGGCGCGTAGAGACGCGAGCAGCCTCCGTTACACGTGCCACACTCACACATACAGCGCGCCCTGTACACACAGATAGGGCGTCTATGTGCGCAGACAATTTACAAACGTGCCAGACTGGAAAACGCATTTGGCCGGAAAAGATGCAACAGATCGATTAACTAATTTAATTTGAACTCATAAGTAACATCTAAACATCAAAGAAATAAAAGCTTATTATTGCTTTAAAAAGAAAAATGTTTTTCTTTGGGGGCCTTTACAACACACGGGAACGCGAACGCAGTCACAAAAGCACCCCAGACTTGAACTGGAATGAGAACCTGTGAGTGGAGGTCTCGACTTTCTTTCTAAAGGCAAAGCGCAGTTAACGACTTTCTAGCTTCGTTTCTGGATTTATTAAGCAATGTAAGCCGAAGAAACGGAACGTGACACTCAATTAATAATTTGATTTCAAGTTTTCTGCACAGGTTTTCTATTAACTTTGCTTCACCTAATTTTCCACATAAGTTTCAAACTTGAAGTTAATCAACGATTTATTTTTATAGAAAACTAATATTTTTCTGAGACGTACTTACGTAGTATTAGAAGCATGAATGGGTGTTATTACTGAAAGAGAATTACCAGAAATAACCTTTATACAAGGAGTACCTACCGAGGCTAAGCATGTTACTTTTGAATGACGTATTTCGTGCCAAATTATTTCGGGGAATACGAGTGTGGCATATATGGTTTGTAATACCCAGTTTTACCCAATTGTAAATTGTTTGTACTATAATACAAAACCGAGAAGTGCGAGTCGGACTCGCGCACTGAAGGTTCCGTACAAACTTACCTATGAAGATTTTTCCGAATGGAAAAAGTTTTTTTTAAGCTATTGCATAGCTTCTATCGCGGGCCTTGAGCGTGGAGACCGAATCCAGAAATTCCGTAACGAAAATAACCTAACACCCTCCACTCATTTGTTTTGAGCGTGGTGTGGTGACCGATAAGAAAACAAATGAGTGATGCTATGCAATAATTTTACCGCGGCAGTCCCCGAGTGCCGCACGTCTTTTTTTTTATGATGTAACAACAAATTTACAGTTTTCAGAATTTTTCCTATACTTGTGCTATGAGACCAGGAGTCAACGGGAAGTACCCTATGAATTTTGATTTCCTTGAGAGTGTCAAATTATACATTTCTTTTGCAACATAAATGAACAGCCGTATCTTTTTTTTTCGTTAACTCAGAAGTTTGTTCAGACGGACAACAAAGTGGTCCTATAAGGGTTCCGTTTTTTTCCTTTTGAAGTACGAAACCCTAAAAAAACGGCGTCAACTGTAGTAGGTGGTGAGAAATAAAATCTTGATTTGTTAGTAAACCGCTGGGGTTTATGTAGATTTGTAGTAATATAATTTCCAGCCGGACGCGAGCCTTCACGGCGCAATCTGTCTAATTGCCCTAGCCTCCTGCCCTAGAACTTTCAATTTTAAACCACCCCCTCTGCCGTCCTCATCCCCTGTTACAGGAATGCGCTCCCCCTTGCCTTTGATAAGTGTCAACTATTCGATTTTAAACTCAGGTGACTCGGTATACTTTAAAACAAAGTTGTTCATTTGTTTTTTTGTTTGGTTATGGACTAAGTTTCCGAGATTGCTACGATTGTTCAATTACAGCAGTATAACGGGTCCTGTAGTTTTTGCTTTCAAAAATCTTCGCTCTTTCTCCTCGATAGTTTGCTTATTAATCGGTATAATTCGATACCAGTAGCTGTTCTGATCGCACATAATTTACCAACTTACTTTTAAAGAAAAACACTTCGGAATTACGAATCCACTCCGTTCAATTTTTGTTTAGTTCAGATTTAGATTGAGAGGCGAGCCGAGAAAATCATCAGCAATAATGAACTTGTAGAGTCGAAGCTCAGCCTTGAGCTTCGCTGCCGAGTTGCTAGTCTGTCGGTTTTATATCGTTTACATTTGGGGGAGTGTGCACTGGAATTGCACAATATAATTCCGCTAAGTACATGGTAGACATCCATCCCATGGTAGACGCACAAAGTGTTTTGGGAACACATTTATTGTGCGTACAGCTAAGGAGTGGAGTTCCCTGCCGGAGTCTGTGTTTCCTGATAGCTACAACTTAAGGGGTCTTTAAGTCAAGAGTGAATAGGTTACTTATAGGCAAGCGTGCTCCATTGTCGACCACATCATCACTAATCATCAGGTGAGATGGTGGTCAAACGCGAGCCTATCAATAATAATAAAAAAAAGATTCAAACACTGTTGTTCATTGAAAATAGTTACACTTGGTCAGCTTTCTATTCGTCAGCCTTGACCGTGGGAACTAAAATAGGTTACCAACTAGGACAGTAGAACGATGGAAAAAAAAATGCTGCCTCACAGGACTGTGTTGACCTGATTTTTATGCCCTGTTGCTGTCCAACCCTGTGTTGAGGTCTTTTCTAGGGATTGACTTTGTGCATAATATTATTCTGGTTAGCATCAAAATAGGAGCAAAGAATGCGTGGACTATTTGAACACAGTGAATCCAAATATATAGTCATTATTTCTCTATGACAATAAAGCACAAATTTATAATACAATTTCCACGTATACTGGATCGATTTTAAAAATTCTTTCTCCAGTTGAATGCTACTTTATCACAATACAACATAATTTTTGTTTATGCGAAACCTGAATATAGTTCGTTCAGAATCAGTAACTGAATGGATACCAGTAGTTTTTACACCATGTAATATTTTTTCCCAAAAATATTACAAAAGGTCACAAGTTGGACATCACTGACACTATGTACAACAAAGGTCACTGCCAACAAATAGCAGGATGCAAGTGCAAAACAACCCCTCAGTCGCCTGGATGGCCTGTTGACTATGTATTTTTGCGAATAAATTATAAATTTGTGGTTTTTCATGATACAGTTATGAAATGTACATAGATTCATTACATAAAAATATACGTGTTTCGGGATTCGCATATATATTTGCACGCAGGCGAAACTGCTGGTAGCAGTTAGTTTCATATATACCTTTCGTCATCACGTCATCATATCAAACACATGTGAACACCTACAGACAAGATTGGTCTTCAGAGAGGTTTCCACCATTCACTCCCATATTTGTTTTAATGAACGAATTGACAATTTTATTTTTGTTTCCTTAATGATTCGATCTAAGAAACACTTCACTTCACACAATCAACCTTTGCTAATAACACTTTTTTTTCAATAGTATTTTTTTAATAATACGTCACGACCCTGGCACGCAGTGCGTTATAATTTATAATCATTGTAACTGGGCAGTCGCCAAATACATAGTACGTAGGACTTCACAGAGCTAAAAAAAAATATGATTTTAGATTTGGTAAAAGTCCAACAGAGGCTCGCGTACGTTTCTATATTTTATTAATAATGTAACTGTTGTAAATATGCCTCACTATTGGTAGGGGCCCTTCCAGGTCCATCTGTCGTCAACGTAAGCATGGTTGAAGAGTTGTTTCATCCAACACAAGTCTTGATAAAGATTGGGTGCTCTTAAAAAACTAGCGGATACCCGCCGAGTGCTACTACGCAAAAAAACAAAAATATTTGTAAGAAAAAAGAAAAATTTGATTTCTGATGCATTCTTTTGCCGTCTAATCTAAAACCATCTACGACTTTAGTACTTTTCTAATGAAACCGGTTTGAGGTATATCGGTCGGATGGTTTTAAAGTCTACTAGCTTTTGTCAGCGGCTACGCTCGCGTTGAAATAGAAAATATATGCCTATGTTACTTAGTGAAAATGAAGCTTTCTAATGGTGAAAGAATTTTTAAAATCGGTCGACAAGTTTTTGAGTTAAATTGTAACATACAAACAACCAAACAAAAAAACAAATCTTTCTTCTTTATAATAATAGTTTAAATAACAGACATAGGTAGGTAAAAAACATTTTTGTGTTTTATATACCTACATACATAGATTTCGCTATATGTGTGTTTACATGAAAAAGTAAAAAATCAAACTCATTTTTCTATGAGTTACAAATAAGTTTCTCGTATTCCGGAAATCGAATGGAGCTCTCGTTAATCGGAGTTTATAGTTTGGCTTAAACGAATCCCTTCAGCAAACTCGAAACTCGAAAGTTGAATATTATTCATGAAGAAGCAAGTATGGGTCACAAAGTGACTAACTGTAACTAAAAGCTGAAAATGTTTCCTATACCAAGTTCAAATAATAAATTTACTAACGAAGCTCCATTCGTGTGTTGTACCGATGGCAATTTAGTTTGTTTCGTAGTATCCTTTACGTAGAGGTTGGCCGCTGAATTGTCATTTGTTGTTCACGTAGAGAAGTAGCAATTGTGACAACGTTAACAGTGTACCGCAACAAAATTAACAAGTTAAGTTACAGTTAACGAGCGCGCTGTTTGTGTAAACTGCGCTAACTAGCTAGTTTTTACGTCAGTTTGACATACGCCTCACGCCGCGCCTTTTACACGTAATTCGATCAAAAATTGTTACACTTTTGTTTCCAGTTCGCGGATAAACTTTTTGAAATCAAACAGAACTGTTTACCTGGTACGTCATATATTTGCAGTTTATTTCTATTTTGTTGGGTGGGAAATAATGATATATTTATTTATGTATACACAAACACTTAAAAATGAAAAGAACAAAAACAATTAAAAGAGCACAATGGTAGGTACTGCTTATTTCAAATGATTTTTTTTTCCAGCAGGCCTGCGACAGGAGAGTTGGATGAGAGATGTAGACACAGAGTATACAAATAAGTTTGCTTTGCATGAGGTAAGAGGGAGTCTCTTTTTTTGCTGGTTAAAACCCGCAAAAATGACGTTAGCAACGCATGCTAGCTACACCAATTACATCAATTAGATACACCACTCACATATGAGGAAAAGGTTGTATCCCATTGATTATACTGCCCGTATCTCTCTACTGCTTTTTTTTTTTGAGGTAGGATATCATCAAATAACTTCTCTCGTTTCTCGTGGACTCAGAGGAAGTGTCCGACCTTTACTGGCTAAAACTCAATATGTTTATTCAGTTGCCCTCTGCGGTCTAGGGCTATGGTAACTCTTCCGTATAATCCCGCAGCCTTGCTGGGTTCCCATTTTTCGTTTTGAGTATCTAGCTGTAATGCTATGGACAGCTAGATGGCCTTTATAAGCAGGTAAGTACAAATTATAGGAATGTTTTAATATATTTCTGAGTAAACCACAGTAAGTGAGAAGATACAATCCTACGTATAGTACCTAAATTTTGTTTAAATAAAAACATCTATAAGTGTAATAATACTTCTTGAATAATTTCTGTTCCAGTTTGAGGTAACACATTTGAAATGTACGTGAATAGCGTTTCCAGGTCTTGAAACCAAAAAGCCGGACAGACTATCCTATTTACCTGGGATTTAGTCAAAAGGCCGTTTTTTTTAAAGTCTGACATGATTTTTTAATAACAATAAAATTCATAAAACTTTTTTAAATTCTAATGAAAAACAATCAAATTAAGTGATATAATTGCTAGACTAATTGCATGTCCGCTTGCTTGTGCTAGCGAGACAGGGTAAAGCAGAACTCAAATTACAATTCTAAACAAGATGGTCAAATTTGAAAAGCCTAACAAAAGCCGGACGAGCCGGACTCCGCCTAATTTGGCCGGACACGCAACCATAAAACCTGACCGTATCCGGCCTTATCCGGACACCTAGCAACGCGTACGTGATGGTATACGACTAAGTTGTGACTGAAAACTTTGTCTTTCACCGATAGATAAAATCTATACAATGCATATAAATAAAATTGGGCTGTCTGTTTGTATTATTGAAATAACCTCTTTACTACATGCATATAAGGTACATACACCAAAATATTTTTCTTTCTCTTTGTTCCGGCTAATCTCTGAAATGGCTGGACCGATTTTGACAGGACTTTTATTGGCAGGTAGCTGATGTAATAAAGAGTAACTTAGGCTACTTTTATTTTATAAAAAATATTTTATTTTTGAAAAAATAAATTAAAAATTCTGTAGTCCACGCGAATGAAGTCGCGAGCACAGCTAGTTACAAAATAAACTACTTATTTGTTCTTCAGGTTAGCAGCGACTGGTTTACTACAATTCTACAAACATACATCCAATTGGACCCGACTCCGACCTAGTCTTCGCCGATCCGCGATTAAGGACAGGCTTAAGTTTATTTACCGATAGCTCCCTTGAAGTATTAGTTGGGTCGCCAAGGTTTGACTTGGCTCCAACTTTTGTTTACCTAGTTACCGACAATTTCTTGACTTTAGCTTTTATTCGAAATCTTTTCCCTGCGAAAACAGTGTTGTAAAGTCTTTGATTCTTCGAAATCACAACTATGTAAGATTAAACTAAATTTTGAAGTGTATATTTGAAGTATTTATTTAATTTCTATGATATGTTTTGCTGATCTTCCACCGGGATAAGACAAGATCGATGAATTGTTTAGTGTCAATAATGAATGCAATAACGTGACGAGCAGAACGGGGTTGCACGTTAAAGTTTATTTTATAGTTATCCATTTAGAAGGCTTAATTAAAAAAAAAAAAAATACTTAAAAGAATATTCCATGTAGAGGCATTTTGATTTTCTGAATTGAAAAAGAAACTATCTATATATATAAAAATCAATGCCACTTTTCGTTGTAATTTTATAACTCAAGAACGGGCTCACCTATCCAAACCAAATATTTACGCTTTATTCGGACTATTTAGTAGATGGTTTATGTGAATTTTGGTAGAGTAGGGTAGAGTAGGGTAGAGGAGGATATGGTAGGGTAGAGTAGGGTATACTAGGGTAGAGTAGGAATAAGCGAGGAAACAGCCATGTTATTAACTAGTGCGCTTTGTTAATTCGAAGACATGTGACTCACCAACCCACTCTGGGCCCGCGTGGTGAATTACGGGCCATTCCCTCTCTTAGAAAGGCCTAGTCGGAACATTAAAAAGGCTGATTATGATTATAGCAAAATATGAACAGCACTCAGAAAATGCATGAAAAGAAGTTAAGCATGAAATATTCTGAAAAAACATTTGACTTGTTTAAAATGAATATTGGTGGGAGACTGAACATTCCTACGCAGTTTATAGAGATATAGAAGTTTGCACATGTTTACAGTAGGATGCCGTGTCCAGCTAGTGGAGCGGACGTGATGACGTGGGCGCGTGCGCCGCTCCCCGACTTGCCGACAATAAGGTGCCGGCTAACAAGTACGTGCGAGCGACTGCGTTCCGTGCACTCCCAAACAATCGTATTACCTTCCACAAAACAGCTTAGGTTCTACATAATCATCAATACACGAAAGGAACCTTACACATATGGAATGCACATTTGCGTGCTTAAGTTAGAAGTGATGTTCATTTAAATTTTTCCGTATCGGATATTGAATTTGCAAAAAGAAGCATTTTTTTACACATTGTCAATTATAATATTACATACATATTATAGTATTTTCATTAGTTCTTATTTACTACGATCTTTAAATGTAAAACTCACTATCTAATATATTCATTTTTCTATTTATTCCGAACTCACTTATAAGCTATTAAAGGCATTGTGGTTTTTAGTAAAAAAAAATATCTGTACTGCGATTTTGAACATAAATAAAAAAAACAATTAAAGTTCAAGCGCCTACGGTAAGATTGTATTCTGAAGTTTTTTTACAGCTACAAAATAAAAACTTAGATAAATAGTTTAACGTGCCATTAGGCTTATGCCAAGAACCTATAAACATCTATAACAGAGAGCATTTCCAAAGGAGGTGATTCTATTGTTTGGGCGTCTTATAGCGTACAATATTATTGCCTTTAGGGCTTCTTCACACGTACCACAACCATACCATGACCACTACCACACCACGTGGCGGGGCGTATTATATATATTTTTTTATGTTGGTAAGAAATCATCCAATGATAACCCCCGCTCTTGGGCGGAGCGGGAGATAGTGTTAGACTCTTACTGACTAAAAGACCCATCCCGTTCCTTCTAGCCTTAATACCGGGGCTCGAGCTCCCTTTCGGATAACTCTGGCCCCAGTAGCTTGGGCTTGGTCCGGACAGTTACCGGACGGCCGGACAGCGAGCTACCCATTGCTCACTGTCCGCAAGCCCGCGCCTACGGTGGCCAGAAATCGGGATCAGAATCCCGGCGGCGGCGGCGAGGACGCCGTTGCCTGATGCGTTCGGCCTCCTCCTTTGCGAGCATTACTACTTTGCAGAAGTCGGTGACCGCCTGCCACTCCTCCTCGCTCCGGACCATGGTCTCAACCAAGGCCCGGCGCGAGAGGTCTCCGCCGCCGATCGCCCCCACGAGGGCATGGCGATGCCCAAGCAGGGCACAGCTCGACTGTATGCTCCACCGTGCGGGCGTATATTTCGTATTGAAAATGAATAGGACTATTCACACGTACCAAATTTTGCAGTCGTTATCGACCGTGTGTGTGATACCGACCACATCGCAACCACAACGTGGCATCGACGCAACGGCAGTGCGTAACTATGACTGCACACCATGTAACCGCATCGCAACTACTATCGACAACGCAACCACATCGATATTTTGTCAGTACCACGACGCAACTACAAAAAGCTGCAGCGACACTATTCACACGTAACCACTTCTTGACAGCATTTTGTCGTTGCGACGTGGTGTGGTTGTAGTACGTGTGAAGAAGCCTTTACTTATTCATACATTACCATAATTATCAATTTATTCATATTATTTGTGTTTCAGGTGTTGCAGAGGATTTTATTAATCCCTTCCACGAGTGCTCAATGCTTGTCTGCATTCTAGGGATTATTGAAAAAAAAAAAACATATTTCTGCGATCTACATTAGCGAGTGTGAGATTATTTATTATTTTTTAGTTAATTTTTATTTTTTGCTTTCAGGTTTTCGTCTTGATATCAAAGCCAAGGAGCATATAATTTAATTCGGCTTTAGCTAAAAACTGGCCAAATGCGAGTTGGAGTCTTGCACGAAGGATTTCGTACCGTCCTTAGGAAAATTCGGCAAAAAAGGGAACGGGACTTAAAATGATATGGCCAATTTTGAAGACTTTCTTTTCACTAAGTGACATTAAAATACGAGTAGATTTGTTTGAATATAATAACATTATTACAATTTGATTTGTACTGATTTCATTTGTTTTATGCATTATGTATCCTCACCAGCTAAAACTCAATTTACACAGCTGTTCATAATTATTATCATAATTTGTATTCGTGTTTGGCGCATGGCATTCATAAGTCAATCTCATTTCACAGTTGGATCAACTGCCGCCGCGGTGAACGTGGATAGACTTCCACGTACCCAGACAGGTACCTAATGAGAACTTACATTATTCAAGACATTTTACACAAATAGACTGGAATATGTGGCCTTTCATTTCACTTATGGAATAATAAATAACTACTGATTACTACTGTTACCACGGGAACAATTTTTGAAATTGCCTTCAGTTTTGCTTAGTATAATACAGTAACAAAGAAACAAGCAAATATCCTCGATACTGCATTAGACAATAAATCTTCAACCCAAAGTAGGAAATAAAAATATCCTGCATATAACATTGTCGTAAAAGATGCAAAGCAATGTACTTTAACCGGGAAGATAATACTGCTTATCTGAACATTGTAACAAACGATACGAAAGCAGGAAGCCAGGATTTACCTCACGAACAAAATGCTCAAACTTTAATGTTTACCTCCTAACGTTTAGAGATACTTTCCTAAATTCACTTTGGCGGGAAACGAAGTCAACAGAAATAGACGGGATTGCTCTTAAGTGTCGGGAGTCGGAAGGTTCACGTGAAGTTGTAAAACTTAGTCGGGTTAGTGGCGGACCTCTGACAGAAGCTGTTCAATCAAAGCTTGTTACTGTAACCGGTGTATCACGATATTGTCGGCTCACTGGATGTTACACGTATCTGATTAGACCGTAGAAGATAATTGAGTATCGAACAGACTGATATAATCAATGTGCAATGTGCATAACATGTGGAGGGTGGGTGCTTATTAGGTAGGTAGTTATATGTTTGATATGGTATTATAATTTCTTATTTAAACTTTATGTACAACAGTGGTACCTATACACCACAATTTTTTAATTAGTACACATACTTAAAGGGCTTATTAGAAAAGCCCTTGTTATTTTATACGTAAAATCTCAATAAATAATATTCATAAACAGCAAAGTTGTTAGCGTTGGTTTATGTTCCAAAATGTCACTCAATTTATGGAAATATTGTGCAGGCTATTGATTAATGAATGAATAAGTGACAATTATTAAGGAAAAACTCTGCCCGCAGTATTTTCTACTAGCAATTGATTCTATGATGAATTTACCTTTTCGTGGTCAATTTTAGGATTTCGGTTTTTTCTACTTTTGACTACAAAAATATGATCAGTGACGGGTACAGATAGAGCCTCATTTTTTTGTGTACTAATTAAAAAGTAGGGGTGTATAGGAGGGCCACAAGGCATTCTCTAGGCAACCTTTAGGATAAAAAGGCTACGCTATGATAGGTGTGCACAATAAATAATAGATATTTCTAATAGAATGAATATCCTCTCGCGCCGGGCCTTGGTCGAGGCCATGGTCCGGAGCGAGGAGGAGTGGCAGGCGGTCGCCGACTTCTGCGAAGCAGTAATGCTCGCTAAGGAGGAGGCCGACCGCATCAGGCAACGGTGCTCTCGCCGCCGCCGCCGGGATTCCGATCCCGATTTCCAGCCACCGTAGGCGCGGGCTTGCGGACAGTGAGCAATGGGTAGCTCGCTGTCCGGCCGTCTGGTAATAGTCCGGATCAAGCCCAAGTCGTCGACGGCGCGCGCTGTTCCCGCGCGCCTCAAGGAGTTGTCAGCAACAGCAGGGGCCCAGCCGGGTCGAAGCCTACTGGGGCCAGGGTTATCCGAAAGGGCGCTCGAGCCCCGGTATGAAGGCTTGAAGGAACGGGATGGGTTTTTTTAGTAAGTAAGAGTCTGACACTATCTCCCGCTCCGCCCAAGAGCGGGGGTTGTCATAAGATGATTTTTCACATCGAAAAAAAAAAGTATCATTAATATTAGGAGCTTATAATAATATCATACATGTATATGCTAATTAGAACGAATAAATACTATGATTAATGTAAAGTAATTGTGTTTAAGATATCTCAAAATTAATAATTATGACGATGAACAAAATAAAGTTGAGAGGACTTCAAGTAGTAGTTTCACCATTCCAGAGTTTTTATGGTAGAGACAGCGTTAGAATTAGACATATACCCAGTGCGATGACAAAGTATATGAAGAAGTAAGAAGGTATATTAATATGTATTGTTTTAAGTTATAACATTCCCTAAAGTTATAAGCCTATTTATAAAGTAGCTTTCCGCGTTCGCAATGATGTAAAGAGTAATGAACTAGTGGCAATTAATAAACTGAACATAAAAAATCCTGCGTTCTGTAAACGACATTAACTCTTTACCGTCATCGCAAAGAGTTCATGCTGCGTTGAAAAGTTAACGAGCAACTTTGTGCAAATCTCTGTAATACATAGTAGATACAAAATGCTCATACGCATAGCCCGGAGGTTTGCAGAGGAGTGTACCGCACGCGGCACGCATATCTTTGTGAGCCTCTATACAAGCCACCAGAGGAACTTGGAATACAGTAGGTACTCAAACATTGAATTTTCCTAATATTTCTGCGAAGGTACCCCACAAACTAACAGAACTGTTTTTCATTTGTAGAAAATGTAAGTGGTCAAGATACGAGTAGAGTCGATTCAAGACAGCTTTCTGTCTTTTTTTATTTATTCCTGTTTTTAATCGACTACAAAAAAAGAGACGGACGTTATCAATTTCATTGTACTTTTTTTTTAATTTTTTGTTTGTTACCTCAGAACTCCACCGTTTATGGACTATTTTGGGTTAATTGGAATTGAAACGTTTATTTCAAATAAATCAATTACACGCACTTTTTTATTGTTAAAATCTGGTTAAGTCAAAAGAAGTGAAGCTAAATTGCACGTTCCACAGCGTAGTTCTCTATGGAAAAGAATGAGAAATAGGATTATAAGTATATCGCAACTAAAAAGTGTGATATAAAAACTTAAAAAGAAAATAATAACAGCCTTCACAAAAAAAAAAAAACATGAAAAGTATAAAAAAGTCGTTTTTTTGTAAAAACTTTAAAAAATCATTAAGAATGTCATTTAATGTAGGTGGGCCAATGACCGTTATTCCATGTTTATCGGGCGCCTACCTTAGTAAATTATACGGTTGTATTTTGTCTTTGCTAGATGCTATCTTCACAATTCCAGGTCAGGGTCCCTGAACATGCCCTGAGGACTCATACAATACTAACGGACCTAGACCTCTAATAGATGTGAAAAGCGAATTTTCTTTTCAGACAGTATGATTGTTCTAGCAGGAATTCCTGAAACTTCTGAAGGCAGCGATGGAATAAAAATCTGGGGCCAGGGTTATCCGAAAGGGCGCTCGAGCCCCGGTATGAAGGCTAGAAGGAACGGGGTGGGTCTTTTAGTCAGTAAGAGTCTGACACTATCTCCCGCTCCGCCCAAGAGCAATGCATCAATGTATGATTTTTTTCCACCATGAAAAAAAAAAGGATCGCCGTGCAAAGTCTGGAAATTAAAATTGAATTCATTTCCACAGAAATTAAAAGTAAAGGTATTTCAAAGTAATTATCTAGCTGGTAATAAAATGTGTACCTATTATGATTGCAGGTATGTCTTTTAATTTGATTTGGTAGACATGTTACGCTTAAAGCTCAATGTGTGAAAAATGGTTTACAGCTCGTTGTGCTTATTAAAAAAAACTGCTATAACGCGTTCAATGAAGTAAAACCCTAACGCGTTTGGAGCCCTAAAACGGTGTCCTAAAGTGTTTCAACGCAAAGTGGCGCCAACGGAACAAATAATTGATGCTCATTGCGGAAGTCTACGTGACCAATCACACGTGGGTGTGGTACGGTGACAAGCGAAGCAAAGTGGACGCGTTTAGTTGGTTTGTTATTTTCACCTGAACTCAAGACATGCGGGGGCTTGTTTTAAATATACTGAAGCTGAAGCAGCGACTTCTCATGCACAAAGGATAGAGACGCCGCGTCATGTTCGCTTTCCATTTGGTGAGATAGTGGTAAACCGCAAGCCTATTCATAATAAAAAAACCACGTCGCATCGCTTCGCATTCGCGTTGAATCACCCACGTTGCCAGTGAATCTAATAGTAAAAATAATTATGTTATATGGGTTATTTATTATTATTTGTGTGTTGGTCTTTGACATTCTCGGATCTCTGGGGTTCAAGACGTTTATTAGATAGAGTACAAGGGGTCGAAAATGACTTACAGAGATCCGTTAGAGGGCCCAAACTATTTTTACTTTTTTACATCACACCTAACAAACTAATTAACACCCGTAGACTCATAGCAAGGTTCAGCTAAGAGCCAGCGTCAGGCAACTGTTACGTAGTGGACTGGCATTATACTGGACTGGACCTATTTGGTGCAGCCGCGAGACTCACAATGTTGATGTATTTTTAAGTATTTAAGTTTCTGTATTATAATTGTTATCTCATTGTGTGTACCGGCTCGGCTGAGCAGCGTTCGGGAAGCTCCGCGGTGACTTCTCATCCAATATACCACAGTGTCTCCAAACAAAAATCTATGACCAGTGCCTGCTGCCAGTGATGACATATGGCTCCGAAACGTGGTCGTTTACAATGGGCTTCATAAGAAAACTTAAAGGGCAATGGAGAGGGCTATGCTCGGAGTTTCCTTGCGTGATCACATCAGAAATGAAGATATCATATATATAGGAGAACTACGGTTACCGACATAGCTCGAAGAATCGCTCGAATAACTTAAGTGGCAATGAGCAGGGCACATTGCACGCAGAATAGAAGGTCGATGAGGACTAAAGGTTCTGGAGTGGAAGGGCTTCCACAAGGTGGACCAAAGACCTGGTTAAGGTCACGGGAATCTGATGGATGTGACACGTACAGGACCAGTCGTTGTGGCGATGATTGGGGGAGGCCTTCATTCAACAGTGGACGTCATTCGGCTGGATGTGTACCTGTGACAAATAAACATGTTTTCTTTCTTTTTAACCCTTGCCGAGCCCAGACCGTAATGTCAGGAAGTTTGAAGCGCCACACGTGTGCTTGCCACGATCACATCCAGCGCGACGCGAAATTCGCGACGCTGCTGGCTACTTTAAAGATCCACAACTAGTTGTAAACTACTTTTTCGCTCATTGATCGATTTTCACAATTAATTATTTAATTATTATTAATACAAAGTCAAAATAATACTTATAAATTAATAAATCAAAGTAATAATGATTTCATTAAAATAATTTAGTGTCGTAACATTTTAATATTCCAATCAACTTGTGTAATTATCACTGTTCCAATTAATCAGAAAATGAATTCGAGGCTTTTAATGTAGTTTCGTTGTACTTGTGATATTTTCCTGCTTACATACCTAGGACTCTATAGGAATTGAAATAGGTTAGCGATAACAATTTTGCGAATCCAAAAAATGTGTGACATTAATGCGCTACCGAAATCTCACATAGTCAATATCTTAACATTGTGGCATATCTCTGACTTAGTGATACTCTTTACTTTGTCTAGTTTAGGCCCTCTACACAATATTGCGCTGGATCACAAGGGGCGACTGAATAAACACATGGGTTTTATATAGCCCGGCACTCTCTCTCGCTTCACCCAGAGGGTGAGAAGACTTATTTGATGATTTTCAATTTCTAAATACAGTTCTCTATTAAATTGTCTATTACGTCGTCTATAAAGTTCTCTATATAGTTCTCTATAAAGTTTTTTATAAAGTTCTCTATATAGTTCTCTATATATATTTTTTATAAAGTTCTCTATAAAGTTTTTTATAAAGTTCTCTATATAGTTCTCTATATATTTTTTTTATAAAGTTCTCTATAAAGTTCTTTATAAAGTTTTTTTATAAAGTCCTCTATAAAGTTTTCTATATTGTTCTCTATAAAGTTCGTTATAAAGTTCTCTATAAACTTTTCTATAAAGTTCTCTATAAACTTTTCTATAAAGTTCTCTATAAAGTTTTCTATAAAGTTCTCTATAAAGTTCTCTATAGAGTTCTATATACAGTTTTCTATACAGTTCTCTATATAGTTTTCTTTTCAGCTCTCTATACAGCTTTATATACAGTTCTCTATACAGTTATCTAAACACTTCTATATGCACTTCTCTATTAAATATTTTTTAATGTAATTTTATTGAAAGATGGCAGGCGTCATATTTATAAATCTATAGTTATATGAAACCGATTTATCTAACTATACTGATAAAGCTATGTTTGTCCTTAGGGATATAATTATGTCACAGGCTTAATCACATTACTGCAACATTTATTTTTATTAAAATATAATGTTTCTTTACACCGTGTCTTTTAGTCGTACTATAAATAACAAAGAAATACCAAAGTAAAACTTGGCAGGAATAGTGTGTTGTGGGCACAATAACAAGACCGTCTTTCATCTATTAGCGGCCCTGGGCACATTAGGATAATGGGGCCTCTATATATGGCAATAATAAAGCATTAGGTATTTTGTTAGAAGTTCATTAGATAGGCTTGTATTATGATGAATAGATAATAAATACTCGTGTAATTTGACCCATACAAATAACCAGCCTAAGTAGCCAAGTAACAACCAGCCCCCATAGCCAAGTTACAACCGTATCGTGTCGAATTCCGTTCTCTAATCGGTAACGCTTCTGTGTCAGCAATTGTAGAAAACGAAAAGTGGGTAGCCATGTTGACGCACCTGCGTCGGTCGCTCATTCTACAATGTAGCGTTTGTTTATCAAAAGATTCAGCGTTAAACGTTATAGAAATTCATTTTATTATTTTGAACGATGTGAAATTGGCTACGAATTTTCTATTCGTTTGTTCCGACCACGCGACTTTACGTTGAGATGACGTCATTCCCATACGTTTCATCACTTTTCTACAGCGTTAACGATTGCAGAATAACAACTTGGCTAAGCGTGCAGTTTGTGTCGAATTCCGTTCTCTAATCGGTAACGCCGCGGTGACAGCAATTGTAGAAAACGATAAGTTGGTAGCCATGTTGACGCGCCTGAGTCGGCCGTTCGACAATGCAGCGTTTGTATAACAAAGGATGTAGCGTTAAACATTGTAGAAACGATTTTGAACGGTGTGAACTTGGCTATGAATTGTCTATTCGTTCGTTTATTGTGTTTCGTTTCTGATAACGCGACTTTACGTTGAGATGACGTCATTCCCATACGTTTCATCACTTTTCGAGAGCGATAACGATTGTAGAATAACCACTTGGCTAAGCGTGTAGAATTAAGCTAGAACTGCATTAGACCGACGCACACGTGGATAACGCCTGATTTGTACGTAGAAAGATGTCGCGTGGCGTGGATTTAGTGTAGTTCAACAAGTCTAGTTTCCATTTAAAATGCATGGAGATCGACGCGCCCAGATCGGCGTACGTAGCACACGTCATCACACGTGTGCGCAGTGTAGTTCTACCTTTAGTGCGTATATGTATTGCTGATTGAAGAGGTACCCTTCTTTCTAGCTTTGAGTTGAGCAAAATCGTTAATCACATCTTCAAAATCTGTGTTTTAGAGCACAATACTTTAAACTATTAATCATGCTGCAACCATTAAGCTTGATTTTTAGGTGAGAGTAGAGTAGTTATCGGCTATTGTTTGGTAATCGAGTATGGGGCCCATCAGATTGCGGGGCCCTGGGCTCCCATTATGCCCAGTGGGGAAGAGGGGCCTGCACAAGGCCCCAGTTACTGTTTTTTACGTAAGATTTTTTGCATGCAACCAACTTGAAGTTGGTTGGCTCTTACAACATCACTGAGCTGTGTAATTGCAATGAATAATAAAACCATATGGATTTCAAACTAGGGGTGCTACCACCTCGTAGTGTTGACCATGGACTAGCAACATGACTTGGATTCATTGAGTGTCATCCGTTTATCACAATAATTGACACACATAGATAATGTCATCGATAACAACTGGGTGTCTCAGAAAAAAGTCACTTTTGTCGATGCATAAAAAAATAAATTGGAAATAGATAAATTACTTTAAAAAAAATATTATTATTCAAAGTCCTTTGCAACTTTGATATTCTTTTAAGTGATATTTAACATTCATAAAAAGGACCACAGATGTTGAGAAGAAATATTGTTGATTTTCCTAATATTCTGGTCTGCTACCCATAGTAAAAGTGAAAAATTAAACTTATAAGTCAACGCAATCTAAAGATAAGGCCGTGTATGTTCCGTTTATGACGCATATTTTGAAGCTTGTAAGGGTATCAAAACCTAAAGGGAAGTTTCCATTGACTTAGAATAATGAAAGTCAAGAAGCAAAGCCATGTTGCACAAGTATGTAAAGGCAAAAAATATTAATGTTCAAACCGTAAAAACCCGGTGTGCGAGTCCAACTCGCACTTGACTGGTCTTGTTCTTTAAGCTTGGAAATCAACAATTAACACTCTGGGTGGAGCGAAAAGGAGTCTGAGACTTACTGACTAAAACCGAACTTTTTTTGAACTGTAGCGACATCTATGACGCCACATAAGAACTAATCATGCATCGCATAATTGAAGTTCTCAGCGCGATTTGAACCTAAAAGAGCCCGATATCATCTGCCGGGCAGTTGCCCACCAGACATAACACCTGTCTGGTCAGGAGATCCTCCCTTTCCAACGGAGATAAGTGGGACTTTACTCTCTGTTTCGATATACCTCCAAACTGGTGACCCTTGACAATGAACGTCAGCGTAGCCTTCGTGCAGCTACTACTTCGTGACGTCATCATCACTTCCTTAAGTTTTTTTTTTTGCTTTTTTTTATCAATCTCTCATTCCTAGCTTAGACCTTAGCACTTCCATACCACTACCTGTTTCGAGGATACCGTTCTATGATACATAAATGTGCAAAATACTTTAAACTTTTGAAATAAAGGTCGACACTGCCGTTATGCAACCTGTTCCGTTAGATGACTTACTATCAGAGGCCAAAACTGTGTCGAAATACTGTTCATTAAATAAATATTTATTTTAATTATCGATCTGCATTCCAAAGTAGGCCATACCTAGGCGTTTCCTTAAGTCTGCGAGACTAAATTACTATGCGTTTGTTTAAATGTCCTCCATTTATATTTATAAGTATAGCCTATTCGTTTATGATGTGCTTGGGAACTAAAACTACTTACATATTGTTTTTGAAGCCTGTTTTTAAGGTTCCGTAGTCAACTAGGAACCCTTATAGTTTCGCCATGTCTGTCTGTCTGTCCGTCAGTCCGTCCTCGCTTAATCTGTGACCGTTAGCACTAGAAAGCTGAAATTTGGTACCAATATGTATATCAATCACGCTGACAAAGTGGTAAAATAAAAATTGGAAAAAAATGTTTTATTAGGGTAGCCTCCCTACATGTAAAGTAGGAAGTATTTTTTTTTTAATTTCAACCCTAACGTGTGATATATTGTTGGATTGGTATTTAAAAATGAATAGGGGTTTACCGAAATCATTTTTTGATAATGTCAATAATTTCGGAAATAATCGCTCCAAAAGTAAAAAACAATGTGTGTCCCCCCCCCTCTAACTTTTGAACCATAAGTTTAAAAAATATGAAAAAAATCTGAAAAATAGAACTTTATAAGGACTTTTTAAGAAAATTATTTTGAACTTGATGGAAAGAACACTTTTTGTACAAAAAAGACAAAAGGGTTCTACAAAATAATTTGTAAAAAAAAGTTTGTAGTATAATCGTATATGCAAGCATTTTTTTAAACTCAAACGTGGGTACACTTATTGTGACGGACAGGAAACTACGGAACCCTACACTGAGCGTGGCCCGACACGCTCTTGGCCGGTTTTTTAATATTCATCGCAGACATTAAATACTTTCCCGACAATATATTTCGATTCCTGGCCACGGATGGCGAGTGATGGCTAGCTCGCCGTCCGGTAAGGATCGTTCGATCGACGTTGTGTCCCACTGTGCACTGTCAGCACAATTCTGCTGAAGGAACATAATTATGTAAGCTATGTTGTGGTTATTAGGTAAGGTCTTTACAAACAGTGTGAAGATTAACACATTCAGGAAGTTAAGCTTCACTAGCTCACACTAGACTGTGTTTACGTGCAAGAATTTGTGCGGTTAATAGCATGGTCCTCAGCGAGGAGATGTTTCTGAAAGTTTCGTTACTTCACGGGAAGTATGTGGCGGGGATATTGAAACAATTGACGGTCGGCGGTGACGGTCAGGCGATGCTTCAATGTCCAAGATACCGCAAACTTTGCAGAATTAAATTGCTTACACCTTGGGACAAATAGTCTTGATCGAGTCCTTAAGAATATGAAAGTGGAATAATGACAATCGTCAGATTATAATGTAGGTGTCTTCAAGGCTAAATTCAATAAATAAATAAATAGCCTATATTGCTGTTCCTTCTTTACAATAATCAATATCAATAATGCCTACTTATAAAAAAACTAAAAAATAAACTAAATTGGTTTAGTTAATTCGATTTGATCCGTTTTAATACCACTTATCTAATACCACTGGTATTGGTTTGAACGCAATTTTATTACCTATTCTGAACGGAGACCACTCTTTATATAATTTAATTTCATGTACGAACCCTTACCAGTGACTTGAATTTAGTACAGTCAACTCAAATCAAACCTAATAACACTTTGGTTTCCTAATTATATTTTTATACGATCGTAATATACAAAAACTTTCACTAACCAATCACTTTTATTTAGATATGTCTGAGGAAGCTATAATCAACCCGCAAAATCTTGGGGGAAAACAGAATCCTTGACTTGCATAAAAAAAATGGTGGCTTGTTGTTATTTAGAGCAGGTTCTCAGTACATAATTTGTTATTAAACTAGACATTTGTTAAATAAATATACTTTTTTTTGGATTTTATTTCAATTAAAGATCCTATACAAAGCATTTTGGCTGACTGTACTTTAGATCCTTGAATTTCTATTAGTATTAGTTTGAGCAATGGTATCCATTCGGAATAGACAATTAACACGGGTTCAAACAAATACCAGTGATATTAGATGAGTGGTATTAAATCGGAACAAATCATTAATTCTAACTTGCGTTAGAATGATCGGCAACTGGTTGTTTATGTAGAATAGAACATGTATTTCTGTCTCTTTCTAACTGGCTTCATACCAGGCCAGCTATTTTCTTGAAGTCATTTTTCCATCTCTTGTTTTGTCTGCTCCTATTTCTTTTTCTATCTCTTGGATTGAAGAGGAATAGGCTGGGGTGCCACGACAGAAAACCTCCACGAGTGCCCGCAGGCTGTAGTTCGCTTGCGGATACGTCCGGAGCGAAGGCCAGTCTGCGGGACGGTGCACCCTGGGAGGCGGCCAACGACCCCCTTGGGTATTGCTACCTAAGGGGCCTCGATGGCCGTCTGCGAATGTTCTGTCTGTCGGAACACTTCAACGCGTGCCCCTCTGCTATAGCAGAGGGCACAGTGGCGAAGTAAGAGCGGGCTCGGTGTGCACTCACACTGCCGCCGGGCAGGCAGGAGGAAGGCTTGCTCCTCCTTTTGCCACCGTTAGTCTCGTAGCCCCAAAGATTGTCCAAGGTCATGTTTCTGACTTTTGATGGGAACGAGGGTCTTGGCTTAACCGCCCGGGCCGCGAGGAAGACAACCTCTATAAAAAATTACCCCAAACCTCCAAGCGGCGGCGCACCGTGAGGGAGGTTGTTAGCTTGACTAATGGGTAGCTAAATTAGTCTCTAGTGCGAACCACTAAATTTGAGCAGGTAAATAAAGTTTGTACTCGTGGGATCAAATATGAATAATATGTTTAAAAAACCCCAACATGAGAGTGACGCGCGGTCGGAGTCCGACGCGCAGTCCAGAAGAAGGAGCCTCGGGTCTCAGGACCCAATACCGTCCCCTGTGGACGCAGAGAGCCAGGGTGGCTCACATTTCGGTAGCGCGGAGTCCCTGGGACCAGTTCCCAGCACGTCCGCGACGCCGGTGGAGGCCGGGCGTAGGTTTGGCCTTAGAGAGGTGAGTGAAGGCGCGGCGTCGGATTCAGATGCCGCGTCTTCACTCACTTCAGACGGGAAGGAGGTGGAGGAGGAGATGCGGCAGCCCCTCCTTTTGATGGAAGTGGAGGAATCCACATCCAACAGAAGGAGGGCGTTCATGCGCGCCTTGCGCTCTGCATCCGACGACGAGACGGGACCTGCCCGGAAAATCTCGTCCTCGGGGCGGGGCGCAGCCCGAAAAACGGGCATAGGAAGAGGGCTCCCCGCCGAGATTGCCAGCAAGGGACGCCAGGCCAGCGCCTTAGTGCCGAAGATCCCTCAGGACTTGCCAGAAGGGATGGTGGAGGCGCTGGCAAAGTTTCGGGAGGTTGTGGCAGCCACAATCACGAGCGTGGCCAACAAGAGGGAGAGGGTGGCCAAAAAGCGATCTATTGAGCTGGCCAACACCTCGATTGAGGAGGCGCTGGGGATCGTTTTTGAGCCCTACGAGCGCACCCTCAGCGGGAGGTTTGGCCGGCTCGAGGAGGCTGTGGCCACTCTCCAGGGTTCTCGTCCCGAAGAGGGGTGCAGGCAGGAGCAGGGCCGATCCCGGCCCTCGCCCCAGGCGGAAGGCGAGGTTGTGTCTCTGCTGCGGCAAGAGCTGGCTGCCTTCAGGGAGCAACAGCAGCAGCAGCAGCAGCAGTTCCAGGGGCACATCCAGCGCCAGCTCTCCGTCCTGGAGGGCATTGTTCTGCGCCCCCCTCTCGCGGCCTCCGGCCAGAAGAAGACGGCGTCGTATGCCGCTGTCGCCGCGGCCACGACGACTGCAGCATCTAAGGCAGGCCCAACGGGGCAAGCCAGGCGCGTGGCCGCGGCGTCAGAGCCTGCAAAGCCGGCCCCGGCGGTCAAGCAGCAGCAACGGCAGGGGAAGCCTGCCCCTTCCCCGAAGAGCAGGGTGGTGGCTGCCACCAAACCGGCGGGTCCTCCCGCCGCGGCGGCGACTAGGTCGCGCCTGCCGCCTTCTCCGCCCGAAGACCCCTCGGCTGGCGCCGAGTGGACGGTCGTCGGCGCCAAGAAGAAGGCGAGTAAGGCGGCAAGGGCGGCCAAAAAGCGCAGGCGGCGACAGGAGCGCAAGAAGCGGGCCATGGCTGCTCGTCTTCGCGCCCCAACTTCCGCAGCTGTAGTGATCACACTGCAGCCAGATGCGGAAAAGAAGGGCGTGAACTACGATGTAGTCATGGCGAAGGCGAAACAGGCGGTGGTGGGCCACCTCGACGAGTTCGGAGCCTCCGGGGGCTTCCGAATGAGGCGTACCGCAACCGGGGCCCGAATGTTGGAGGTCCCTGGGGCAGACAGCGGAGAGCTCGCCGACGCCCTGGCTGAAAGGATCAGGGCGTCCCTGGACGTCGAGGAGGCCCGAGTGTCCAGACCCACCAAAAGCATGGACATGCGCATAATGGGTCTGGACGACTCTGTCAGGGTGGAAGAGGTGGTGGCCGCCATCGTCAAGGCGGGAGGGTGCACGAACGATCAGGTCCGGGCGGGCACCATCCGCGCTGACGGCACGGGCATGCGAGCCGTTACGGTGAGCTGCCCCGTGTCGGCGGCCAAGGCCATCACGGCCGAGGGCCGAAGGCTGTTGGTGGGCTGGGTTTCGGCCCAGGTAAAGCTGCTGGAGCCCAGACCTCTGCGGTGCTACCGCTGTCACGTGGGTCACCACGTGGGTGCCTATTGCGCCGCAGAGGACCGCAGTGACCGCTGCCACCAGTGCGGACAGCCCGGGCACAAGGCCGTTGAATGCCGTGCAAAGCCGCACTGCTACGCATGTGCGGCTGCAGGCAAGCCGGCCGACCACCGGGCTGGGGGCAGGTCCTGCGACCCCCCCGCCAAGGCCAAGGGCAAAGTCAGGCTCATCCACCCTGACACCCTCACCGCAGCAGCCACCGTCTTGGCTGCCGCCGCTGTCGCCGCCGCTCCCGCCGCAGCGGTGCCCTCACAGGGGGCTCGGGAGGAGACTGTAATGGAATGTCAATAACGACACCATTACGTCTCCTCCAGGCGAACATCAACCACTGCGCCCCCGCTCAGGATCTGTTGCTCCAGAGCATGGCGCAGTGGTCGATCAATGTCGCCGTCGTCTCCGAGCCGTACTACGTCCATCCCCGCTGGGTTCAGGACCTAGACGGCTCGGTGACGCTAATTTCGTCGGCCGCCGCCGGTACCCCGCCCCTCGAGGCTGTTGCGAGGGGACGGGGTTGCGTGGCAGCACGGGTCGGGGACATTGCAGTGGTAGGCGTCTACCTGTCCCCGACCAGAACTCCCGACGAACTCCATGTCTCCCTTATGGAGCTAAGTGCCGTCGTCGCTGGGTTTGGTACCCTCCCCGTGGTCGTTTGCGGGGACTTCAACGCCTGGAATACGGCTTGGGGTTCCCGGCGCACGAACACACGGGGTCGGATGGTGGAGGACTGGGCCTTGGAGCTGGGCCTGGTCGTCCTGAACCGGGGTTCTGTCCCCACGTTGGTGCGGAGGCGGGGTGAATCAGTGGTGGACCTTTCGTTCGCCAGCCCCGCTCTGTCGCCGCGTGTCGTTGACTGGCGCGTTATGGAGGAGGTGGAGACGTACTCCGACCACCGGTACATCCGGTTGGACGTCACCGCCGAAACCTCGGCCGCGCCGGTCCGACAGAGCCCTTGCGGTCCGCGGTGGGCGCTTAAGCAGATGGACCGGGAGCTCCTCCTGGAAGCCGCGACGGTACAGGCCTGGGTGCAAGCACCGGACAGGCCTGTCGATATCGACGTCGAGGCGGAGTGGTTCCGGGAGGCCATGTCGCAAATTTGCGATGCGGCAATGCCCCGAGTCCGTCCAGGACGTGCTAAGCGCCAGGTGTACTGGTGGTCGCCGGAAATCGCTGCACTGCGCAACACGTGCAATCACGCGCGACGCCGGTACGCCAGATACTGCAGGCGCCGCATCCGCCCGCCGGATGCGGAGGCCAGAGAGGCGGAGCTGTACGAAGGTTACAGAGAGGCAAAACACACCCTCCGAGCGGAGATTAAGCGGGCCAAACTCGAGGCCCGCGACGTGTGGCTGGGGTCTCTGAACGCGGACCCGTGGGGGCGCTCGTACAAATTGGTACGGGAGAAACTGCGCCCCTGGGCTCCCCCGCTTACTCAGAGTCTCCGGCCCCAACTCGTGGAGGGTGTGGTAAGCGCTCTGTTCCCTGCGCGAGGGGAACACTCCCCCCCGCCCATGGCTCCGCCTCCGCCAGCGGTGTCTGACGCGGACCGCAATAGCGACGACGACGATAATGCTCCAGAGGTGACCGAGGTAGAGATGAGAGTGGCGGTGCAAAGGCTGAGTGCCAAGAACGCCGCCCCAGGACCCGATGGCTTGCCTGGGAAAGCCTGGGTCCTGGCCATGGAGGCTCTCGGGCCTCGACTAAGAGGGCTTTTCAGCGCATGTTTGGAGAGGGGCCAGTTCCCACTTCGCTGGAAGACGGGGAAACTGGTCCTCATCGCAAAGCCAGGGCGCCCTGCGGACTCTCCGTCCGCGTACCGGCCCATTGTGCTGCTCGACGAGGTGGGCAAGCTCTTTGAAAGAGTGATTGCGAGCCGCCTCGTCACGCGCCTTTCACGGGTGGGGCCGGACCTTTCGGACGGACAGTTCGGCTTTCGCAGGATGCGCTCGACGGTGGACGCCATCATGCGCGTGCGAGCCCTCACGACGGGGGATGCAGTGTCCCAGGGTAGGTGTGTCGTGGCAGTGTCCTTGGACATTGCCAACGCTTTCAATTCCCTGCCCTGGAGTACGATCCGGAGGGCACTCCGGTACCACCGGGTGCCCGAATACCTCTGTCGAGTAGTCGAGGCCTACCTGTCGGACAGGTATATTGTCTACCCCGGTCACCAGGGAGACTGGAAACGTCGGGAGATGTCGTGCGGTGTTCCGCAGGGGTCGGTACTAGGGCCACCCTTGTGGAACATCGGGTACGATTACGTGCTGCGGGGCGACCTCCCTGACGGGGTCAGCGTGGTTTGCTACGCAGACGACACGCTGGTTCTAGCGCAGGGAGAGTCGTACCAGGCGGCGGTCGCTCTAGCGACACGCGGGGTTGCGATAGTCGTTGATAGGATCCAGGAGTTGGGACTCGAGGTGGCGCTGCACAAGTCCGAGGCGATGTGCTTTCACGGTCGCCGCTCTCGGAACGCGCCGCCAATGAGTTCCCAACTAACGGTAGGAGGAGTTCACATCGGTGTCGGGTCGACGATGAAGTACCTGGGACTCGTCCTCGACAGCCGGTGGAATTTCGTGGAGCATTTCCGACGTCTGGCTCCCAAACTGAATCGGACTGGGGCTGCGCTCAAGCGGCTCCTGCCCAACCTTGGGGGTCCAGATGCCTCCTGCCGGAGGCTCTACGCGGGGATCGTTCGGTCCATGGCCCTCTACGGGGCGCCGGTGTGGGCGCCGTTGCTGAAAAAGCAACCGGCGGCCATACTAAACGCCTGCCAGAGGGTCATGGCAATTCGGATGGTGCGGGGATACCGCACGATTTCCCGCGAAGCGGCGAGTCTTCTGGCTGGCCTACCACCGTGGGATCTGGAGGCAACAGTCCTTGCACACATGCACGACATGCGCGTGGAGATGCAACGCCGGGGTGAAAGTCCTCTGCCGCGACAGGTCGCGGCATGGCGGACAGAGCTCCGGCGGGATCTCATGGTGGAATGGCGTCAGCGACTATCGCAACCCAGTGCTGGGCACGCCACAATTATGGCGATAAGTCCCCTCTTTGAGGCGTGGCTGGAAAGACCTCACGGCGTCCTTACCTTCCGCATGACACAGGTCCTCACCGGAAATGGCAAGTTCGGGAGGTTCCTGTTCCGAATTAAAGCGGAAGTGACGCCCGGGTGTCGCCACTGTGCGGAACACCCGGAGGACACGGTGGAGCACACAATCGCGGTGTGCCCTGCTTGGGTGGAGCATCGCCGTGCCCTCGTGGGGGTGATCGGCGGCGGAGACCTCTCGCGCCGGGCCTTGGTCGAGGCCATGGTCCGGAGCGAGGAGGAGTGGCAGGCGGTCGCCGACTTCTGCGAAGCAGTAATGCTCACTAAGGAGGAGGCTGACCGCATCAGGCAACGGCGCTCTCGCCGCCGCCGGGATTCCGATCCCGATTTCCAGCCACCGTAGGCGCGGGCTTGCGGACAGTGTGCAATGGGTAGCTCGCTGTCCGGCCGTCCGGTAACTGTCCGGACCAAGCCCAAGTCGTCGACGGCGCGCGCTGTTCCCGCGCGCCTCAAGGAGTTGTCAGCAACAGCAGGGACCCAGCCGGGTCGAAGCCTACTGGGGCCAGGGTTATCCGAAAGGGCGCTCGAGCCCCGGTATGAAGGCTTGAAGGAACGGGATGGGTTTTTTAGTCAGTAAGAGTCTGACACTATCTCCCGCTCCGCCCAAGAGCGGGGGTTGTCATAAGATGATTTTTCCCATCGAAAAAAAAAAAAAAAAAAAAAAAAAAAGAGTAAAAGGCTTTTAATAAATTAGTGAGCTTAACTGGTAACGATTGCATCACTGCTTACCATCAGGTGGGATTGCAGTCAAGCACCAGTTAATATCTATAAGGAACGTGTTTGAAGTTCGAACCTTGATTCATATAAAACTAGCTGACCCGGCAAACTTCGTACCGCCTAATAGTTACCTTTTATCTAAGCTGTCTACTCTACCTACTCTACCCTACTCTACCCTACTCTACCCTACTCTACCCTACTCTACCCTACTCTACCCTACTCTACCCTACTCTACCCTACTCTACCCTACTCTACCCTACTCTACCCTACTCTACCCTACTTTACCCTAGTCTACCCTACTCTACCCTACTCTACCCTACTCTACCCTACTCTACCCTACCCTACTCTACCCTACTCTACCCTACTCTACCCTACTCTACCCTACTCTACCCTACTCTACCCTACTCTACCCTACTCTACCCTACTCTACCCTACTCTACCCTACTCTACCCTACTCTACCCTACTCTACCCTACTCTACCCTACTCTACCCTACCCTACTCTACCATACCCTACTCTACCGTACCCTACTCTACCCTACTCTACCCTACCCTACTCTACCATACCCTACTCTACCGTACCCTACTCTACCCTAATCTACGTTAAAAAAAAAAAAAAAAATCTGGATATCCTATGTCCTTCTCCTGGTTCTTAGCTACCTCCCTACCAATTTTCAGCCAAATCGGTTCAGCCGTTCTTGAGTTATAAGTGGTGTAACTAACACGACTTTCTTTTATATATATAGATTAGCCTTGTAAATTAAGCCCTATTATGCAATTTACGGCAATTATTTTACAATTTGTAGCTGTTTAACTATAACTGCGTTATCGATTAAAGATATTTTTAGACTAAATACATATGAACGTAGCAATGGAATCACCACTGAGAATTGATTTCTTTTATTTCACTTATTTTTTTTTGCCCATTTTTAAGCTTTAATGGAAAGGCAATGCTGAATTTACATGTTCATACATAACATGCATACGAAATAATCTACACTAATAGTATAAAGAGGTAGTTTGTTTGTAGGAACTAATCTCTGAAAGTACTAGTCCGATTGCTGAAATTTTTTCACTGATAGAAAGTTGCTTTATTCCTGAGTGAGGGGCTATATTTTATGTACGCAGGTAAAGCCGCGGGGAAAAGCTAGTCAGGAATATAATGTTCCCACTACTGGAACGCCCGACATAATCCATTACACAGCTCAAGTCTGGGTTGGTGGATATCACATGTCTTTGAATTTCTTTGTTCTAAAACATGCCGGTTTCCTCGTGTTGTGTTCCTTCACCGTTTTGAGAACAGTGATATTTAAACTACACAAAATAATTCCATCCTGAGTTTTAAAGTCCAACCAACCAACGATTTAAAGTCGTAAGTCACACTACTTCTTGGAAATAATTCATACTTTCACTTCATATAAATACTAATACCTACTTAGCTGTATTCAGCACATCTGACCTACATATCCCTTTAGATGGCTAATACGATACCTCTAGGCAAGACATGGTGTCTGAAGTTAAGGCTTTTGATTTATCTATCTTGTTGGAATCTAATTGTTTTTGGCTAGGGTTTTAAATCGACCTGTCGCTTGTTGCAGTATGTGTACAAATTGACCAATCACGTTTATTATTTTGTATGGTGAGGCTGTTTTTTTTTCGTTTCCTGAAAAAACATCAAAGTGGAAGTTGGTTCAGTTTCGTCTACTGAGCAAGCCCTTAGAGTTTGCGGAGGGCTGTCCCTTACACCTTGTATTATATGGAGTTGCAATTTAAAAAAAACCGCACGTAAAAATAAAAAAAAATGCACGGACTATTCTATTGGACTATTATATTTTTTGTAACTATACCGTTCGACACTGAGTTGCAATTTGAAAAAAATCTTTCGAATATTTCAATTTCGCGTACTACACTGGAACATTCACTGTAATTACTTAACTACTAGCTCCTCTGAATAATGTCGCATTATAGATCTAGAGATATCTCTAGGATAAGAAAACTAGTCAATGCAGCCAACATCATAAGTAACCCCGTCCATTTAAGTCATACCACGAAGCTCATCTTTATTCCGAGTTTGTTTCGTATTTGTCCTTGTTCCGTTGTTGCAGAAGGAACCGAATGTAAGTGCCCAATGAACATTTCTCATAACAATGCACATGTGAGATCTAAGATAAAATATTTACAACCTTATGAATATAAGGTATATTGCGTATCGATGGTTTAGAGTGAATACCTCGTAACTGTTAAATACGTAACTTTTGAGGAGGCACAAAAAACCAAATTAGACCTTTATTATCATGCAATTTTAATGTGCTTAAACATGTTTCATTCAAATATTTATAACTATTGATTTATTTCAAACGCTTGTTTCTCTTATTTTTATTTTTTTCCGCTTGTTTTGCCGCGCCGTCGCGAGGTGATCACACCAAAGTGACTTGAGCAAGATATGCATGCAATATCGTAGATAGCGCTACAAGTATCGAATCAAAATTTTGCGTGATAAAAGATTGTGTGTTACGAATTTTTCATTTCAGAACTGAAATTAAAAAAAAATACTTAAACTTGCATATCCGAGGTTTTTCACTCTAAGCCATCGCTATGAGAAAATTGGATTAAAACAAAAAAGAAAATATTATTAAGGTAGTTTAAAGAAATATCTAGGGTGTAATCGACACTGCTTCTGGCCATAAAAATGACCACCTTTCAAGAAAACTATCTTCATAATATATTTCTTAAATTGGATGATTCTTACCAATTTTGAAGTTTGTGTAGAAAGATAATAATTTTGCTTGGGGATACATTTTGAAGAAAACTCAAGACAGTTGTTCATTTCGATGGGCAGAAGCAGTATCTATGTAAATTAGGGCAAACCATTTCTGTTACACCAAGTATAATTTTATTACAGATTTTTTTGTAAGTTAACAAACAAATAAAAAAAACCTTTTTTCTCATATAAATCTCTGTGTCCTAGTTCTAACTAACCTGATCTGGATTTTTTTTCACTAGTAAAAAGTTACACTGACGTTAGTGTCAAAGGGTGTCTATTTTTTATCATGAAAAAACATTCGAGGTTTCTGTGACTCCGAGCACGGCTGACGTACGTAGATGTTAAGTTTCTTTGAGATTTTTTTATTGTGTTGTTTATTATACGCCACTTATTATATAATAAATTTATAATTTTATAAAATACGTGTGTCTGTGGTACTTGCGCGTCTATTTGACCGCTAGAAAATGTTCCAAAATGACCCATCGAAACTCATCCATTGGTTTATGATTTAGACAAAGATGACATCCACTCCTGACAACAGCTCCTTACCTTTTAGAGAAGGGTTTTTGCTTGCGTGAGTTGCACCCACGAATGAAACGTAAGTATCATTATTGAAACATACAGTTGCCATCACGGATCTTGAGCGGTTGCGCAGAAGTCAAATATTCGGTCTCTTTAGTGGTGCGAAGTGAGACACGGGGGCGGGAAGTGTCAGTGATTGGCTAGCCGCTCCATCGCGTCATAAACGTCACTCCTATATCGTTCCCTGCGTTGCTGCATGTATCTAAAAACGAAGACGATTGGCTCGCCAATGTATGGAATGCGCAAAGTGATCCCCACTTTGACGCCGAGCGCTCAAGATCTGTGATGGCAACTGTACTCGTACTAAACGAAATCTTTAATTACATAAATTTTAAAGCAGAAAGAAATCTCTCTGTCTGTTTATCCGCTAATTCCTCTTAGCGGAGCGGGAAATAGTGTCAGACTCTTACTGACTAAAAGACCCACCCCGTTCCTTCTAGCCTTCATACCGGGGCTCGAGCGCCCTTTCGGATAACCCTGGCCCCAGTAGGCTTCGACTCGGCTGGGTCCCTGCTGTTGCTCACAACTCCTTTAGGCGCGCGGGAACAGTGCGCGCCGTCGACGACTTGGACTTAGTCCGGATAGTTATCGGACGGCCGGACAGCGAGCTACATATTGCTCACTGTCCGCAAGCCCGCGCCACGGTGGCCGGAAATCGGGATCAGTATCCCGGCGGCGGCGGCGATAACGCCGTTGCCTGATGCACTCTGCTTATACCTATAAATCGACCAGAGGCTCTACCACGAGGTCTTAGTGTAATCCATTTTACGACCTAAACTGAAGCTACCTTTACATGTGGGCCCAGCCTCGGCCAATCGCTATTGTGTAGCCATTTTTAATCGACTTCGAAAAGGAGGAGGTTCTATGTTCGGCTGAATGTATGTTTTTTTTATCAATCAAATAGGATCACAGCAGAATTGTCGTAACAAGTAAAATTGCTTTGTTAATCCGTAAAATGGATGACTGAGTAAAAGAAAAGTGGGAGGGGATGTATCGGACTGATATGTTGGTGAAGCCGGAAGGTAAATTAATGTAACCTAACCGTGTTTGGGATTATTAGAAACGTTATGAGATGCACTTCGGTTATAAGGTATTTAAGTTTGTCTGAGGGGTACTTTTTAGTGGTGGTACCATTAACTAAAAAGAGAAAAATAAAAAATATTTTACAAAAAAAAACTACAATACTAAAAAAACTCAAACTTCAATGTTAAAAAAACACTGAAAAGTACAAAATAACTTTATTTTCGGAAGTCGGTGTTAAATAACGAAGAGAAAACTATTATAGAAACACCGACATTTTGTACTTTTCAGTATATTTTTACATTGAACTCGGTTTAATTTTTTTTTGTAAAAAGATTAAATTTAAAGATTTTTATTTCATTAAAGGGATGAAGCTATATATATAGAGTGTATAACTCCATTCCACTTTCTCGTTCGCACGACTGATGTTTTAAAACGTCATGGTAAGGTTCTTGAGCTTATAGCATTGTTCTTGCCACACATTAGAGCGATTATCGTTTTCCTGCTACGTCGCGTCGGTAATTTGACGAGGGGAGTGAATTGTTTATGACCACGTTGTATGGAAACTGGACGAGTAATGTGCCGACATATTTATAATATTCATCAGTTAATTGCAATATTTTTTACTCTGTAATGTCTGAATTATTTTGTAAAAGTCAACGATTTTTTTTTAAATAGTCGTTTATACCGCGTACATCGAAGGACTGGAACAATTATCCTGCGGCGGCCCTTCCGTCCGATTTTAATTTAGAAGTCTTCAAGGCTAGAGTGAACGGGATCTTAATAAATTAGTACGATTCACCATCATCGACTGCATCACTGCTTGCCTTCTCCCTCCATCTAATTCAATCGTAGTCAAGTAATATTTTCTCTTCAATCAATCCTTAAAATTTTTTTTGACTCAGCGTAATTTAAATTTATTGGACTTATGTTAGTGCTCAGCCTTATTTAAGTAAGTTTTTATCTCTCTTAACATTTTTTTTTTGTAAACCATTACAACATTACAATTATTTAAAAAAAAACAACTACCTACTTAACTGGAACCAGTTCCAATCATTGTCAAAAACTGAAATCAAAATTAAATGGCAGAGTAAAGTTCATAATAGAGCAGTAAATTGCATTTAACTAGTTTTAGGAACCTGTAGGAGCTAGCACCCTTAGCGCCTACAAAACAAAGTTTCCTCTGTAACTTTATAAACTCCCAAGTTCCCTCTCTCCGCTTCATAAAACGTTTATATCAATTTGCCTCGGAAATATTGGATAAATGTTCCTCTTAACTTACAGCAGATACTTCCATCTACGAAGACAGTTATGTATAAATCGTGGCCAGATCTTAGAAATTGACTACTTTATGAAAGGGCCAGATCATTTTAAACGTTAAAGTTTGATGATGTCTGGCCAATTTTCTTTAGACCTATTATTCTTATTGAAATCCTACATCAATGATATGGCCAAACAAGGATTGACATATCATCAAATGTTAACGTTTAAATGATCTGGCCAGTTTATTTGGCCATATCATGAAGTGATGAATTCTAAGATCCAGCCACGACATACAGTTTCGCAATCTCTGTCACCCCGTACACGTGCCTTGCAATGGCCTTCGAGAATATTTAAGATGTATTGATTTGTAGCTTACAAATAAGGTTTTATGTACGGTTAAGGCTGACGTGTCTTCCTCGGCACTAAAATAAACTACAATAATATTATACTTGGGAGTTTTGCCAACTGTGCTCAGAAGAAACAGTTACGTTGAAACTACTTATACTCACATTCAATTCGACTGCAGTTAATATAATTATGAGTGTTACAACACAAAAAGTTTGTAAACAATAACTTCGTTGCTTATAGGACTGTAAAGTTCAGCAGATAAAACGAAAATTCAGTCCGTGAACCACAAAATAGGGCTCAAAGCGTCCGAAGCCTCAATCCAATACACCCACAAATTACGTAAAGCTTCAAAGCTTGACACGTAAACGTTCCGTGTCGGCCTGTATAGATGCACGGCGGTGTAAACGAGAGCAACCTTCACCGGTGCAGTGTAACTATGCAACTGCGTGCAGATATATATGCCGGCGGCGCGTGTAAGACTGGGCTGCCGCGACCCTCACACCTCCCGCCCGCCCCTGCTCGCCTAGTACCCGCTACAAAAACTGTAAACGTTGTAAACGACTCCCGACTTCAAAACAAACTTTTTGTACAGACATCGCAATTTTCTACTTAAACTATTTATCTTAGATACAGTTGCCATCCCACCCACGTCTGTCTATAATACCAAGAACCATTAAGAATCATTTTATTATACCCTAAAAGCTCAAAAACTGAATTATATCTCAAATACTCCTTTTTTATTTATTTAATTTATTACAAACATTTTACGATAGTTTCAAGTAAGTAAATTAAGTAAAAGCAGAGCAATCTTTCTTTGATATAATAAACGTTTAAAAGATATAATATAACAAGATGATAAGGACGATACAAAGGACGAAGGTATATTTATTTGTGAGTAGCTTTAACATGTGCGTATAAAGGTGACCGTGAAGTGTGAGGGGCTAGTAAAGCCGCTTACAAACATACTACATCCCTACCTGAAAGTATTCTCTCTCTATTGTTGGAGAAACTGTTGAAGCAAACCATCAAAACATTAGGTTAGCTTTATATTTGAAGGGACCGAGCTGTGGGTATTTTTGAAAGAGTCACCGTGGCTTTGAAACGCAAACAAAAACGGGTGAATTTCAGTCAGTAAAAGTCTAAAACTCCCTATCGTTCCACTCAGAACGAAAAAAGTTATTTGTTTATTTCTTACTCTCAAAAATAAAAATCATTGTTCTATTGATTTTGTTACTCACTCAATAATTATTATTTTAGAAGTCATTTTATTCTTTTTCAGTCTGTTAGGTAATATTTATCACCAGTAAAAATCGGAATTAATTCAGAATTAAATCTTTTGTCTTTTATTAAAATCTTTTTTAATAAGACTCATAGATGATAACCATATCACAGATGTGACATCATCGAAACTGATAACAGAGCTGTTTATTTGATAGACACTTCCAGCAAAAAGTTATTTATAGCATGAATCAAATGGTACGCCGAGGTAAAGGTCGAAGGGCAAGTATTAATCGATAATTCTAAAAAATGTATACTTAGGGGATGCTTTATGGCAGAACGCGAATTGTATTTTGCATTTTTTTTTTGTGAAATATGACGAGTATTATTAGTTTACTTATTATTACATGATAATAGTTAGTGGGTTTTTTAATGATGTGTCAAATTGAGTAGCCTACGTAACATACTGTATTCCCTAAGGCGTTGAACAAAGGTAGGTAGACACCAGGGTATACTCATAAACCTCTACAACTTAGCGTTACTGTGTCTAATTCATCTGTGCTGCCTTGCATTAGAGATGATAGATAAAGAGGCAAATATCAGATACTAATATATGTTTCATTACGATTTCACTACTTCATGCGCCGCCGGGATTCCGATCCCGATTTACGGGCTCCGTAGGCGCGGGCTTGCGGACGGTGAGCAATGGGTAGCTCGCTGTCCGACCGTCTGGTAACTCAATGAGCTGTCAGCAAGAGCAGGGACCCAGCCTACTGGGGCCAGGGTTAATTCGAAAGATAGCTCAAGCCCCGGTACGCAAGGCAATGAAGGAACAGGAGTGGGTTTTTAGTCAGTAAAAGTCTGACACTATCTCCCGCTTCGCCCAAGAGCGGGGGTTGTCATTAGATGATTTTCCCACCATAAAGAAAATGAATAGAAAAACAATTTGCAAAAACATCCTAAAAAATGAACTTCTCAGGTTACTTTATAGCATCCACCTTAAGATGTTGTTAGCTTGTCCCCCGGATCGATTTAATTGAGGCAAAGTTTAAGCGGGATGGTGGACGGTGCCTGTAAAACTTTGATTCGCGATCACTTCGTCGCGCGGCGCCGCCCGCCGGCGTCCGGCGGCCGACCGACGGCTAACAACCGTTCCGTGAACAAAATTCACGGAACAATCTAATATGCAGATCTGGTAAGCCATGTAACACGCACGGCATGCATTGTCTGTCATACTTGTCTTTTTTAAAGAACCGAACCGATAGTTCTTGTTTGAGGGTAAAACTTTTGTCAATTTTTTTTTTAAGCTATTGCATAGCTTCTATCGCGGGCCTTGAGCGTGGAGACCGAATCCAGAAATTCCGTAACGAAAATAACCTAACACCCCCCACTCATTTGTTTTCTTATCGGTCACCACGCTCAAAAATTGTAACTTCAAAAAAAATATCAAAGAAAAAAAAACAAAGGAAAAAAAAATATTGCTTAAATAAAATAAATAAATAATTATAATTGCATAAGTTGATAAAAAATGCTACGCAATAGCTTTACCGCGGCAGTCCTCGAGTGCCACACGCCTTTTTTTTGAAGTAAGTGTCTATAGGATGTTTTGCGTCATCTTTCTTCTGTTGTTTATTCTAACAAACAAGTTTTAATGAAAATATTTTTTTCATAACAAGCTTTTATAGTGGTATAACAATACCTAATATAATGAATACTCATCAAAACGAATCATACGAGCTCAAACTCGACGGGGTGGTGTCGTTTAACTACCGAGTTCCTAAGGCCACCTTCTGATTCCATCATCAGATCAGCTCCATGTCATAATAATTTTGCATTGTCATCCGATCACACATGCATGCAAAATTTCAGCTCAATCGGTAACCGGGAAGTGGATCAAAAATTTGCAAGATTTGGTGACAAAAAACATCGAGACAGGGAAACTAAATAAAAGCTCGTAAAAAGTAAAAGAAGAAACTGAACGACTGACATATCAACACACAACCTAAATTACGAAAACTAGGAACGTGAAATTTAGCACTAGAGGTTCCTTTTATGACATAGGCGACCACTGAGAGAGGATTTTCCAAAGTTTATTTAAAAAAACCTACTTTCACGTAGAAGAAGCCACTGGCAGAAGCCAGTATATAAATAAGTATGAGTCAGTATAACAAAAAATGATTTGGCAGTCGGTGCTCAATTATTGTTGATTATGTTCCTAAGAGAAAAATATACCAAAATAAATTTGTAGTAGTAGGTAGATCCTAATTACAATACCTACTCATAGACGTGGGTAGAAGCTTTGGCTAAGTTTGCGAGTATCGTCAAGTTGTTATTGAAACTCAATCGCAGACAGTAACTAAATACGATCAATAGCAATAAAAAATCTGTAAGTAGCATGTTTTTATTAATAATTTCAGAAATGCCCGCGGCTTCGCTCCCACTTTACCCTACTCCACCCTACTACACCTTACTCTACCCTATTCTACCCTAGTCTACCCTATTATACCTTACTCTGCCCTATTCTACCCTACTCCACCCTACTATACCTTACTCTGCCATATTCTACCTTACTCCACCCTACTATACCTTACTCTGGCCTATTCTATCCTACTCTACCATACACTAAGGGTAGTGTTAAATAAATTTTCATTTATTTTCCATAAAAACCTTCTTCTTACAATGACAAACACAACAAAAATAGAATTAGCGAAATTAGGTCTGCTGTTCTCGAGATTTGAGCTTAGCATCACATAGTTTCATTTAGATATCTCCATCATTTTGATGAATCAATTAAAATCTAGAAGCGAAAAGAAAAACATCTCCAATTAAACGTTTTCAAAGTTTTAAAACCGATTAAGTTCGAGAAACTCAGTTACTTACATTTCAACAGATTCTATCTTAAATTAAATTGTAATTTAAGTTCAGTTCAAAACTATTCTGATAAAATGATGTAACTTGTCCCGAAACTTAGTATTTAATATCGGACTCTCATTGAAGCGGCTCAGTAGGGTTTGAATAACTATTTTCAAGAATAGTAATAAGAATTGTAGCAAAGGATCGGTTCTATCGCTAGGTTAAGCAGTCTCTTACTGCACAGAAAGAGAAGAAAATGAAAGAAAAAAAATGATATTTAGTGTACATTAAAGACCTCTCTCTACAAAAGGATATGGGGCGTAATCTACGACGAGGGCCCAGTGCAGGTTGGTGGATGTCACGTCTTCGAATTTTTGGTTCTATCACATACCAGTTTCCTCACGATGATTACTTCCACCACATTGGAAGCAGTGGTGATGAATTAAATTACTCAAAGTAATGCACTTGGTTGGGTTTAAACTAAACGATCTACAACTCGTAAGTTGGGGCCTTTACTACAGCTCACTCAGTCTATATTTCAATTTATTTTTTTAGGCTTTCGCTTGATCACTATTTTGCCCTGATGGTAAACGATGATGTGATCGACGATGGAGCACGCTTGCCTAGAAGCAAACTATTCACTCTATAGTTCCCTAGGTTGTAGTTGTAGCAGGAATCAGGAATGTAATATATCGGCTGGGAATTCAACTCCTTATCCTTATGACATATTTGATTGTAAATGAAAAAAAAGATCTACTTCAGAATCGGCTCGTCCCTAAATGTCACAGCAGCACATTGATCTACGTACTCCTTTAGAATTGGCCAACAGTCATTTGACTGTCATGGTGTAAGATGTGAAGTCAATAAGTTCCGTTATATGTTCGCTTTTTTTAACAATTTAAAAGCTCGCAGTAAGAGAACTGATAGTATGACGAAGGACGATTAAACTGGAAGACAAAACAATGTAGAGCGGCTAATGAACTGTCTGACTTTTTTTCATCTCAATTTATTGTGATCGCTTTTAAGCCTTCTGACCTTAACAACACGCTAACCTATCAGTATATTAAAATCCTAAGATATATCACGATATTTTCAACGATATGATTACTTTCTTAGTAAATTAATGATTTTAGAATCCGCCGGAGTATATTCTCAGTCACTTAGAGTCTTCTTAAGTCGTAAGGTAAAATAAATCAAATGATTTCCGTTCATTATGAGTTTGACTCGGATGATTAGGTAATCTAATGAATACTTTTTGAGCACTCAATTCAATATCTATTGTTAATTTTTAAAACGATATAATTATGCAGAGAATTTTGGGAGTAAAAAGACAGGACAGAATTCGGAACATTATACTGGCTTTTAAAATAGATATAGTAGACATAGACAAGAAGGCTGCCAGGCTCAATTCAGGTTAATCTGGTCTCCTCAGCAACATGTGTGACACTGAACAAGTCTCTAAATTGACTAGCCCAGAAAGAGGCGACGAGACTACTTGGACGTGTACCTTAGTACTGTACCGGAATAAATAAAATGACAATTTGTATGGCTTAAACAAGGAACTGATGGATGCGAGACGCGCAGCATCGATCGTTGTGGCGACGCTTGGGGGAAGCCTATGTCCAACAGTGGAAATCTTTCTTCTGAAATGTTGATGGTATTTTTCAACAAGGAGAGAATGTTAAATGAAGTAGGTAACCAACCCACGGGAAAAGAGGTCATTTTGACCTCAAAAACTATTTAGGTAATGAAGAGAAATAGAATTACGATAATTTTAAAAAGATTCATTGATCCAAATAAAATCACGGATGGTTTACTTGTGATTGTCACCACGAGACAGATGTAACTTTCAATAACAACCTGAAGCATAAAATGTGGAAAACGTTCAAAACGAAATTGAAAAATTTATAGTGATTCGCGAAGATTTGCGCGGTTGTTCTGACTCAATATCTGGAACATGGGGGATGGGTGACAAACCGCACGAAATACGACAGCCAACGCTTTCTTTCTTTTGTCTGTTTGTACTTAATGTAATTTAATTGGGCAACTTTGGCAACAACTAATGTATTGTGATTTGTGTAAACCTGTCATAAGTATAATTAAATTTTTTGGCGTTGCTTTGTATGTTTTTATCAGGAAAATGCACTGGCTCTTGTATTTCAATTTAAAATTTGCTCAGGAAACATTTGATTTCATTTATAACTGTTGGTAACGATTATTGGCCAACAATAAAGTACTTTTTAATATTTTAAGAGCTTTTTTTAATGTATTACGTATTTTTATGTGTTACTTATAACTTACAAACTCACAGTATTTTCTCTAGGTACTGTCTTCTTAAACTAATAAAAACCTCTTTGATAATAAGTATTATAATTTTTAATTATATTAAAAATCTTTGAGAATTAAATATCTCTTTACATTTATAAAAAAAATCTTGAATACTGCAATTTTGTGTAAATTAATCGCTATAAATTATTGAATAATTGTTTTAACTGACCTATTAAACTTCTATAGTTTTATTTAAAATTGAGAATAAGTTGCTAAGTGACTTGTTAAGTAAACGGTGTCCGTCGGTGACTACATCATCAAAGTTGCGCACCCGCTTGCTAAAATCAAATTACTGAATGAAAACTGTAAATCATTACAGTTACAGGATTTCTTTGTTATCAGTGATTATAACATACAGTAAAATGGGGTGAATAGAGACTTAGGGGTGAATAGAGACCAAAATTTAAAGTGTATTTTCTCGATATTTGAATATTTTTTGCAGTATTTAACTATATCAATTTTTTAATGAATTGTTTTTCTAAAAAATCGTTGCTTTGTTAGAGACCGATATTATAGTATCAAAGTGAAAAACCAAACCAAAGTTTTGTCTCTATTCACCCCTAAGTCTCTATGCACCTCGTTTTACGGTACTAAAGGGAGTTAGTGATAGCTTGACGGGTGACAGGACAGAATGGAAGAAAAAAACATGTTGCAGACTCCAAGTAATATGGGATAAGCGCAAGAAGGAAGTGACTATTATTACCTACTTCCATCACAAGAAAATAATTAGATAGCATGTAAGTAATTAATTGATTCGTTTGTAATCCTTCACAGCAGCGGCAGGATTATAAAAAAGATGCTTGTATGCAAGTAAACCTAGAAAAGTATTTTTTTTTAAGCAATTACACCAAGTTTTAAGTTTATCTTGCGCATCCACTACAATTATCTAACTAAGCGATTGAAGTAATATCTTGACCGGTTTGTTTACTTATTCTGAATCAGTACCTACTTAGGATTTTTCCTTTGTGCAGTACACCCTAAATTTCTTTAATGGTAAAAATTCAGACTGGCTTGAGTTCGAGCCAAATTGTCCGAGGCATCAGGGTGACTACGCACCCAAGTGTAATGTTTCTTTATATAAGTGGCCTCTGTTAAAAAACTACTTGTTTTTTAAAAACTTTCCAATCACGGAAGTTATCCTTTTAGCCTTGAAATTAAATCTACACTAATATTATAAAAACGTAAAGTTTGGTTTTTTGTTTGTTTAAAGATTACCTCTTGGTAATCTTTTAAAGTACTGGTCCGATTGCGAATTTATTTTCCCAAACGAAAGCTGCTTTATTTCTGAGTGACGTTGGCTATATTTTATGTATTCGGGCGGAACCGCGGGTAAAAGCTAGTAAACAATAATTGTGAAAGAATCTGACCGTACAAAATATTTTACGTAAAATATAAAAGCGGCACTGAAATAACGTAATTAAATCCATTAAACCAAAACTGTCTTTCATTTTTCCAAATAGCATCGGATATTAATTTCATTAAGAGCCCCTATCATTATCACAACAATCGCATCAGGGATATAATAAATTGAATTGCAAAGTAATAACATTATGCGTTGTACAAATTAAGTGTTAACCGCAGCCAGAATGACGTTTAATTTTAAACTATCGACGGGTGCGAGAAAAACTGATTTTCATTGTGGAGTGTGCTGGGCCGGCATCGCGGTCAGGAGTGTGGGTGCGTGCTGCGTAGGCCCGCGCCCGCCGCCCTTCCTCGGGAATTTAATACAACCTTCTAGAATTTTCTGATCGCCTGGTACTATTTGGCATTGACTTAGGGGAGCTGTCTGACGATTTGTTGGCCAATTCTCTCGAGGATACTGAATGAAATGTTTGTTTGTGTTCACCACGCTTACATACTTACGACTTTAACAGTTTATGATCATTTTAGTTCAGAATGTTTTTATGCTGTAGCTTTACTTTCTTCAAATAATCTAATTACAATAATAGTATTACAAGAATTTCATAACATCGTTATTGAAAATAAGAATTATGGATAATCAAATATTATGAGCCTTTTTGTTTGAATATGTATAAGAATTTTCTGCGTAACTAGCGGAGGTAAGAACGCTTGGCATAAAAGCTCAATTTTAAACTCAAGTTTGATTGAACTTTTTGAGATAGTCTTCGATCGAAGTCGTTACTACAGAATGGAGTGGCTGGAAAATTAGAAAACCTGCGCTATATTGAAAAGTGTTTCTCCACTATATTATATACCTACCTACTTATACTACAAATTATTTTGTATAAAATTTTAGACGCAAGATTTGGTCTTGCGTGTAAAATTTAAGTAATGTAAGTAACCTGTGACTTTAACGACTCATATAAGATAGCCACATGATCTAGTAGATACCGTTTGTGCTTTAGGGGTTATTACTTGTTCCTGCCAATTTGTTGGTAGGTACGTAGAATTTTAATTGGAGTGGGTATCTTTCCATTGTTTTTAATTGCCTCTGACATTCATATTTCACACAATTGTCAAAGTTCAAGGTAGTTTTATTTATTTATTTACTAACAGACTAATGATTAATTTTCCGAGATAAAAAATGCCGTTTAAAAAGAATTTCAATTGAAATTCCATCTGGTTGAAAAAACTTTAAATCGCAGATCGTGTGAAAAAAAAATCCCGTCAAATTTTCTTAACTTTTGAAGTATGTGACGCAATAAAAATTTAACATATATTTTAAAACTAGACTCTACTAAAAAAGCTATAAATTATTTAGGTCTTGCGACCTAAATAATATCAGCAGGGAATAAGCGTGCTCTAAAAAATGTTATTAGCAGTTTTAATAACATTTTTAGTATAAAAGGAACGCGGAATGATGCTAACAATATTTTTACATCTCTTTCATCAAGAGCTTTTCACGCTACGCTATAAATAGAACTCAAAAGTCGAGGAAATTAGTTCTACGATTTTAGAAAACGTACTAAAAAACGCTTTCATTACTTTTTAAATTTAAAAAAATAGAACCATATTTTATCAAAAGTTAAACAAAGTTTCCGAAAACTTAGCTAAAAGTCAAGAAGTAATATTCATCAAAGAAGGAACTTCAGATCTTGAGTTAAATATTCCATAATTTTTTTCAGCTCATCTTTACAGCGCGTTGTCGTTGTTTATCTTGTTATCACCCCACAATAATCACAACGCTTACAAATTGAAAGAGAGAGTTGGGACACCGAAACCCGCTTTCCCACATTCCAGCGATAAAAGGGAAAACTGTTCCAACTTTGAGCTGAAACGGGATAGGAATAAGGAAGTAGCGAGGGTGTGAGCAGGCGGTAAAATGAATGTAAGGGCTTACCTCCTTGATGGTCCTGGTAGCCTGGTAACTCGTTACAGGTCGCGTAACGTGGTGGCGGCGAGCGTGGCCGGGCGCAGCGGGCGAGCAGTTGCGACGGCTCGGCGGCGCGGACTGCAATCGCAACGCAATCCGCCGGGGGTGGTGCATTTTGTGCAAGCGAGACTGCAACGCCCGCCCATTTGCCTCGTGCCTCACTTTCCCGTTTCCCGCCCTACTGTTCCTGTTAACTTGGAAAACTTACATCCAACACTTAACTGGGAATTGTAATTAAACACCTGATTGATTGTTCAATTAATTCAAGTTTGTGATTCATTTACGGAAGTTACGATGCGTGAAAGTAAACTTTTAGGAGCTTTTATAGCTCAGAAAATTAATAATGTGTATTTTTTTCTGCGATAGATTAAAGAGCGCCAGACGGTTTGTAATGAATGGAGACGTTACTTGAAGTAAGATGTCTAGTTATCGTACTTACAGGGTGCTCTGTGTCGGGGCGGGCCCGCCCACGCGCCGGTCGCCTATGGTGACCGCCCGCCGCCGCTCCCCACGTGTCGCGTTGCCGAGGCTGCCGGCAATTGCTCAAAGTACCACATATTATAAGATAACTGATAATAAAATTGCGTAGACAGTAAAAATAAGGTAAATCAGAAAAAAAATCGTTCTATAGGATTATCTAGGGGTGAAGTTGTTTAACCCGTTGTCTGCCAGAACGCAGATCTACGCGAGACACAATGGCTTTTTAATTGTGTCTCTAATTACGGCATTCGTGAGGTTAATACGATAAGTTATGCTAGCATTTTATTTTCAGATGCACTAATTAGTTCAGGCACCATAAGTGCTTAAATTCGCACTAGTCCTAGATAGGGGTTGATGAAAGTAATTCCATAGTTAAATCCATAATTTACCTTTACCATGCATTCCTTCGTATCATCTATTTCGCATAAATAAGTAAATTGATTTATGAAGAAGGTTCCAGTCCCTCATATTAATGTGCCAATCACACGGAGCTGATTATGGCCCTCAGCCCAGTCCTGTCGTAACCCACACATGTGTAACGTACTTAAGCCACCAGTTTTCCCACACTGTGATATCATTAGGCATATCAATCAAACCTTTAATCTAATAATTATTGTCGTCCGACTCTTTGAAGCTAACCTTGTATTTAATTTTATCGATGCTCTTTGTGTTTGTTTGTGAAAACTCACTTATTAAGTTTATGTTTATTTACTTATGTATTAAACATACAATTTCGGGAAGTGACCTACCTCAATTTGTGTTTGGGAATTTGGAAAAGGAGTTTGAATAGAATTTAAATTTATCATCATATCCTGAAAGTCTTGATCCATTTTTTTTAAATACTATTTACTTAAACCAAACTTTCTAGTTGTTGTAATCATTTTGTTTTAATTAATGAGATACTCTGGCTAGTAGACTGCGATTTTTAAACAAAATTTACATAATTCATAATACAATTCACCAAGAAAAACACTTGTTTTTCTCTGTAAGAACTCGTAAATTAAATATTGACTGTTGGCATTAAATGTCGTCAAGTGAAGGCGACACTTTTGTTCTTTGTTGGCAACGTGTTTGCTTATTTAATACTTACTACTATTTATTAGAGATAGAAGATCCGTGTATCTTCTTCACGCCCAAATGACTAAACGGATTCGGATGAAATTTGACACATAGATAGATCTCCTGGAATTGAACATAGGAAACTTTTTATGCCGGGACAAGGTTGTTCCCTTTTTTTAGGGTTCCGTAGTCTACTATAAGGGTTTATAGTTTCGCCATGTCTGTCTGTCCTCGCTTAATCTCTGTGACCGTTAGCACTAGAAAGGTAAAATTTGGTACCAATATGTATATCAATCACGCCGACAAAGTGGTATAAAAAAAATCGGAAACAAATGTTTTATTAGGGTAGCCCCCTATATGTAAAGTGGGAAGTGTTTTTTTTTTAATTTCAACCCTAACGTGTGATATATCGTTGGATAGGTATTTAAAAATGATTAGAGGTTTACAAAAATCATTTTTTGATAATGTCAATAATTTCGGAAATAATCGCTCCTAAAGTAAAAAACAATGTGTCCCCCCTCTCTAACTTTTTAACCATAAGTTTAGAAATTATAAAAAAAATTTGAAAAGTAGAACTTTATAGTGACTTTCTAGGAAAATCATTTTGAACTTGATGGAAAGAACAGTTTTGTACAAAAAAAGACAAAAAGGTTCAACAAAAATTAAAGTTGACATTGCCCTAATTTCTACTTTCATGTGAGTGAAGTATCTAGAAATAAAATATTTTAGAGAAGACCACACATTTACACAATATTTTAGAGGAGACATATTTAACTATTAAAATAAAATAACTAAGAGACATTCAGATAAACACTACAATTCTAGATTGCAATCTTAAAAACTCAGAAAAAATAGCTGATTGATTTATTTCATTAATATTCATAACGTTACTGCTATGAAAATTTTATTTGTAATGGTAAATTGTAATTCCTTATAATTATGTTATATTAATTAAAAACAAATTTTACGCTTAATATTCAGTCTTTCTTTTGAATATTGTATAAAAAATATAGTTAAAAAACAATCTTCATGACAAGACACTCAGTGACAAAAAGTTGCATAGATGGGCTGACACAAATGTCTATAAACTGGCAACATAGTTTAAAGTTGAATGTAAGAAAAGTAGTGTATAGTTTAACTTATTTGGACGTGAGTGCAGAAACCAATAACTTGTAAGTTTACTCGCAAAGTTTCCACTGAGGTCGCTGATAAGTAAAAAATACTTCTACACTTCTTGCACGTGCATCTGGCAACATTGTATGATATTTTATTAAAATAAACTTGAAACTTTTTATAGGAAATGCGTGTTTGCAGACGTAGGAACTGTGGGTGCTATGAAGGTAATTTTGATTTGTTCTTCAGTAGAAATTACGTTCAAGTGGAAACAAAATGTTAAAATACTTTTTTTTTTACTTCTCCACTTCTCCACTGCCATCTTTCGTGCGCCCGGACTCCCTCTGGTCAGTTCTGGTGGAATCTGTCTAGTTCATCGCGCCATCTTCTTCGTAGTGTCTGCCTGCCAATTAAAATACTATTTTTATACAAAAAAACCAATTCAAATTCTTCAAATTGAAGACAAATTCAATAGATTCAATAAATCAAATGCCAAATATATAAAGTATTTTGAACTGTACATTATTACGCAGTCACTTGTGTCCCGTCGCGACATAACGAATCGATTCATCTCATTTGAACTGAAAGGCTGGCTACACTTACGTCGTAACGTCATTACCATAAAGAAACTCGACAGCTTATACACCACAGGCGTCTACGCGGGGTTGGAGAATCTTGAGAAGAGACAATATATAAATAATTTATTTCCAAAAACTTACTACAACACATTACTATTTTTTCATTTGGTTGTGTTATATTTATTTATCACTAATTACAATTAATTATTTATGTTTTTTAGTAGTGTATTAGCTATATTTATAGTAGTATAAAGTGAAAGACTTTGTATGTTTGGTTAAACATGCTACTCTCAAAAACTGCTGATCGATTTGAAAACTAGTTTTTGATTTTCCATTTATTAACATGACGATACGGTCCACGGACCGGAACAGTATCTAAAGACACGAGTGAAGCCACGGGGGACAGCTTGTTTAGTTAATAAATAAGATACTGACTAAGTACTATTAAAAATGTAGTGTAGGTAAATGATTTATTAGGGTATTCTAAAGATAAAAATAAGGTTTGAAGACCCTACGTTTATTACAACTAACTAAAATCAAACTAAAATATGGTGTAAAAAAAAATTACACATCGCTGTCGAATGGTAATGTGACCCAAAAGACTAGCGGCATTTTACTGTAATTGTATTTAGTTAAGTATTTATATTTTATTGTTTTTATTATTTGTGTAAATATATAAGTTTCAGTTTTCATTAAATCGGTGGAAAAAAGGGAAAGTAAGTTCTTTGGTTTTAAACTTATTCTTTTACGTTTGTCGTGTAAAGTGTAAAATATCGCTTATACAGAATAGCGCGAAGATACACGGGTTTCTTTTTTGGTGACGTCAGAAGATAACAGAGCTGTCTCTGTTTACAATAGATTTGAAAAACTTAAACGCTTATTTTTTTTGGCTTTTTTTTAAATCTTTTGTTAAATTTAATTTCGGAAAACCAGTCCGATTTTCGAATATGAGTAGAAAAATCGAACGTCAATTTAACTCTGGCTGTATAGTGTTTTTTTTGGTTGAAAAACACATGATGAGAGCCATGTGGAGGAGCATGTCGACGCCTGAGTTTATTATGTCTTTGTATAAATATATGTTCATATGGTTGGTTTGTTTTGTTACATATGTTTTAACGATATATGTACGTATATTGTTATTTACATATATTTATTAGAAAAATATATTTTGGGAAATAGATGGATCTTCGTAACCAATACTTGTCTTATTTTACACTGCGTAGCGGTCGTACATAACACTTCTACAGATTTATTATATGTATAGAGATATCTATAATTAAAAAAAACCGGCCAAGAGCGTGTCGGGCCACGCTCAGTGTAGGGTTCCGTAGTTTCCCGTTCGTCACAATAAGTGTACCCACTTATGGGTTAAAAAAAATGCTTGCATTTATGATTATACTACAAACTTAGTCCAGAAATTATTTTGTAGAACCTTTTTGTCTTTTTGTACAAAAACTGTTCTTTCCATCAAATTCAAAATGATTTTTCTAGAAAGTCCTTATAAAGTTCTACTTTACAGATTTTTTTCATATTTTCTAAACTTATGGTTCAAAAGTTAGAGGGGGGGGGGGCACACAATGTTTTTTACTTTTGGGGCGATTATTTCCGAAATTATTGACATTAACAAAAAATGATTTCAGTAAACCCCTATTCATTTTTAAATACCTATCCAACGATATATCACACGTTAGGGTTGAAATAAAAAAAAATGACTTTCCACCTTACATATAGGGGGGCTACCCTAATAAAACATTTTTTTCCAATTTTTATTTTACCACTTTGTCGGCGTGATTGATATACATATTGGTACCAAATTTCAGCTTTCTAGTGCTAACGGTCACAGAGATTAAGCGAGGACGGACAGACAGACATGGCGAAACTATAAGGGTTCCTAGTTGACTACGGAACCCTAAAAATAGATATCTACTTCTTTTGTCACTTTACAAATCGAGGATTGTTGCGTTGTTAAATATAACGTAGAACAATTATGTAAGACTTGTTAAAGTGTTTATAATCTCGTTTGCCCTGCGTAGCAATCGTAGCTCGCGTAGCAAAGCTTTCGTAGCAACTGAAACTTTATTTTTATCAAGAAAAGATACAAAAAATGAACAGTTACAAAATATTTACTTTGTTGTATGATAAAATTTATCTATTTTAAGGGTTCTATACCTTTTTTTTTATGGTGGGTAAAAATCATGCATTGACATCCCCCGCTCTTGGGCAGAGCGGGAGATAGTGTCAGACTCTTACTGACTAAAACATCCACCCCGTTCCTTCTAGTCTTCATACCGGGGCTCGAGCGCCCTTTCGGATAACCCTGGCCCCAGTAAGCTAACCCTGGCCCCAGTAGGCTAACCCTGGCCCCAGTAGGCTAACCCTGGCCCCAGTAGGCAAGGGTTCCATACCTAAAAAGGAACAAAACGGAATCCTTATAGGATCATTTTGTCAACCGTATGTCTGTCCGTCAAGACCCGTTAGCTCAGGAATGCGTGAAGGTATCAAATTGAAATTAAAACCATATACTTGGGTCTGCGGTCCCTCGATGCTGTGAAAAAATCAAACTTCTGAGTCAACAAAAAAAAAAAAGATACGGCTGTTTATGTCGAAAAAACGTGTGTTTCGACACTCTCAAGGGAATCAAAATTCATAGGGTACTTCCTGTTGACCTAGAATTCTGAAATTTGGTATAAAGAAAGATTTTACAGGTATAAGAAAAAATCTGAAAATTGTATTAATTTGAAGATAGTAACGTATCAAAAAAATTTTGCGATCCGGAAAATCTACATAATTCAATTCGAGAATTGAACTGTTGTCATAGGTAATATAGTATAAGTCCCTAGGATTCCTCAGAGCGCGAGTCCAATTCACACTTCCTTGGTATTTAAAAAAAAAATCTAAGCCCAGGTTAGGCCTAAAAGCTTAACATATTAGACCAAAGTTCCTCATAAAAAGAAAGTGAGCACTGAGAGAATTTTGAAATCCTGTAAAAATTTTTAATTAGGGTTAAAAGTTTGTATGTAAGGTCACTATTATTGTCGATGGTAATTATTCTCAATATGATGAACTGATGACCTGGCGATACGATGGATTTGAGATGCACTGGACCGTTCATTGTGGCGACACTTGGGGGATGTCTATGACCAACAGTGGACGTCTATCGGCTGAAATGCTGATGATGATGACGATGAATTATTCTGTCGGGTTTTTAAGAAATAATCCTACTAATATCATATAGGCGAAAGTTTGTATGTACTTGTGTATGTGTGTATGTTTATTACACCACCACTCTGAAATGGCTGAATCCGCTCCGTGACTAAATTTACTAAGAAATAGTAAAAGTGACGTGGGGAATGTATGACTGGGTTTGCCTTATGTTTAGTCTTTTAATTAGTTATTTGTTAATTATACTTTTTATCCTAATTTTTACTCATACTTGTGTAAGAACAACAATTTCAACCGAAATATTGGCCATCATCTTTCTTACAATTTGTCGAACCTTTAGGCACTAGTAGCTATGTCAAGCGTGTAACATATTCAGAGCGAGTTGGAAATCTGTCGCATGTTGGGAGTGAATCTTCGCGGATCACTGGGCATGTTACAATCTATTGTCGTGATATCGAAACTTTGTAAACGTTAGATATTTGAATAACATTGTTGCTTGGTATTACAAGACAGTAAGAAAGGTATTTTTTAGCACACAACTTTGGAGAATACCTGAGAGAAATGATGTACAAATGCTATTTCTCATACAAATATTTTAAACGCGAAATCGAATGTTCGGTTGTTACTGATTGAATTATTATTGAAAAAATAATTCACTTCTGTGATATTAAATTACCTATAAATAATCTATATCAATATTATAAAGAGAATAGATTTGTTTTTATATAATTAAATTTCACGTACAGTAGTGGTACATAGATGGACTTAATGCAACAAGGCATTCTGTACCAGTCAAACCTTGGGTTAAAATAAACTGAAAGAAATAATTAATAAATCCCAAAATTCCTAGACCAATTTTTTAAATTCTTTCACCAGTCGAATGCTACTCATCACTGACTGTCATAGGCGTATATTTTCTTACTTTTACACGGCTTAAACCGCTGGCAGAATCTAGGTCTTATATATTATTATTAATACTTACATAGTCTTTTTTTTCCTGATTTAAGACCAAAAGACTATTAATTATCTGAACAAACTGGTATGATTGAATATGAATGCAAAATGATCTACATTTATCTGTGATGTATTAGTAATGGTCTTACTTCCCGTTTCAAAAAGAGCGCAAACAATGATTTCAAACATGAAATTAATTTGCTGGAAGTCAATCTGTACTAAAATGCGACAAAGGTGATGACAGGCCTATAAGTCTTAGCACGCACGCCGGCGCTGTGAGGGACCGCTAAAACTACAAATGGAGCTCTAACTAGCAATTTCTCGTCAACGTCGATGCGATGTCATTGATTTCAGTTTCACACTACAATGACAAACATCCTTCAATTGAAAACCCTAGGGCTGTCTAAACATTCAAGAAGAAAATTAATTTTATCAAAGAAAACGTTACAGAACTGTAGTGGTGAAGAACTATTTTGTTTGACTTGGGATATTATCAAATGGCTTCACCAAGTCTATGGTGGAACTAGAAGACTTTTAGTGCCCTTTGCGGTCTAGAGCACAGTCGTTCTTTTAACATTGACATTGGTCCGCGCGGAACAGTACAGTAGTGTTTCGCGCGCTGTCGAATCAGGCCTGGTTTTAAAGTGCCTATTACACTACGCGTAATTCAGCACACGACATGCAGACTGCCTTAGAGTCTACGAAGACAGTAAGACAGTCTAACCCTTATTATTACATTACACTTTCCCGGATGGCTGGGCAGCGGGTTATGACTTTAACAATTCCGTATAAAAACAAAATATTTAATTGAATTTAGATCTTTGTTTAACTTGTTTTGAAATGCACTAAGTGCAGCCTCACTTTGTGTCCCGGCAATGTTTTCATTCCAGGTTATCTAAAAGAGTTCGCGGATAAGACATCGGAATGTTTTTTTTAAGGCTTCAATAAAAATAAAAAGAAGTAAAGATTAAATAAAAATGCATCAATCATCAAAAAATAAGGCAACTTCAGAATGTGGTCGATACGTGTCCCATCCCTGGTTGTAGTCACGGGTGACGCAACGCACAGTTCCCACAAAGATTCTGGTGGTGATGTCCGTTCCGAGACCGGTTATTACCGGCTGAAATTAGGCGCCGATCGACGCCCGCGGCTACTCCATCATAAGGCCCGTTCACACTCACGATGAATGGAAATCTTAAAAATCTTAATTTTCAATGATTTTAATTGAATTGTATTGTAGTGTCAATGTTGTCTAAAATTCAGAAAAAAAAATTTGGTCACGACAATTAAATTTACGTAGGTGTATAAAGTTTTATTTTACTAAAGTATTCCATCTATTTCTTGTCTGACAAACACAAAACTGGCCGATTTGATTACTTTTTTTGAGTTAGTAAATTATCAAATTGCTCCTCCCATTCGGGATGGAACGAGAGGGAGTGCTAGACATTTAAGGTACCCATACACATTATGGTGAACCTGATAGGTGCCTGTAATATAGAATTTTACAGTGAAACCGGAGCCGAGAGTTTGTACAGGTTTACTTCTGTGGCTAGCTCAAACTTACTTGACGTGTGCAATTGTACAAGCATACCTGTCAGGTATACCCTAACCTTTAGGAGCTATCTAAAATCCACCAGTGCTTCTTTAATTCCTCATTGGGTTCAAGGCCCCTCCCCCATACGCCAACTCTGTCTGTCTGTTAGGGCCCCGCTAAATCTGTCAAACAATCCTGCTGTCCATTTGATGATGATTGGGAATTTTTATGTTCAGCAGTGAACGTCATACTGCTGAAATGATCTGTGCATGTTATCATCATCATCATCATCATCAGCCTTTTTAATGTTTCCACAGCTGGGGCTCAGGCTACCTCTCTAGGAGAGGGAATGGGCTGTAATCCACCACGAGGGCCCAGTTCGGGTTTGTGAATGTTATATGTCTTCGAATTTTTGGTTTTAGGACATGCCGGTTTCTTAACGATATTTTTCTTCACCGTTTTGAGAGCAGTGGTAATGAAATATATTACACAAAGTAATACACCTGGCAGGGTTTGAACCCGCGACCTACAACTCGTAAGTAGGAGCCATTACCACTTGGCCGCAACAGCATCTCATTTGTGCATCTGTTTTATGGGATTTATATTTCTTAAAGGTAGTTTTAATAACCTAGACAAATAACCCAGAGTTATTTTTAACACGCTTATATTAGCTTCACCTGTATGTCTGTAACCAACGCCTTTGAGCTCGATTTTGACCAACTTTGGGCGATCTGATTTTCTTCAGACTTAGCACACCCATCAAAGACTTATGACAATACAATAATCCGATTTTTTTTAGTGAAAATTAAAATATAGTTTTAAAAAAACTGAAAAAAAACACGCTTTCATAGCATATCAAACTAAAAAGTGTAAAATAATTTTCAATATAGGTAGAAAATAATAATAATGAACGAAAAATATTAATATCATACTGAAAAAAGTGTGGGGTGCTCGATTTACTTAAAATATGGCACAAAACTTTTGGAAGGTATCCTCAAAGTCGTGTGAGTCGACTTGAGACTTTTGTTTTAAACAAAACGTTTTCCAGCATTTTCCAGCAGTGTGTCAGGTTCTTAACATCGGACAGGTCAGTGTTATGAGCGAATTGTGATGGTACGCTCACAGTTCCATTATTCTATAGGGTTATGACAAAGCAGCTTAAAGATAACTCGTTAGTGAAATGCTAGTTTTGCGCAGCGCATTAGCGAAATCATTTCATTTCCATTTGTATTGTGAGATCAGTTTCAATATACATAGAAAGCAGTGCAAATGTAATTGTATTACTGAAATACAGGAAATGTCAAAGTTGCAAAAACCTTTTTTGCTTTTTAGATAGTATTGTATTTGTTTGTATGAAAAAGATTAAGATTACATTTACCTGAATTAAATAGGTAATAATTTAATTTGGCAATTGAGCCGTTTGGGGTCGATACGCTTGGTTCATGTGGTCCGAGTGCGCATCTTCTTTTCATGGAAATTTCACACCGATTGATCGACACTTTGCGTGACCTGAGGGCTGGCTCGTTCTTCGCCCCTGCGACGAAGACTGCGTTAAATGGTAGAAGACTAGTCTTTTAGGTACATTTCTGGATGACAGCGATGTGGAGGAGTACTTCGATGCCTGAGTGTACTTTGTGTTTTTGTGTTATATTTATGTACATAGTTAGGTTTTAGGATAAATAGTCTAGTTAATATTTAGCTCTTTTGTGAACATTTAGGTAGATATTTCAACTTAAACTAATTATATTTCTTTACCTGAATTGTATTATTTGGTACGATAAATACATATGTTAGATAATTTAATTATGAGTTGGAAAAATTACCGTCTATACTTTACCTGGTACCGTATATTCTTATCTTTTGTTTTTTGTTTCTGCAGTCAGTCTATGATAGATAATTAAACTTATATAGCTTGGGTCTTTATTCTCAGAATACCACGTAGGTATCTTTAGTCTTAAATAATGTCAGTTTGTGTTAAAGAAACTTATCTTAGAACATTCTAGGTACAGCTATAACTATTCAATTAACCTTTTCACTCGATTATTAAGACTATTAGGTACTTAAATAACTTCTTAAAAATGCTTCTTTCAATTAAAGACTTTTAATACCTAGTCTATTAACTAGGTACCTATTAAATATTGTAAGATAATAAAGATTCATTTTATTTTATTTCAATAGTCACAAGTACGCTTAAAGAGTAGGGCCCTTATTGTCATTGCTGGGCAAAGGTCTTCCTCTACTGTTTCCACTTCTAATGGGTAATTTGCTGTTATGGCCCAATCAGTTCTAACATAGCCCAAAGAGCATATGGATATATTATCGCAAAGGAGGAGGCCGAACGCATCAGGCAACGGCGTTATCACCGCCGCCGCAGCCGCTGGGATTCTGATCCCGATTTCCGGCCACCGCTGCACCGTAGGCGCGGGCTTGCGGACAGTGAGCAATGGGTAGCTCACTGTCCGGCCGTCCGGTAACTGTGCGGACCAAGCCCAAGTCATCGACGGCGCGCACTGTTCCCGCGCGCCTCAAGGAGTTGTCAGCAACAGCAGGGACCCAGCCGGGCCGAAGCCTACTGGGGCCAGGGTAATCCGAAAGGGCGCTCGAGCCCCGGTATGAAGGCTAGAAGGAACGGGTGGGTCTTTTAGTCAGTAAGAGTCTGATACTATCTCCCGCTCCGCCCAAGAGCGGGGGATGGATTTTTCCCACCATAAAAAAAAAATACACAACAACCATACATCACCTAGCACTAGCATTACATAAAACATACATCACATGGTACCAGCACTACAATAAACATGTTTGTTTTTGATACTACATGAAACATCACCTAGTATCAAAATTACATGAAACACACCTAGTAGTACTACATTAAACATACGTTACTTAGCACCAGCATTAAATTAAAGATACATCATTTAATACCTGCATTACATTAAACACACATCACCAAAAGCTCATGTTTTCCTTTGGCCGCGCACTTGAACGGCCTTGTCACCGCTGCGGACGATCGAAGCAACGCTAATTGGAAAGCGACAATCCTATTTCGATGATTACTCGCCTCTGATTCACGTGTGGCGTTACGAATTCGTTCCGGCACTTGTGTAACACTCGCTATGTGTGATATGATGGACGCAATTCCATGAGATCAATATCATTGTTTTTGAGTACAGTCACAAGCATTAATAGATACACAGTTACTGAAATTCAAAAGTGCTTTTTTAAATTTTATAATAGGGTGCAACACGAAATGTTGTGTAGATATTTAATCATTATTTTTTTATGAAGTGTATAGCTACATTATTCTACCTTCTGTGCTAAGATTTCTAAGAAAATCATAGGTGATGGTAAGTAACCAACAGTCATTTGTTTTGTTATTTTTTTAAACTTTGGCTTACAATATGAATTTAAATGTAAACTCCCATACACCAGACACGGACCAAGTATCTGTAGGCCATATATGTTCCGTGCGGAAATTGAACCTGCGACACGCAGTTTAGTATCCAATCGATCAACCAATACGCCAACTGTGCCGTCGTATATGAAGAAGTTAAATTGTTTATCGGAGGCTGGTATTTTCAGGGTACTGATACAATTTCATTCTATTTCACCTTTTCTGTAGAATAATGATAGTTCTCGCTCACGCACTACAGTGAAGACGAGATAAAATCGTACTTAGTATTTTATCAAAAGCATTAGTACCGTACGGACTAAATTTTGCCCGAGGCATCGCCCGCATACATAAAATATAGCCTGTCATTCCTATCGGTGACAAAAAAAAACCCTACACTGAGCGTGTCGGGCCACGCTCAGTATAGGGTTCCGTAGTTTCCCGTCCGTCACAATGAGTGTGCCCACTTATGAGTTTAAAAAAATGCTTGCATATACGATTGTACTACAAACTTAGTCCAGAAATTATTTTGTAGAACACTTTTGTCTTTTTTGTATAAAAACTATTCTTTCCATCAAGTTCAAAACAATTTTCCTAGAAAGTCCTTATAAAGTTCTACTTTTCAGATTTTTAAAATATGAAATTTTCTAAACTTATGGTTCAAAAGTTAGAGAGGAACACATTGTTTTTTACTTTTGGAGCGATTATTTCCGAAATTATTGACATTATAAAAAAATGATTATAGTAAACCCCTATTCATTTTTAAATACCTATCCAACAATATATCACACGTTAGGTTTGAAATTAAAAAAAAAAACACTTCCTACTTTACATATAGAGGGGCTACCCTAATAAAACACTTTTTCCAATTTTTATTGTACCACTTTGTCGGCGTGATTGATGTACATATTGGTACCAAATTTCAGCTTTCTAGTGCTAACGGTCACAGAGATTAAGCGAGGACGGACAGACAGACGGACAGACAGACATGGCGAAACTACAAGGGTTCCTAGTTGACTACGGAACCCTAACAAACCGAAAAATTGAAACTTTACCTCTTTATAATATTTAGTGTAGACAGTCAAGTTACAAGCAAATCTTGCTTGTGTAGATGTTTTTGTTCGTGACTGTACACACAAAAATACATGCCTACATCAAGTTGTAATTGAACGATATTAGGTTCATGATTGGCGATGGGAGTAGATTTTAATATGCTGATTTGGTTGTTCATGCAATGTAATTTATTTTGTTGTATTGTAGATGATTGCACAGAATTTATTTGTTAATTTTACACATTTGTTTTTTTTTTGTCAGAGCAGTGGTGGCCGAGCGGTAACTTACGAGTTGTAGGTGCAGGTTCAAACCCAGCCAGGCGCATTACTTTGTGTAATTTATTTCATCGCCACAACTCTCAAAACGGTGAAGGAAAACATCGCGAGGAAACCGGCATGTCCTAGAATCAAAAATTTGAAGACATGTGACATCCACCAACCCGCACAAGGCCCGCGTGGTGGATTACGGCCCATAGATAATTATATTTTTTTATATTTCTATGATTACGGCCCATTCCCTCTCCTAGAGCGGAGGCCACAGTCTCAAAAGTGGGAACATTATAATGCCGACTACGCTACACATTTGTAAGTCAGTAAGAACAGTAATTAACAAATGCTACTATAGCAAAAGGCATTGTTTTATACACTAATTAATTCAATATAAGTAATTCTTTTAATATATCAAACATCAACAATTTTTTTTGGATCCTTTACAATCAGTGTCGGCACGGTTGGCGCAATTGTTGAAGAATTGGTTGCTACGCTGCTTGTCGTAGATTCAATTCTCGCACGGAACAAATATTTGTATGGCCATGCAGCCTACAGATAAATTGTTACGGATTTGGGTGTTTTATGTATGTGAATTTATATGTTTGTGAATGCACCCTCGAAATAAGAGTGCGAAACTAAACATAATATTTAAAAAGTAAGTTTGTTTTGTTTTATCTACAAAATGATTTTGACCAAACTTTCACTGGTATTTTAGGAAATAAATAAGAGTTTCGTGAATTTGTAATTTCTGCAGTAATACGTATTTTTCCCGTACAAAATCACCGAGAAAATATTTTCGTAATACAAAGTTTGATTTCATAAAATAATGCCTTTAACATTAACTTCAAGACAGGCAATTAAGTGTTTCTCGGAAAATAGCGGCAAGTCTTTGAAACGCAATGTTGTAAAAAGATCAAAAATATTTTAAAATGTCTCTGTTTATAGGTACAATTATATTTTTCCCGCGTCGTTATTTTACTGAATCGTTCATTTTACTGTGATAACAAGTAGCTTATCGTGCTCAGCAACAGTAGCATACAGTCAAGTCAAATAGCCAACGGATTACTGTTCTCGAATCAGAAAACTTATAGATCAGACACCCCGAACTTTAATGAATTAAGCCTGGCTTTCACAGACCCAGTGTCTCTCCGGGACCCTGGAACGAAGGCAAAGAAGAAAAAGGGGTGGATTTTAGTCAGTAAAAGTCTGACAAGGGCGGGAGAAGTCATTAGATGATTTCCCACCTAAAAAAGACCCGTGTCTGACCACTTAGTAGTCAGAAACTGTACAATCTGCTGTCTCTACAGTACTGCCACGTTTCCAACGTGTTCTCAATACTGGGTCTGTACAGTAGACAGCACAACACAGCTACTGTGTTACTAGTTCTGGCCTGGTGTTTCTTATCATCATCATTTCAGACGAAAAACGTCCACCACGCCAAACGTATTTTCTTTCTTTCTTTTTTTCACCATTAGACATATGCCTCACCCAACCAAGATTCACCATTATGACCAGTTCTGTAGGTCTCGCATCCATTGAACTCCCGCGACCCTCACCAGGTCATCGGTCTAACTTGTGAGAGGCCTTCCAACCCTGCGTCTACCGGTATGTGGTCGTGACTCCAGAACCTTTCTCCCCCGTCGACCTTCTGTTCTGCGAGCAATACGCCCTGGCCACAGCCACTTAAGTTTGGCAATTTTTCGGATTATGTCGGTAACCTTAGTTCTTCTGTGGATCTCTTCATTTCTGATGCGATTAAGTATGCTTGTGATGAATAAACTCTAAAATTACTGAACCGATTTAAAAAAATATTTCACCAGTAGAATGCTGGTTTATCATTGAGTCACTTAAGGATATATTTTCTACTTTCATGCGAGCGAAGCCACTAGCAGAAGCTAGTCTACACTATCTATACTAATAATATAAAGAAGTAAAGTTTGGGAAAGTTCGTTTTTTAGTTTGCGGGAGATAATCTCTGAAAGTACTGGTTCGATTACTAAATTTTTACATCGATAGAAAGCTGATTTATTCCTGAGTGACATAGACTATTATATAGTTCATGTACCTACGCGGGCGAGGCCGCATGAAAGGACTAGCATTTTATATGGAACCACTGTCTATCTGACCTCCATAATTTGCTATGGGGACTTTACCCTTCATAACTTATACCTTTTAAATTAGATAAGACTAATTTTGAGACTTTCGAGTTTCAGACTTTCTAACTCTGTCTTTGCTATTTAATATCGTAATAATCTCCAATAACTCATGCTTTGACCATTCTAAACGGGCTCAAATGTGATTTCCTGTTAATGCATTATTAACCAGTGCAACCTCGTTACCGCACAAATTAGTCGGTATTTGAGGAATCAATCCGAGAGATAGCCTATTTACAAACACATCACGTCGATAATACCGCTATTAGTGACAATTTACATACCCTGTTCTTGTACTAAATAAACACTAAAGCACAAATGGGCGCAGTGCGACAATGTGACAATGATGAGATTTTTTTTTATCGGTGGTTTAATATCATCCAAAAGACAGCTCTTGGGCGGAGCAGGTGATAGTGTCAGACTCTTACTGACTAAAAAATCCACCACGTTCCTTCGTTGCCTTTCATACCGAAGCCGGACCACCCTTACGGAAATAGACCCTTGGCCCCAGTAGGCTTCGACCCTGCTGGGCCTTTACTTTTCCTGACAAATCCTTGAGGCACGTGGGAATGACAACGATGGGATGACTTTTTCAAAGAAATTGTTCTATTATAGTTGCAGTAGATTTATATAGATAAAAATAAAAAACTTTTTATATAAAAAAAAAAACACTGAAAAGTACAAAATAACTTTATTTTCGGAAGTCGATGTTTCTATAATAGATAGTTTTGTCTCTTCGTTATTTAACACCGACTTCCGAAATTATAGTTATTTTGTACTTTTCGGTGTTCTTTTTTTATATTGAAGTTGGTTTTTTTTTTTTTTTTTGTAAAAACTTTTTTGTTTTTCAGTTTTTAGTTATGGTATCACCACTAAAAAATACCTCTCAGCCAAACTTAAATACTTTATAACCAGAGTGCATCTCATAATGTTCCTAATAATCCCAAACACGGACGGAGATTAGATTAATTTACTACTTCCAGCTTCATCATCAAATCAGTTCGATACATCCCCTCCCTCCCCTCCCTATTTTCTTTCAGTCAGTCATCGACTGACGACAATTCTGCTGTGATCCTATGAGGATTTCTGTTCCATATAATTATTCGAAGTTCATGATCAGATCATAACAATGTTTCTATTGGACCAATTTGGAAGCATAAACTTTTAATAAATATTTTTTTATATCTTTTTGATATTGGTGAACAATGTGAACATACATAAAAAAACATACATTCAGCCGAACATAGAGCTCCTCCTTTTCGAAGTCGGTTCAAAATATCAATTATGTTAAACTAGCAGCCGCCCACGGCACCACCCGTATGAAATTAGCCCGAGCTTAATTGAAAGCTATTATTTTTATATAAGTACCTATGTTTTATTAATTGAACTTGAAAAATAACTAGCGGTTTATCAGAATATACGCTATCCTGAAACCAAGTTTCACCCAAATCTAACCAGCCGTTTGAGCTTGAAGGAGATACACACACATACAAACTATAGACGTAAACACACATACATACAAACTAACCTTGGTGAGAATAACGAATTTAATTGAATTTTTCTAAATTACATATTATTGGAATAATGATTGCCAATCGTTTTCAAAGTTTATTTTCTAAGCCATTATATTAAGTCAATGATAAGAAATAAGTTTTCTTACTGGTATTACTTTATTAGGAACATGTCAATAGGACCTAGAAAACCGATATCAGTACTTAATGACATAGTAGTCTCCCAGAGGAGATGGCGCTCATTACGTACGACTTGTTCATAGAGTGTTTTATTTTACAGGATTACTTTATTTATATGACTGCATCTACCTACAAAGGGTGAGTTGCACCATTTAACTATAACGATAACAAAGCCGTTAACGGTTGTCAAATCGTCGAATTGACCAATAGGTGGCCATTTCACGGCTGGTTATGGTTTGGTTATCGTTATAGTTAAATGGTGCAACTCACCCTAAGATGTTCAAATAAACAAAATTAACAAAGCCTTTTAATTCATGCAAAATAAAAATAAAAACTGAGTAAAATTAAACTTTATTCTATGTCAGTGTAAAATAAATCAAAACTGTTATTAATTCCAAGTAGTTTTTTTTGTTATTAATTCTAATCTACTAATGTAAAAGGAGAAACTGACTGACTGACATATTAACGCACAGCTAAACACTACTAGGACTAGGAGCCTGACATTTTGCACAAGATGTTCCTTTTATGAAGTTGGCGAATATTAAGAGAAGATTTTCCAAATTTTTTACAATATTACTGTACTTAGGTATTTTTTTTTTTGTATATTATCCATGGAGTTTCTAATATTATTAAATATAATATTATATTATAATATTAACGATTAGAAATCTGAAACTTCTATAGACCATTTACAGTGACTTTTGAATTGTCAAAATGTCAGTCAGTCAAAAAAAGTGTAGACTGCACTGACTGTGTGTGTGACTGTAGTGTGCTGAAAGTGTGACTGTGAAGTGCACGATCTTCTTCATAGAGATAGAGTCTACACTTTGGAATATACAATTTAACTGCACTTTTTTTGACTGACTGACATTTTGACAATTCGAAAGTCTCTGTAAATGGTCTATAGAAGTTTTCAGATTTATAATTGTTAATATTATGATTTTATAGGAAAAAAAAACTAACTCATAATATTTTCGTTCTATAAAAAGTATTAATCCGACTAGAGTACATTAGAGACAGAAATAACGAATATAAAAAATGTAGACATTTATATTCTTCACAAAAGTCTAGACTAAAACCCACTCTTACATACATTAATGCTATTATATACCATGGCAACCATATCATAAAAAGATCAATCAATTAAGGTCTTCATACGGGCCGTCAATCGCATGGGATATAATAATTAGCTGCAAACTTTCCGATTTGGATGAATTATACAGGTGGGCGTCTAATTCTGACGCGGACTGTCTGGTGGAAGGCGAGCGGCCGCGGTCGCAGTGAGGGCGGACGCGTGATCGTCGCCAGGATGAATGGATTTGGTACTTAGGTATACAATTCCTTTGTCTTCTTCTTCTTCCTGCCTTTGTCCCATCTTATTTGGGGTCGGCGCAACACGTTTTTTTCTTTCATTCTGTCCTGTCACTCGTCACGCTATCACTAACTAAAAAATGTATTACAATTCCTTTGTAAAACCTTTTTTTTAATATTGTAAATAATAAACTTTTAGAAAGATCTGTCTTTTTGGTGAGGGTAATAATTTAAAAACTTCTGCCTCTCTGCGTGGTTCACCGTGGTCTCATCTTCTTCATGGTCTGCCGCGGCCCCACGTTGCTATGTCCGGGCGCCAATCTAGAGTTTTTACCCTGTAACTTGTAAATAATTCAATTAAAGTTATCTAATATATCGATTAATTGTCAAGTTTTCTGACAGTACTGTGTACTTCTGTAAGTAACAAATTCACTATACCTAAAATTATGTTAGTGTAGGTTTTAGTGTGTAAATCGTTGAGATACCTTTTAGTGGAATAAATAAACTCACAAGGAAAGTTTCTTCTCTCAAAAACATTTTTTGTGTAGCTACACGAAACACAGAAACACTATATAACAATCCTGCCTAGTACTGGTACAGACAACTGCATCAAAAATTAAAAATAAACCCATTTCTAAGAACCGTCGTTAGTTACCAGCTTCAACGTCGACCGAACCCTTACCCGTGACTACATTGGATTCTAATTTGACTTTATTAGATTTTAGCAGAATTTAAAATGCTAGTTCAAATTAGAGGAGAAAATTGCATTATTTACCAGTAGTGTGAAGTGTTCCTAATGACTTCCCCGACGGAATCTCTGTTCAACTCCGAATTAAAACTTGATTAGAGATACTTACATGTCAAATATACGTATCCGCGTTTCACGCCAAACTTTCTCAACAATTTATCAACAGCGAACAAGGAAAACAAAGAAGTGAATTGGTGAATTACCTTCATACACGTTGTATTGAGAGAATTTTATTGTGTTACCTTTTACGTAAAATTCTTTTCTCATATCAAGAGTTCTGACAGCTCTCAGAGATAACACAATAATGGCTACGGCGAACTGTTGCAGCTTCGTAGAGCGTCTACGTGCGCGTAGCACGACTACGCCGCGTAGCATGCAGCGCGTAGCGACCGCCGCGCAATTAAAAGTTTACAGCAGGTGCAGTGATCGGCAGAGCGGAGCTGTAAACGACACGTTTATGTAAACACGCTTCTAATTGGATCTAACACCTTTTTATTCACGCTCCTACATTCTGAGAACACGGCGACTCAACTAATTGCTACCTGCACGAATACTCTTTAATTAAACACATGTAATTTATCTGTACCTCCTAATTGCTAACGACAGGATGTAAACAAAAAAATACTTAATTTTGTTTAGAAATAAAAGTTGAACATTTAACACGAACTTCCATTCATGCAAATTCTCGACGTTTTCACAATAAAATAAGTTTTTTGGGCGTTCATTGTGATTTCATATCTAACTTTTTAATCAGCTTATTTGAACTAGAAACAACGTCGAATGTTAACGTTCATATGAAACCAACATTAAAATTAGTACTTATGTATTTATGGACTTATAGTCTGTGTAGGGTATACAAGATCCTTGATGGACTTACTCATAGAATGCTGTTTAAGTTTTCTAAGCCAAATCTAATTTTTTCAGACATCTGCATTTTTCTTAAATAAATAGAGGACATAAGAAATGCGAAGTAAACCTATTTAAACGAAAACCATTAAGTCGAAATGGTCTCCTTAAAACGGCAACTGCAAAGAATGCATAAGGTTTAAACGGCGGGTCAAATTTTGCCTCGTCAGACATAATTAAAAGTCTTTACGATGGGCGAAAACGACGCTGTAAAGCGGCAAGGAAAATTATATGGAAAGCGCGCAAGCACGTCACCGGCGTCGTAAAGTATGAGACGTATCAGACTGACACTACGTACCCACTAGTGCGCCGCGACCGAGGGGGCGTCTTGCGAGGACACACGTGTGCGCAACTTGCGGTGAGCTTTTATTGTGACCCGAATAACACAGAAGTTTCGGAACTGAGAAAAAATAGTTTATTTTGCTGCCCAAATATTACGTTCATAAAAATTAATTTAAGCCAGACTAGATCAAAATAGCAAGACTGCCGTCGCTATTAAATAGAGCACAACTAATTTTTTTTAAATTGAGTTCAATACATATTCGAAATCAGAAATATATGCGAAACCTGAAGTACGTTTCTAGTATTTTAATGTAAAGAATCTATGTACTTTCATAACTGTATCATGAAAAATCACAAAGTTATAGCTTGTTATGTTAGCAAAAATACATAGTCACCGGGCCATCCGGGCGACTGAGGGGTTGTTTTGCTCCCGACCCAGCTGTACGCTGGCGCTATGACCAGCAGTGACCTGTGTTGTACTTAAAGTCGGTGCTGTCCAACTTTCGACCTTTTTTAAATATTTTGGGAAAAAATATAAAGTGTTGTGAAAAGTATAGGAATCGATTCAGTTACTGTTTCAGAACAAACTATATTTAAGATTATAATATTGTATTAGAATAATGTTGTTTTAGAACAATAGAGAAAAAAAAAACAGTAGTGCCCTTTTTAATAACGACGGCAGAAGTGTAGGCTAGGATAACCAGTATAATATCTAAGTTGCTGAAGAAGTTCCCATGCACAGTTAATTAATCATAATTGTATTCTCCCTACTAAGTGATTAAGCTTTGCCTGCCGTCTGAGGAGAAATGTGATAAGTACGAAGTAGGCATCTGCTACAAATATTAAAAACTATCTAGGGACGCACTAAAATGATTGTTATCGTTTATTCGTAATTAAAAAAAAAATAATTATCTAGAACTATCAAACAATGCCATCTAGTACAAAACTGAGCAGAGCTTGTGCTATGAGTACTAGATTGATAAACCTACGTGAAATTTAGCTTCACTTGTTTAACTGACTAACATTTTGACAATTCAAAAGTGCCTGTAACTGGTCTATTTGAAATAAACGATTCTGATTTCTAATTATGTATAAATTACACCCAGACACAGAACAAATGATCGTGATTCGTACTCATCACTCAGTATATATGGCATAGCAGTCAGGGCCAATAACTACTTGACCAACAAGATAATCAACTTTAAAACAACAAAGTATATATTTTATGAAATACTACGTTATCCAAAACACATTATGTTATGCCAGCAAGTCTACAAAAGACAGCAAACGATTAAAGCCTTCAACACAAACTGAGCACACAATATTTTCACCACGAACAGTTATTTTTCCAGAAAAAGGAACGAAAAACGCATTTTAATATCTCTATTATGAATCCGAGAGTCCTTTCACTAAGCGGGGCCATCACAGGCTGTACTGTCGATGAAATAACCCGCTATTAACCTTGTTGAAGCGGCTCTTTTGCAAAAACCATCGCCGAAATTGATATCAACTCATGCTCACAAACGTAAATTGCCTCTCTATGCATATTTACGCGAACTATTAAAAATTGATCGACGAACATTTGCATGGGACCACACTTATGGTATTTTTAAATAACGATTCGACCGTAGCCTTTGGTGATTTAATCGATATCACTTTACTTGTATTTTATCCAGTTTTACGTTTTTCCATAACATTGGCCGGTGTGTTAAATACCTCTACGGTTTTGAGTACTGGAACAGGAATACATAAACTGTTGGTATATTCTTTTTAATGTGTACATATCGGTTTACAGCCGACTGTAGCACAATCGTTTGAGTTTTGAGACGCCCTCAATAACCCGAGTTTAGTGCTAAGTTCGTATTCACACAGTTACCACGCGCGTCGTCGGATCCTTTACACGATAGTAGAGAGGAGATCGTAAAAACTTTTAATTATTTCGGTTGGAAATAGTCCGGGAGACCGCAAACATAAACCGGTATGCATTCTTTTTCTTTGGACGGTTTGCGTAGCGTCTACAAGACGTTAGTGCCTTGTTTTAAAGTGTTGTAAAACAAGCGTAGCTCGCGCTCACCTACGCTACCTAAGTGTATGCCCTCTTGGAAAAAAATAAAGTCTCTGAACACGGTTTTCACGTTTTATGCTCATAGCTGGCGGGTTAAATTACCAGATTTTTGCAAAACGGGAGTTTTCGAGTTTTTACGGTTGTATCTAATTTAAACTTTCAGGGTTAAAATAAGAACTTTTAGATTTTATTTAAAGTATCAATCGTTAATTCGATTGGTACTTTAATTTTATTTCACATCACATCACATTAATATTATAAAGGCAAAAGTTTGTGAATGTGTGTGTATGTTTGTTACTTCTTTGAGATGAACGGATTTGGATAATATTTAGCCTACGGGTAGACTATGATCTAAAATAGCACATAAGTTTTTTTTTTAAGTATTTTCTCTTGAGACGATATTCTACTTTCACGCGGTCGCTGGCTGCAGCTAGTAAACAAATGTGCAAAAATGCATATAGTTTACTGGAAATTTTCATACATCGTAATCACTTTTACGCTAACCGTCATCTATTGTTGGTAAAGCGTCATGTAGACACGCACGGGAATCGCTCGCGAACCGCAATCATCCGTAAAGAGCACCCCACGACGCGCTAAGTGTCACCCAGTCACCCTGTAAAAAGTGGATATGTCGTAATTGGCGAGTCGTCAGCTAACGACCCCAGTTGTCACATGTCACTTCACAGTTCAACGATTTCAATTAGTAGGTAATTTTCGCGGACATTATGACACGCTACTTAATTTCATGTTACAGGGCATTTTTTATTAAAGTAATACGTCTCTTTTACAAGTAGCCAAAGACTACGTGGACTTACGCCTCCTCTTTAGGAGAGGGTTTAATGTCTGAAGTCTATTGAGCGAAATTACCACACATATTTGAGTGGACCTGTCCATACCGTATAAGCCTTAGTCAGTTTTAGTGCAGTTCAACTAAGAACTTTTAATAACTCAACAATCTGACGAACAATAAACAGTAAGAACATTTGGATAAGCCGTATAATGTACACAAACCACCCGGCAAAATTGACATAAATACAAAAACCTACATAGTCCTCATATTCACAACACCTTATCAGAAGATAATGCTAAAGCTAAGCGTCCACTGTGTCAGGATCGGAGTGGTTGAATTCATTGCTTCGTATTGATATGGTACAGAGTGCACTGGATCGATAATTGCCGATGCAAAATCCGAATGCAGTAGACGCACCTTATGGGCATTTTGTAAATACCGACACTCCGATTTCGACGTGGTGGATGCTAAGCTTTAGAAGTGTATGTTTTTGAAAAAAGAATCACACATATTGAGTGAACCTGTACAGTCAGTGCAAGCCTTTATCAGTAAGTAATCGAGAAGCTCAACTTAGAACTAATACACAGCTCAACGACTCGACGAAAAATGCCAAAGACGGAACATTATTCCTGAATTAATTTATAAACTCATGACAATATTCAGCCCTACCTTTCCTTCTTTTTGCACATCAATACTTTCCAGTACCAGCAGCAACAATAACCCAACACAAAAAAAGACCGAAGCGTCGTCGCGCGAAATTATAAACTTGTTTGAAAATACATACAAAAGTGTTGAAAACTTCGCAATAGCTTTTCAGATAAGTAACTAGCTCGCGTTAATGTTTTGCGCTTTGTGATTCCGCTCAGCGCCGCTGTGTGTGACTGTACCTATGCGTGTATGACGGTATGTCGAACTACTTTTCCAAGTTAATTCGAGTCTCATGCTCAATCCATAAACTTTCGAGTGCCACCTCGAGCACGTTGTCTGTTGTGAATGAAAAATTTTGCCTGTACGAGGATATTGTCAGTTGTCGCATTTTACCTATCTAATTAAACTTGTGTTGTTGTTTCCTTGTGTGAATTTTTTAAATCGTATTTTAAGGCAGTATGTACTAAGTACAACCTCTTATTGTCCTAATACTTAATAAAATCAGTAACGATTTGGTTGGCGATTATGAAATTTGAAATAAATAAAATATAATTTCATCAAAATTTTCTCACCCTTGTTCTTTCAGCTTTATTGGTTAGGGGTACCTACCTGTTTCAAATTTATTTGCAAGATTTGCCTTAAACAAAGATATAAACATTGTAAGTTAAATAAAAGCTTATTAGTGTTTTTTAAATGATCTAAATATATTTGCAATTTTTTTTAAATAATACCTAAATCAATCTTACCGATGACGAGGACGACATAGTACCACACTTGCGTTTTGGATTTTATTTTCTAACTCACTAACATCTTTCGCCTAAAATGATGATATATACATCGTTTCAGGCGAAAGATGACCATTGCTGGACGCCAGGCAGTTGCTGGAGGCGCTTGCCTCCCCTAAGGGCTGCCACAACCACCGGTTCTGTGTGCCTCGCATCCATCGGATTCTCACGACCCTCACCAGGTCATCGGTCCACCTTGTGAGAGGCGTTCCAACGCTGCACCTTCCAGTACGCACTCACCACTTCAGATCCTTTCGACCCCATCTTTTCTGCCAGCTTTCTGCCAACGGTCCCCACCTACTACCACGGTGCAGTGTAAGTCCATCGACATTTTTTTTTTCCAAAACAGGTTTGCTTGCACATGGAACACTTTCTAAAATTGAAGCCACTGAAGTACTAAGAATAATGCTACATACTGCAATCTTTTTGTAAAAATATCGTCTCTTGTATACACTCATGTAGAGGTGGGTTAGTACACACCGCAGACACTTTAAGTACGGATATTATGCGGATCGCACCGTGTTCTGATGAGGTTACATTGTTTCCTTCCGTTTCAATTATTGAAATGGACTTCAATGTTCAAAATAAGTGGTTCAGCTAAACAGAATTTAAAACAATCGTAGGAGAAATGCCATAATACGAGAGAAGTATGTCTGGAAGGATTTAGGGAAAGCCTTTGCCCAGCAGTGGGACAGTAATGGCTAGAGAAAAAAAAAGGAGAAATGCCAAAAATATATTGAATAGCTTCGACACAAAAATGTGATGGACTTTTGATCTGAAATAGTGTACGAAATCCATAAAGATGTTATTTAATCTAGTTGAAATAATCTTCTTATTCCCAAATGGCCATTAAATATTCTGGTTTGCCGTATTAATTAGCTTAGGCAAGTTCAGATTTAGGTTTTAAAATCAATAAACCTCGCTCAGTTTAGATTAGACTGGGACACTGCAGCCGTTCGGATTTGTCTTATTTGCCGTTAGCCGTCATAATACTGTGTTAAAACAAAAAAAAAATGTTAGAACAGTGTATAAATATTTGAACATTTTCCGAATTTCTTCATCGATTGTAAGGGTACTGTTTACGTTGGTCCATTGGCGTCTATTAACCTTTTGAATGTCTTAAGTTACACAGTTCGACATAAGCAATTGTCTTTCTATTGTGTCTCTAATTACGGCATGCAAAGAGTTAAATAGGGAAACAGATAAAACATTTATCTTTTGCAACATAAAATATTCACCAAAACACATTTAAATACTTATAAACACTTACATAAAACAAAAAAATAATTCGAACAAAAATATAAAAATAATTATAATAATTTTCTTGTTGCAGTACTTACCAATAATAAAAATAAAGAAAACGATAAAATCAGAAAAAGTAACTCATGTAGCAAATCATAGTGCGGTGTGTGGTTATATATATATATATATAGTCTGTCTGTGTAATATAAAAGGCAAAATCCTGACTCATCAACGCCTAGCCCAAACTCTCAGACCTAGAAGGCTGTATATAAAATATAACCTATGTCTCTACTCAGGAATATAGCAGCTTTCTATTGGTAAAAAAATTGTAGCAATCAGACCAGTGCTTCCAGAGATTACCTCCTACAAACAAAAAAAATAATATAAAAACAAACTTTACCTTTTTATTATATTAGTGTAGATACGTATATATCGTGAACAGATCACTTTATAATATGGCTAACTAGAACTGGTAAGATCGTCTAAATATCAACATTTGATGATATACTAATCCTCGTTTGGCCATATCCTTGATGTAGGATTTCAATGATCATAAAAAGTCTAAAGAAAGTAGGCCAAACGTGGAGTAAAATATCATCAAACTTAAACGGTTTTAAAACGATCTGACTAGTTTTATTTGGCTTGGCATGAAGTTATCAATTTCTAAGATGTAGCCACGACTTACTCAAATAATAAATAAGATTTAGCCACGACTTACACAAATAATAAAAGAAAAACCTACTTTCACGCGGACGAAGCCACTGGCAGAAGCTAGTCTATCTATAAATCTGTCAAGCAATTTCCAAACTAAGTTTGGGTCGGCTTTCAGACATCACGGATGCAACTGAATACTAGTATTTTACAAAGAGCGACTGCCTAGCTGACGAAGCACAATCTGCCTCTTTTGAGGCACGAAAGAATTTCGGTATTTTAAAATCTTATACCATCCACAGACTGGCCTCGGCCAATCTTGCTTCACCTTGACGATCGACCCGTAAGTCCATCATAATAACAATAAGCCACTGAATTCATTCTTTCTCTTTTCTTGAGTCTTACCATGATGTATTAAAATGTCAAGCGTGCGAGCGAGAACGAACGATGGAACTGTACACCCTGTATAGCTCCATACCTTTAACAGTTCAGTTTAGGTTCTCAAATGGATCACTTTAAGAGCTCATGGTAGGGCTTATTATTTTATGTAAAAATTTTTGTTCATATATTAGTCATAAACTTACGACATATACCCAAAATTCATAAACTCATCTCCCAGAACTCAAGACATACTGACATGATCATCTTCCATTCTTCCGCGAAAACTTCACAGTCAGGATTCAAGAGTAGATACATATATGTATTTCGTATAATAAGTCAGTTTGTTAAAATAACAACAAGGTGCACCAAACAAAAGAGGGTAAGTACGTAAAACAAGTACTCGTACGTACCCATTGCATACAGAATATGCTTTTTGTTTGAACGGATGCGATAGTGGGTAATGAAATGATGCCTTCCCGATTCAGTTCGCTTATCCGGATTAAGCAGAGCGCCTGTGTAACCTGCTCTGTCGTTTGAATTCTTATTAAACCCGCCTGTACTCATCTCTATTTTAGCATTTCTTATGGAATAGATAAGCGGAACAATTTGCCTTATCTAAAACTTCCTGTCTAGTTTGATAAAAGTTACGGGTCTAATTTTGATTAAAGGAGGGTAACCAGAACATTATTGAGGTAGGTTTAGGGACTAAGTTTATTATTTATAACTATCTCTTTAAAGTAAAATTCGATAATACTGAGAGTCTTAACAAAGTCGTCTACCATTGCAAATTAAAAGTTGTTTTGAACTTATAATAAACAAGTATCACATAAAAGTAAAGTTTAAAATTTGAGGCATCAAATTTTGATACAGTTTCGCATAAAGAGATAAGCTCGATCAAAGGATTGCTTTCAAAGTGGTTTACCTTGCGAACATATTTAAGTTTTCATGAAGTGAGGAAATGGAAAATAAATTGGATTTGTATAAGTTTCTTAAAAGCTACACACACGGGGAAATATTTACTTTGTTCTAGCCTAGCCGGGATTATTGCAGTTCATTATAAGACTAACTCGGCGGTCTAATGGAAAACCTGGTGGCGCGTTTCTGACTACGCTATATTTTTCATGTTGAATCAAAACAGTTTAAACAACATAAACAGCTAAGTTGAACGTATTGCGTTATGAACTAAGAGCACTGTTGCGTGGACCGACTAGCTGTATAAATGGAACGAGACAACTTTAAAAATAATATTAAAAGGAACGTTTTGAAATAAATGCCTATTTTTGCAAAAAACTGAATCTGTTGATACAACAAAAAGGCATACTACCAATTTTAGAACTTCTCAACCGTTATTAAGTAATATAAAAGTTACCTTTCCTTTTGTTCTCGAATTTTTCCCTAAACTGTCCCCAAACAAAAATAAATCGCATCATCCTCCAACACGTAGAATATTAAACACAAAGGTTGATAATGTTTAACAAGCAGACAGTTCTGATACAAAGGGGAAACACATTAACATACAACTTCACCCGACGCGCCGGTGAGGAGTTCGAAACATTTTCGCATAAACTTTTCTATATACGAAACGCTATTGAAAGCTCCTCTCGGAGATTAACACGTGCCGTGAAAATACGCGTTCAAGGATTACCCCTTCCCTCGCCGAGTGCGAAGTTGTCTTGTTATAATATGCCGCTAACAGCTAACACTGAAAAATTAATGCACTTCCCCTCTTGCCCGCGGGAACGCTACACGTGCGGGCAAAAAATTGCCTGATCAATTAAACTGGCTTCATGATACGCTTGATTGACCATTTTTGACGTGGTGATTAAAAAAAACTGAAATTATTTGTTGTAAACCGGATTTTGTGCTTTATGATTTTATTTACAATTTGTGCGAGAATTATGGGTATTCTGAATGAAAATCAATGACTGGATGCTCAATGCAAATTAGTTTTTTAATAATTTTCGGTGTGAACAATATATTTTACAAGAAACAAGAGAAGACAAGTGACAAATAGAAGTGTCATATTTTTTCATATAATTTAGGAAGCTTGCAAGAAGGTTTTATCTCCAACATTTCCCCGGGCGTTATATTTTACAAAAAACAAGTGAAGACAAGTGACAAATAGAAGTGTCATATTTTTTCATATAATTTAGGAAGCTTGCAAGAAGGTTTTATCTCCAACATTTCCCCGGGCGTTGAAACCAATGGTTTCAACCAGATTCTGAAGACACAGGCAAAGGGCAGATTCGGTTGAATGCCCGTCGAACGACTCCAGTAGACGTCCGAATGTCAGCTACACGGGCGATACCATCCGTTCCTGGATGAACAGCCACGATCCGTCCAAGTCTCCACTTCAACGGAGGAAGATCGTCTTCCTTGATCACCACCAAGGAGTTCAGCATCAAGCCATCCTTGCAGGAACGCCATTTGGAGCGTTGTTGCAATTCTGCAACATACTCCTTGCTCCATCTGCTCCAGAAATGCTGGCGAAGCTGCTCGATCCTCTGGTAACGAGACAGATAATTGGCAGAGCTATCCTGGTAATCAGGTTGCGGCAAAGAAGTAAGTGGCCGTCCCACAAGAAAATGTCCTGGCGTGAGCGGAGTATAATCTGCAGGATCTGAAGACAACGGCGTCAATGGACGAGAGTTCAAGATGGCTTCAATCTTGGTTAGTGTGGTGTACAGCTCCTCAAAAGTCAAGTTACAATTTCCCAACACTCTCTGAAGGTGATACTTTGCTGACTTGACACCCGCCTCCCAGAGTCCACCGAAATGTGGGGTGTAGGCGGGAATAAAATGGAACCTTATTCCGTCGTTTGCTGCACTTTCACCCAAGGACAAACTATTTAATTTTAAAAATTTGGAAAGGTCGTTGTATGCACCGACAAATGAGGTACCGTTATCGGAAAAAATATCAGCAGGTTTACCTCTCCGAGAAATAAACCGATACAAAGCCAGTAAATAACTATTGCTAGTTAAATCACCAACGAGCTCCAAATGAATGGCCTTGGTTGTGAAACAAATAAAAATAGCGACATACACCTTTACTAACCTACATCCACGGCCCTGGCGACTAGCACACATAATAGGGCCAGCGTAATCAACGCCTGTGCTTTCAAAGGGATAACCTGGACGAAGGCGTTCTCGTGGTAAGTTACCCATTAAGGGAGCTACAACCTTACCCTTCATACGGTGACACAAAACACACTTATGATAACAGGCTTTTGCCAACTTGCGACCTCCTATTGGCCAATAAGTTTCCCTAATGGAAGCTAATAATAATTGTGGGCCAGCATGCATCAGCCTTTTATGCTCAAAATTAAATAATAGTTTAGTGAAATCATGAGTGGACTGTAATAAAATAGGGTGTTTCTTACTATAAGCAAAATTAGAGTTATCGAGACGTCCTCCTACTCGCATTACATTATTATCGTCTAAATAAACATTAAACTTTAGAAGGGCGCTCTTTTTAGGTAAACTCTTTTTGTTCAAAAATAATTGGTATTCAGAAAATGACTGAATCTGACTCTTAATAATGACAAGAGTTAGTGCATCTTGTACCTCATCATGTGACAAGTATTTGGTTTTAGGGTAATGCTTTCTACATGACTTAATAAATCGTAATACGTAGGCAACAGATCGTACGAGCCGTGTGTAATTGGAATAACGCCTAAAATCAATTAAAACTTCAGGTTTCGAATCGTTTACAACATGTAATATGATTTTAGGTCGAGTCTCCGGTAACGATTGTAGTCCTGGGCTCGTAATTTGAGAAGGCCATTCAGACGAATCTAGTTTTAAAAAATCTGGTCCTTTCCACCACAGATCTGACTCCTGCAGATCACTAATATCCATGCCACGAGATATTAGGTCTGCTGGATTTTGATCTGTTGGGACGTGCCTCCAAGTACAGTTACCCGACTTATCCAAAACCTCAGCAACGCGGTTGCGCACAAAGGGCTGAAGTCTGGTAGGCATCATCTGTAACCATCCCAAGACAATGGTTGAATCAGTCCAACAATAAACCCGACTGATCTTCACTCGAAGTGAGCTCATCACCTTCTCGTGAAGACGAGAACCGACTACCGCACCACATAAGTCGCGGAATTGTCGTAGGCTTGATGGGAGCAACTCGACTCTTTGCCATTAACAAGCGAGCCATGTACTCACCCTTAGCATTAACACTGCGAATGTAGACGCAAGCACCGTACGCGGACTCAGACGCGTCTGTGAAAATATGGAGTTCTAACTCCGTAAATGAATTGCAGACTACAAGTCGCGGAATGCGAACATGATTTAAAAGAGGTAAAGATTTAATAATAATCTCCCATTGTTTACAAATCTCATTAGGTAATGGTTGATCCCATGATAATTTATCTAACCACATTTTCTGTAGCAAGATCTTCATAGTAATAACAATAGGACCTAACAGACCTAAGGGATCAAAGATTCGCGCAATAACGGATAACAAGTCACGCTTTGTGTACCTAGTCGAAGATTTAGTCAGACCTATAGGAAACCCTATCTCATCAGTGCCGATATGCCAACAGAGACCAAGCAACTTTTCTGGCTCATTTTGTCCAATGTTCAAATCGTATGACGCAGGGACAGCATTCGACAATAATTGAGAATCATTTGACTTCCACTTTCTCAATGGCATACATGCCGACGCAAGCGCTTTGGTGACTTCAGTGCGAATGAACTTTACTTCGTCTAAGTCATCCCCTCCGGTCAGCAAGTCGTCGACATAGAAGTCATGTTGGATGATTTCCGATATCTTAGGGTTCCTACAGTCGAGTCCTACTTGTTTAAGGCATCGTGTCGCAAGGAATGGCGCACTGGCCGTACCGTACGTGACGGTGTTTAATTGATAAACATTAATAGGATCACTAACATTATCACGCCAAACAATCTGTTGTAAATATCTGTCCGACGGGTGGACGACTATTTGTCTATACATCTTCTCCACATCCGCAGATAAAACATACTTGTGGACTCTAAAGCGAAGAAGTATAGACAATAGACCGTCCTGTACGGTTGGCCCAACCATCTGTAGGTCATTAGAGGACACTCCCGTCGAAGTAGAAGCACTAGCGTTGAAAACAACACGAAGTTTGGTCGTGGTACTCGACTCGCGTAAAACTCCCATATGTGGAATAAAATAACCCAAACATAAATTAGGTTTATTAATTTTTGTCATATGACCAAGTAACTCGTATTCTGACAAAAAGTCATGATACATTCTACTAAAGTTCGTCTTAACCTTTAATTTACGCTCTAAAGAATGTAAACAATGTGTGGCTTTATTAAAAGAATTTCCTAAAATTGAAGGATCTTTCTTAAGGGGGATGCGAACACAAAAACGACCATCAGACAATCGTGTCGTATTTGTAACGAAATTGTCTTCACACAATTTCTCTTCAGGCATATAAGAATTGGAAGACTTCGCATTCACCTCCTCTAATTGCCAAAACTTTGTCAATTCTGACTTGAGGTTTTCCCAGTCACCATCGCTGTCGGCAACCATTTTAGACATATTGCACTTTACGTCATTCGTCAGCAGTGAGATAGTATTCTGAGTAATTGGACCGGAAACTATCCATCCTAGACTGGTTTCACATAATATTGGTTTCCCGGTACCTAACTTTAGTCTTTGAGATCCTAACAAATCCCAAAAAAGATCAGCGCCGATTAAAATATCAACATCGGCAGGGTTATAAAAAGTAGGATCAGCTAAAGTAATATTCGAGGGTAAGTCGAAATCAGAAATATTTATCTGACGACACGGAACACTACTCGTAATGAACGGAAGAACAAAACAATTTAGTTCGAATACAAAGCTATCATCTAATGGCGTACCCTTAACCCGACATATTTTACCTACGTGCGAAGTGACGTTATTGATTCCAAGGATTGATCTATCTACCTGGCTAGTTTTTAAGTTAAGTTTATTGCACAACCTATCTGTTATGAGTGAAGACGTGCTACCACTATCGAGCACCGCGCGAGCGAGATGCACACACCCATTGTGGTCTCTTAATTTGATCAAAGCGGTTGATAACAACACATCTCGTCGCGTATGACCACACGGAGATGCAATGTTTGCGGATAAAGCTACGTTATTCGTTTCAGTCGTAGCAGACAAGTTATTCATCGAATTACCACTAGGTGTATTCGATACAGTGCCATTAGAATGTACGTGAACTAATGTGTTGTGCCTACGTTTGCATAGTTTGCAGCCTGGTTTTTTACATTTGTTAGCATAGTGTCCGGAACGAAAACAGTTAAAACATACCTTATAACTAGGTAATGATTTGAGACGGTCATCGTTACTCAATGCGAGAAACTGTGGACAATTATTTAATGTGTGATCGTTGTTATTACATTTAGGACAAGGTTTAGAAGCTGAGTCAGTGCTAGAATTGATAGGAGATTGTGCTACCATTGACTTGATCTTAGGACCTGATTTACCTGGTGATTGCGAATAATGATTGCGGGGGAGTTCCAGGGTCTCGATGAGGTCGGCTCGATTGCGTAAGAATTGCATAAATGCGTTAAACGTGATTAAGCCATCCTTGTCTATCCTACCTTTGCACTCCTCCCACTCACGATAGGTTTTTTGATCAAGTTTTCGTGTGACAATGTAGATTAAAAGTGTATCCCAGTGTTTCACAGGCTCCCCTAATGACTCTAAAGCTCGCAAGTCTTTATTTAACTGATCGATCAAATTCTTAATGGCAACAGAAGATTCTTTTGTAATTGATTCAATAGTAAATAATGAACTTATATGATTCTGAACCAGTAATCTTTTGTTGTCAAACCGATCACATAACAATGACCATGCCACAGAGTAATTACTTGAAGAAAACTCAATGGATTTGATAACTATAGCAGCTGTTCCCTCAAGTGATGCTCGCAAGTAGTGAAACTTATTGATTGCGTCTATGTCATCATTACAATGAATTAGGCTAGTAAAGGTGTCGCGGAATTCAAGCCAATTACAATATAATCCGCTAAACTTTGGTAACTGAATCGTTGGCAATTTAACCGGCTGCTTTATGCTAACACGAGTACTTTTACAACTTTCCATCGATTTATTATCTTTATTGTAGTCAGTCAGAATATTCTGGGCTCTAGATAAGGTTTTATAATAAATAGACTCGAACTCGGAACGCTGAGAATATTGTAAGTTGATGTCGTCAACAATGCATTCTAGACGTAACTGTACCTCATCATACTGCTCATACAACGCCTCTATCTTGCCCATGCGCAACTGCAACTCGGACACATCACAGCTAGATAGCTCCTTGTCCTTGAATGAGTCCAGAAAATTGAGGAAACTAGTCAAGCGACCTTTGAAGCTGCCTCGCTTCTTAATTAAATCCTTTTCCTCAGACATTCTGGGAGACGAGTGTTGTCAACCTGGCATTGATACAGGAATATAAAAATTAAAACAACAATATAATTTCAATAATTATACGCCTAGCTGTAGTCTATGCCCTTTCTGACTGCTAACTATAATTTATAACAATGACTTGTACTAATATCTAACACTCAAATATTTTTATTATGTCAAGATACTTGTTAAAAATTAATACCACTGTTAAGTAGTTATGTAATTAGTTACAGCTTAATATAATGTAAGTTTAATAATGTAGCAAAATAGCTAACTATACTGTTAAAAGTATGAGTTTAAACTTAACATTGCTGTTGAATAAAATACTAATCACAATGCAACAAAGTACCTAATGATTTTACTCAAACACAATATAATTGGTAATTTAATAAAATAGTACTGACCTTAGTATGACTACTTATATATACTACCTGAGTGTTGGGTGACGATATTAGCGTAATTATAACTGTACACCACTAACTAACTTGCTTGAAATCAATCCAGTTCTCCAGCAGTGAACTCATGAACCTCCATTCAGCGTGGAAGTCAGTCTCTATTCTTTTTCTTGAAAATAATCGCTGATCTTCTTAATTATATTTCATCCGGCTCGTTATGGACCATGTGCGAGAATTATGGGTATTCTGATGAAAATCAATGACTGGATGCTCAATGCAAATTAGTTTTTTAATAATTTTCGGTGTGAACCATATATTTTACAAAAAACAAGTGAAGACAAGTGACAAATAGAAGTGTCATATTTTTTCATATAATTTAGGAAGCTTGCAAGAAGGTTTTATCTCCAACACAATTTAATCAGAGTTTTCAGATCAAGACATATTTTGAGTTTTTGTAAAAGTAAATCAACACATTATGTTGGTCCTTAATATTTTGACTTACCTTCATTCAAAACTCAAGGTCATAAGTACCACAGAACAGAGAAATATAGGGTCCAACTTAATAAATTGCTGCAAATGTAGGAGCTATTTAATTTCAAGGTGTTATTCCGTCGACCACAAACTTAACTGCACAAGACTACACAAACCAGACGAAGACGTAGAGATTTCCTCACTAAAACGCCCGCGAAATTCTATAAGATTTGGTTTTAATTAATTTGCAACAAGCGCTACATACACAATACAAAATAGATTTATACCTCCTTCAACAGCAGTGTTGCGAACTCATTGGCAGATATACCGTTCTTAACCACGTCAGCAAATAGCAAACATGGCAATGAACAGTGGAGTCATCCCCGCAGCTAACTAGATCTTTGAGCGCAGTTTGGACTTCGGTTTGATCGTGTTTGCTCGCTGCTCACTAGTTAGACTGCGAATTGCGGATAGCTTCTTTGTGTTCCCGAGTCGCAACTTCGCTAACTAGCTGCCGGTGACTGATTATGAACAACCGAAATTTAGATTTACGAAACCATAATTACAAACACGAACACCTCTAATACTTTTTTATTTTTTATATAAATCGTAAAATACAGGTCGATATTCGATGTTGGGCACAACCCTGTCAATTAAACCAGTGACAACGCGAGTTCGTTTCAGCATATCAGGTCGGTATATTCGCATCAATGTCTTCATCAAATGGTTATGGATTTCCCATTTGCTAGGCCTAAGAGGCACGTTCAAGTATGACTTCGTAAGATAATTGACGCCATTCCTTTGTAAGTGTGTCTCGGGGGCGCCACGCATCTCCATTTCTACCGGCAAGATACGTTCATGATGGAGGGTGTAGCTAGATTTGACGTTATTAGTCATCTGTCTTTTATCAGGTAGTTTTTGTAAAATCTTTTCGAGCAGCTTACTTTGCTTTCGTGATTCATTTTCTGTAGTTTGTTTCAAAAGAGCATCATGCACTACTTTTTTGTGAACTATCGTATCGATTAAGTCTTTCAATTCGGGAGTCAAGTAATTTCTTGTTTCGAAGTGCTCTGGCGGCTTGTGATCTGCTATTCCAACTTCTTCTTCAGGTATGTTATAACGAATTTTTCGAGGCGGCGCGGTTGTCAATTTGTTATTTGTTTCTTCTTTCACTATATTTTGCACGTGCTGAGCTTCATGAATGGATTTTACTTGACCGATCTTGTTTTTACCGTTTTCATTATTGTCATAGGTTATATGGTCAATAATAATCTCGGGATATTGGTGCAATATGCTTAATTGCTGATTCTGATGACTGTTTGATGTATGTGCATTTAAATTGTTGGTTATAGTTATGTTGGTTGTATTTAAATGTGATACTATTTCTTTTTCAATGAAATCATTTATGAAATAGTTGTTTTCTCCTACGTCCCCTGACCGTGCCTTAAATTCTGAATACACATTTTCTTGACCGTGTATACTCGTATGTCTAGGTATAAATTGGTTATGATAAGATTTTCTAGCACTTGCACCTGGAAACTCTTCTGAATTCGGACTATGAGCTTCATTGGAAATTTCATGACTTTGATCAGTTGTATTCGATTTAAAATTAATAATTGGGGGCATGTAAGTCTTAATGTAATATATATTTGAATCATTTCCTTTTTCTGTTTCAATATCAGGAGTTAAATCCTGTATGTCTGCGTTGGGGATCGTTTCATTTATTTGTTGGGTTTGAAGTATCAATTTATCCAAAATTTCATTAATATTTTCTGTACTTATACTTTGCTCCGGTATTAAACAATGAACTGTTATTAAAACAAGCATATGGAAAACTGAAAAGAGAAACGAAAATTATTTTAACTTAAAAAAAAATAAGGCAATACAGTAGACATCTGGGTATATTAGTTATAGAGATTTTGACAATAGACGTAAAGAAAGAAACACAAAGTAAATTATGCTACACGACCACTTGACACTTTTTTCCAAGTTATATCTGACGACAGCGAGAAGGGATTAGCCGTTTCCAAAAGTAGTGACAGGGTGTGACAAATTAATAGTAGATTACAATAATGTGATCTTACACAGCGTGAGTCCCATGTTAATCGCCATTCTGCCAGATTACCACTGAATGGAATACTGGTTTATTATTGGCTCAATTGTGCTTGATCGCTAATTAATTAACCGTTATCGCATTAATTCCTCTTCGGACTTAATTAAGGGGTTCTTGATATGCGTGAAGATTTTCATCTAAATATTACTCAATTACGTTCTACATACTTCACATTTCGACATTAAATGCTGTTTCAGGTAGAGAACGTGAGCAAATTAGAAAAATAGTTTTTTTTTTTGATTATTTGACTGGAATGTTGGTCTAGTGGTTAGTGGTCTTGACTACTACAGTAGAAGTTCGGTTCCCACCCAACACAAACGTTTGTGTTATAAGCACGATCATTTGTTCTGTGTCTGGGTGTAATTTATCTATAATATTATTTGGAAATATATAAATATTTTTCTCAATAGCCTAGTAGTCATACCACAAGCTCAGCTTTGTTTAGGACTAGATGGTGTTTTGTTAAAGTTGTGGAATATTATTATTATTTCTACACAGTCAGTTTTGATTCGCATAAAAAATGTTGAATAATTCATAATATTTTCAAAGCAATGAATTTGCGTCCAAGTTTTTATCCAAAGAAGCTCTTGAGGTAGTAAAGAATATGTAATTAACAGAAAACAATATTATGAAACTTGCTTATTAAAACTGTTACTATAAAAACATCAATCGAGAAGTTTTTCCATGAAAACGGCAAGTTAATGGAACTTTTAATTTGCATTATAACAATTTACAAGCGATTGGAACTGAAAAAAGCAATCTTAGTTATCGTTGCCTTGGCCGACAGCGAGCCGGCTTCATGAAGTAAACAGCCGCTTCGTCCTGCATTTCAATCGACTGTATTTGTATTTTATTGCGGGGAACTCTGAACTGAGTCCAAACGCCACGAACCAAAGCTTTACGTTTTATTGAGTTCTTTTATGAGATTTAAGCAATAATGGTTCGTTTATTAACGGGCTACTAATATTTAATTAGTATTCTAGGTTCCAAAAATATTTGGATATGGGTTTTGTCGAGTAATATATGCGGTTCTAAACGTCCCACGCAGTAATAAATGTCAGTATAAGCACATTAAGAGGTGACTCGTTTCGTAAAGGTATTAGAACTAGCCGGTTTGTCACGTATAAATATGGGTGCAATGCAGACAGAACACATGCCAACCGCATCTTGAGAAGAACTGTGCCGCTACTAAAACAAACACATTTCATTGCAGGGATAATTTTAAGCTTGGTGTCAATAACTATAGGTTAGTACTTTTGAATGTTGACTTACGTTACGTTACGGAGAGTCTTATACATTTTTTAAGCTATTATTCTTCAGGCCTTGAGCGTGGAGACCGAATCCAGAAATTCCGTAATGAAAATAAACTAACACCCCCCACTCATTTGTTTTCTTATCGGTCACCACGCTCAAAAAAGTATCAAAGAAAAAAAAAACAAAGGAAAAAAATACTGCATAAATAAAAAATTATAATTGCATAAGTTGATAAAAAATGCTATGCAATAGCTTTACCGCGGCAGTCCCCGAGTGACACACGTCTTTTTTTTGTTATGGATAAGCTCGCGTTTGACCATTATCTCACCTGATGGTAAGTAAAGATGTGACCGACGATGGATCACGCTTCTTTAGAAGCAATATATCTAAATATACATCTCGACACCCTAGTGTCCTGTACCTTTGCATACGAGCGGTAGAAACTAAATTGCAGAGGCTTTTTGAACATTTTTCATGGAACGTGGTATCATCCGACGATTATGCTTGTACGCACCTAAGGATAATCCCTGGTTTGTGGGAAACTATTGCGACGTAGGAAAACGAAGATATAGGGCTATGGTTTTGGTAGTCTTAAAAGGACTGTGGTTACCAGGAAGGAGCCTGAACACTGTTACTAATACTTATATACATCGTAATCGCTAATAGGTCCAATTGACATAGCAACAAGGGAGTAACATATTTACAGAGAGTCATTGATAATACCTATCTATAATTATCAAAATCAAAATAGGTTTCGAAAAGTTTACTGCATTCCAACTCATCTACCTACATCTGGATAAAGTCGCGTTAATATTTTTTTTTAATTAATATAAGTAGTTACTACTGAACGTTTAGGTACTACATTACAAAAGCACGATATTTACAAAAACTTTAAAATAAAACGTAAAACAGCAGTAAATTCTTAAGTCTGCAGGATGATGGCGGTATAAAAAATTCTATTAGAAATCCATTAACTTTTTCCATTTCAACAGCCGTCTAATTTAATTGCTAACGTTTCTCGATGTAAAGTTACAATAGCGGTCTAATAAGTCTGTATTATTCTTTTATACAACCAATTGTATGACGTTGTGTTCGCGTGTAAGTGAATTCTTTAATAGAACACCAAAGTTATGGCAGTTTGTCATTTAGGAATGCAACCTATTTTGAAGAGTTGATTAATTGCTTGTCTGGATATGATAAGTCGTATCTATGCATGTAAATAAAATTGTAGTGTCTGTTTGTAATATAAGAATATATACATTATTATTCGATTTCTTTTTATCTGTTATAAACTAGTACTTGACTGCGATCCCGCTTAATGGTAAGCAGTGATGCAATCGTTGATGGTGAGGCGCACTAGTTTATTAAGAGCCTGTTCACTCTAGCCACCCAAGCCGAGCCTTGAAGACACCCAAATTATAATCAGACGGGAAGACCGCAGCAAGCAAACTATTCCAGTCCTTTGATGTACGCGGTATAAATGACGAGGCGAAACGCTTAGTCCGGACCGTAAGTGTTTCAACAACGTAATGGATGCTACTAAAAAGACATTCTTTAAAATTTTGGTCTGTCTATGTCTACGTCTATTTGTATATCTATGTCTGTCTGTCTGTCTGTCTGTCTACGTCTGTCTGTTGTTCCGGCTTATGTCCGAAATGGGTTGACAGATATTTTTAATAGGATTTTCACTGGTAGATAGCCAATATTATAATGCGTAACTCAGGTTAGCTTAATTTTATTAAAGTAATTAGGAAACCGAAATAAATAAAAAAAACTTCTTGAAATTTTGTCTCAATGGAATTGATCTCGAGTTATATGCAGACGAAGTCGCGGGCACCTGCTAGTCTTGTAATAAGTTAATAGGAGACATTAAATGTGTTTATGGATAAAAACCGGCCAAGTGCGAGTCGGACTCGCCCATGAAGGGTTCCGTAGCAGCAAGTAACATAATACAAAAGCTCTTGTAATGTGTTGTAACTTTGATCGATGTTATTTTTTTCGATTTATGACGCATTAAAAAAAAAACTACTCACTAGATTTCGTTCAAACCAATTTTTGTTGGTAGTTTTTATAGTAATGTACATCATATATTTTTTTTAGTTTTATCATTCTCTTATCTTAGAAGTTAGAGGGGGGGGGACACACATTTTACCACTTTGGAAGTGTCTCTCGCGCAAACTATTCAGTTTAGAAAAAAATGATATTGGAAACCTCAGTATCATTTTTGAAGACCTATCCAAGACCTATGAAGGGTATCTATTACCCCACACGCATGGGTTTGATGAAAAAAAAAATTTTGATTTTCAGTTCTATGTATGGGGACCCCCAAAATTTATTGCTTTTTTTCTATTTTTGTGTGAAAATCTTAATGCGGTTCACAGAATACATCTACTTACAAAGTTTCAACAGTATAGCTCTTATAGTTTCGGAAAAAAGTGGCTGTGACATACGGACGGACGGACAGACAGACAGACAGACAGACAGACAGACAGACATGACGAATCTATAAGGGTTCCGTTTTTTGCCATTTGGCTACGGAACCCTAAAAATGGACACATAAAAGACGCGTTTTAATCAATGAAAATAAGATTACTAACATAATACTGAAGAGTTGGTTTGTTTGTCTCAAATTATTTTTTATTTTTTTTTAGTGCAGAGAGTAATTGTATCTAATAAATAAAAAAATGTCCATCATGAACCGGTGGCAATTGACGTACGTTTGGTGGCCACACTTCCAGAAATGCAATCGGTACAAAAACTGTAGGCAATCGACTCGGCGCCTTAGCTCAAGACCTTGAAGCTTTGAGTCAACGAATGCATCATTTCAAACGATCCTCTCGGCTCTTTTCTCAATTCACTAAAGCGCATCAAGTCCGTAAATTATGTCGCGTCTTATTCCCCCTCGCCCTCGTCCCTCATGATATTTCCACATGTGAGACTATTGTGTGACGTCGTATATTTTTCAATTTTAAAAATAAATTGATAAAAAGAGAACCGCAATTTCAAAATTAGTTTTCGAACTCGCCAACAACAACCTTATTGAGCTAAGGAAATTTTCGTTAATAGTTGTCGATCGAACTATTTTGCAACAAGCCGTCTCAATAGGAGTGAAATTCTCTGCCGGATTCTGTTTTCTGTTACAACCTAGGAGTCTTAAGGTCATGAGTGAATAGGTTACTTCTAGGCAAGTGTTCTCCATCGTCGACCACATCATCGCTTACCATCAGGTGATATAGTGGTCAAGTGCGAGCTTATTAATCATATCACAGTAGCTTAGCTGCAGCATATGTCTAGTTTAGAAAAAAAATGTTAATCAGTTTTGTTTTAATTTTTTAGGATTTAGCAAAATTTTCAGGATGCAAAGTGCCTTCCACAAATAAAATCTCGGCAGGTAGATAAACACAAACAATTTTACAGAGTGATTAACAATTGTATCAAAACCTTGTCCGCATTGTGCACGTTACCGGTAGCCACGTGGTCCTATGAATATTTGTCCACTGCGACTGCTGGAATAATTGAGGTGTACATTTTCACTTTGTTCCGTTTCCATTCGATTAAAATCGTTGTACCACACTTGTACACGACCTATTCGGTGTTTACTAAACGATTTGAACGGTTCACCGGGCCGCCCAACTGGCTGTGATTTTTTTTATTTTTTTTTTTTTAATATAGCGAAATCCAAATAGAACTAAATTAGAGACGAATGACGCTAACAAATATTTTTCTACTATCTAATTTTCCATAGACTGTTTGTGAAATTTAAGTCTGAATATATTTTTCTTTATACGAGATGTTTTCAAATTGATGTCGATAATAGAAACTGGGAAACGTAACGGTTGTTCGAAGCACACGTATTTAAAGTCTTAAGTTTTATAAAGGTCGGTTACAGGGTAGTTTCAAATATATTGGCTACTGGGTCTCGCGAGTCGTCAGAGTACATTTTATGAGCATCTAATAAAAATTTTATCGTGTAACAGTAAAGAAGCAATCAGTCTGTTGGATATTGGCCTGCGGGGTCGGTAAACACGTGGATTTTTATGCCCGTTCGCAGTTACCGCCATTCATAGATTCGCATATAGAACCACTTTTGTCGATTACCTACTTAGCTAGAACTTGTCCAAGTTGAAATATCCTTTAAGCCATTAGAGGCGCATCTTACGGAACCGTGAAATGTAAGCGTTTTCCGCATCACTAAAAGTTTTACATTTTTCAGTCGGTACAAGTTTATTTGAAGTCCTTACTCCGGTTTCTTGATATTACTCTTAGGTGACCAAGATATGGAAGAAAAACAAGGTATTTAAGCTCCTTACAGTAAGCTGACTTTGGTAGCTCGGCTGCTCATGGTCTTGAAGGCGACTCGTTATTTTCAATGCAAGAAACTTTTCTAGGGCGTGACTCTTATGCGACACAAATATTTATTTAAGCTCTGCATTTTGTAATATCTCACGTAAAGCTGTTTTGTATGTTTGTAGGTAAATAAAATACTGCCATTGGTTTTCGAGAATCTAAGGCCATGCCCGTAATAAAGTAGGTAATACCAGTCTAAAAACATATCAGTTATCTTGACTAATCATTATTGTCACACTAATATAATAAAACAAAAAGTTTTTAAGTAAATGTGTTAACATAAGTACGTTTGTTACTCCTGCACGCTCAAACGGATTTGGATGAAATTTGACACACGGGTAAAGGTAGAACTACATTGCGTCACCTGGGTCACGTACGCCGATCTGGGGTGCTATTCTCTAAGAAAACAGCCTTGAGCTCAGCGCTGGCACAGCGACGAGTCGTGAGCGCAGTACATTGAATTAACAACCCAATGCTCCTTTACATTGGATTGTTAATTCAATGTACTGCGCTCATGACTCGTCGCTGTGCCAGCGCTGAGCTGAAGGCTGTTTTCTTAGAGAATAGCACCCCTGGGCGCGTCAGTCTCCATACATTTTATATGACAACTGGACTTGCAGAACTACAATAGATCCACGCCACGCGACGGCCTGCTACGTACAAAATCAGACATGGTCCGCGTGTGCATCGGTCTAATGTAGGTTCTCGCATAGGTTTTAGAATACGTTGTCTCTTTTTTAGCCCTTGTTTCCTTGACATAATGTACTACCTACTTTCACATGAGTGATGGTAATGCTGCAAAAGCTGGAAGGTACTAGGTAGATATAAGTAGGTCTTGTTTGACTTTTTATGTATTCATCTGAATACTCGTAGAAGCATTCCTTGTAACATGCGTTCTTCTGTAAGAACCAACTAAAGTGGTCGAGGTACTATTGCAATATAATATTAACTCTTACCACTTGTCACTGATGTTTATGGGGTGAATCCTGATGAACTGTAGTATATAGTATAGCAGTATAGTATATGTATATAGGTTAACCTATAACAGACACCAGCTCCCCACATTCACTTGACTCAAAAATGTTCCTACAAGTTATATGAATTCGATAAATCCACTCTTTGAGGAGTGGCTGGAAAGACTTCTCGGCGTCCTCGCACCTTCCGCATGACGTAGATCCTCATCGGACATGGTATGTTTCACGCTTCTTCAAGGAAATGTCAGCAAACCTACTTGGGCCATGGGTTCGCTTCTGAAAGAAAAACCCGAGGCCCTAGAACGCAAGAGAGAGAAGGAACATAGGTGTAGATTTTAGTCAGTAAAAGTCTGCTCTACCTTGGAGCGAGAGAAGTCATAGCATAATTTCCCAACTAAAAAAAAGTTACATATATACCTACCTACAATGTTTAATCTAAGGTCTTGTTTTGTGAGAGGAAAAATAAACGTAGATTATTGCTAAACTCGTAGATTATTTTATTATCTTATTTGACCATTATTTTTATTAACCACAGCAAAACAAAAATTTTTTGGGACAGAACAAGGCACAAACACAATATTTAGGTACCACGAAACAAAAATAAAAAATAATCTTCACTTCATCCGTTTACCAAACGAGTGCACTAGAGAATCAAACCATTTTAACCTAATAGGTAGGTGCTTATATCTTTCCCATTATAGTTATATTTTATTAGATACAAAACCCACTAGTTTTTTTAGCTTCCGCGTAAAAACCAAAGGTCATCGACCCACTTTATAAACTAATCTCACTAACACAAAAAGAGTCAGGTTTATAATAGTGTTGCAAAAAATGCACTATAAATAATTGTAAAACTAAAAACAGCTGTTCAAATACAAATAAATTTAAACTGATGGACGTTTTTATAGTGTCCATGGTTATGCAGAGGGGCGCTGACGCTGCGTGGACACTGGAGATCCCAGGAACACCCGCACAATCACGCACGCCCCTGGCACCGTTTGACTAGGCATTACCCACGTATACTAATATGTTTGTGAGTCCGTCCGTCCGCCTCTGTACACAGCGCCAGAGAAGCGATCCGTCCGTTGGCGATTTAATTTTACAAATCATTGGGTTTTTTAGGCATGTTATTTAAGGACTGTAGAGCCGACTACGTCAAAGTCTAGCGTCAACACCAAGGCAAATACCGTTATCAATTTATACAGTCTTCAATCATTCTAGTTCAACTGCATTCACCGATGATATCAGCTTCCTAGCGATTATGTTAACTCATAAATATGAGAATCTACCGCAAACACACCGACTGTGCGGGCTAACGGTACCGTAAATGTATTCAGCTTAATATAACTTCAAACGAGTTCTAAAAACAGTAAAACAATAGCCCAACTTATAATAGTGTGTTCGATGCAATTGGCAGCTAATTTCTTGTTCCACGACCAACCAACACGCTCATTGCGTCAAAATTTTAATCGGTTCTCTTTGTCAGGAAAATTCTTTTGTGAATGCAAAAAAATAAAAAGTTACGCAATCGGAACAACAACTTTGTAGCAAAACGCGAGGGGATCGCGTTCGTACCGGTTTCGAGCTCCGTTCTGTATAATAAAAACGGCACAAACTTTTAAAGTAACCAGAATTATTTATAACACATGCGTATCTGGTATCAGCACATTCAAATCAACGACATCCTTTAACGTTTTTCTGCTGTATAAATTTTGGTACTAGACTATGTTGGTATTATTAATAGAGCTGTTCTAAATTCTAAACATACAAAAATTACAAGTTAATGATATTTTATTACTCACATGTGCCGTTGGTTATAATTCGTATGATAAAGAACGGCACATGTGTGCGTATAGACGCCAAAAAGTCTGACCATCAGTCTATCCAAAATCCAAGGAGTATAGTGTTGCCGGTTGTGGAGGTCTGATAGGCTATGTAAAACATAAGCATTCAGCCACATCCGGTTAGAAAAGGTTAGGGAGATAATGATGTGCACCTGTAAAGTTAATGTGTGCAGGCTAGATTGTTAGCTTAGAACTTACAACATAACTTTGTAATTGTGTCATCTTAGAGTCTGTCTAATAAGTCAACCGACTTGGGTAATTATTAGGGTAAAATGAAATCTGATGTAGTCAACGCTGGTTCAATAATCAAAGTTGATTAAGAGATCTTGATCTTGATCTTGTTTACTTATATAAAAACCTTATAAAAATGATCAAATATAAGTATTTTTTAAATAATTAAATATTAGACCAAATTCCTAAGTCGGTTGACTTTTTAGACAGACTATAGGTACATGTGTTCATTGCTTCGTCATCAAAGTCATCTACCGTTTTAAGACTTCCGAAATTATAAAGTCGCATTTTATCATACAATCCCACAGTAAAACCTATTCCTATTTCCATTTCCACAAGTTAAGTGCGAAATTAACAGCACCTTATTGTACGGGAGTGCCATAAAGGTGGTTATATTAAAGTATCTGCTTAGGCGCATAATATTACCGGCGTGCTCGAGATGTGTGGCCGCCCGAATCCTTAGCCGCGACGCGCGTCTCTCCGTGTGGCAATAAACTCCCAGTTATGTCATAATATGCATATGTGATGAACTCGCCAGAATATGACTACAGTAAACTCTGTGAATCAGTCGTACGGAACCTAACCATAATTTTAATACCTCGACACACGTAAAATGTGAATTCAACGTATTTTTATTAACATCTTGGACTCGAGACTTGAAATACGTCTGGGGCATGTATACGAGGTGTGAAACGTACCTTCATGTTTCATATATATACAAAATTCAAAATGACCTACAGACATTCGTGGTATCGTGTTTACAAAGACTTTAATCTTCAAAAGTGATGTAGTACTTGTTTTTGGCAATTTGATTAATTATCTAAATAGAACAACAACGAGGTGATCGCGTGACATGTGTGTTCAGGGTCATAGGTTCGATTGTTATCAGACATCGTAGGTTACATCCAGTCAGTGTCAATGTGAGTCTGAGTCTTAGGCTGATAGCCATTTAGTTTTCTATATTCATAAACATATAAAAAGTTGTAAAAACCTGACATCTAAATCCGCCTATTCTGTTAAAGTCCTAAGACCTTTTGAAAAACCCGTAGTTCATTATTATGACCGGTTCTCGTCCAACACCATTAAGATACTCATTATATTTTATCTAACTTGTTTATTTTAAGAACATTCTCACCATTTTAATATACGGTGTAGTATAAAGTCGTGATTCGCTGTTGCAAAAAATTGTATTTCCGCTACGCAATAAAAACTGGAGATATTCTAATAATAGTTAGTGATAGTGCTCCAGCCCTCGCATCCAACTTTATACCGGTTTAGAATAAATTATTACGTCGCTGGCTCGGCGCTAATCACTGCCCCAATAATCGAATAAAAGACGCATCGTGTGCGCGCACCGGCGCACCGCTCCCCACAAACATACACATGTTGTTTTTGCCAATCGTATTAATTTCATAAATAATTAATAGGGCATATTTGGATCGGTGAGTGGACACAGATGGAAATGCACTCGCCAAATTGACTGATAACCGCACTCGGGAAAGGCTAAATACCTGCTAATGATAGTCCGATTGATGCTTTCAACGGTATGGGGAAGCGCAAAAATTGCAATTACCAATATTGAAATAACAATTTTACTCAGCAGTCAATGTTGACAGTAATGATTTCTCTGCTTAAAAATGTACAGCCCATGACTTTTTTATCGCCTGGTGAAGTAAAATAGCTCGTGAATTTTCAAATGTCAGTAATCACTTCGATATCTACAAGCGCTATTTGGGAATCTGTCTCGTTCCAATATGTTATTAATGAGCTGAGCGCTGTTTAATTATATCTGTGACTGTCTGCGCCTGTCTGGCTAGCAGCTGGGTAGTTAGCGTCGCCGTGTAGTGTGCACTGCTGTCTGAATATAATGCAGGTAGGTATACATCAATAATTTGTAACAGCGCGTTGTCAGACTACATAATTTGCACGTAGTCGATGCTAATCAACTCTCATTAAGCATATTGATGTTTCAGTTTCAGTGTTACAATTATTCGTGTTTGCGACGTGCAATCATATTTGGCGGTAGAGTCTACGAGCGAAGAGCCAGCGGGCCTGGGTGAGCGGCTCGCGATGGACTCATGCTCGGCTATTAACTCCGCTTAAATATGTGATCGCAGCGGCTTTGTGTTGCGTGTTAACTTTACATGCTCGCGTTAACAACACGTCCGTTAGTTAGATTGAATATAGAGCTAAATTTTAATCGAATCGTTTGCGGGTGCGGTAAAATTTGTACAAACAAATTAACGCGAGGTGCGATTGGAAAATCTGAACAAACATTCAATACAAACTGAATTTGAATTTTGACGTACATTTGTATATGGAGGTAGCAACTGTTCGTCCTGTGTACTATTGACAAATTTAGCTTAGTTTTGTGTCCTTTTATGTACGTTTTTACTATAGATTTTTGGCACATTACATGCACGGGTACCTACTTTGATTTTCCAATTAATTTACTATAATACTTAATTATATTCCCTTTATTAATTTACCTATACATAATTTAATTGTTTTAATTTCTAGTTTATTCGATCTTTTTCTTTTTCTAATCATTTTTTTTTTCATTTGACACTAACATTTGAGTTATTGTAATTAAATTTTATGTAATCGACTCATCTCTTTTGATTTAATTTAAATATACTAAGTGATTTTGTAATTTTAAACAACCACTATGAATGGTGTGAATGCCCTTATTTGATGTGTTTACACGGAACCATCCTCTAACCACTTAATCTAGATTCTAACTTTATGAACCAGTTGTTGATGTGCCTTATTCATAAAAATTAATAAGTTTTAGGTATTATATTTTACTACAGTCAGGCAACAGTATACTATCATAAGTTTTAGATTCAAACTTTCTAAGTTTAACCCATAAATATAAAATGGGTCAATACCTAAACCAGAAAAGAAATCCAATTACTTTCTCACTTGAATCTAAATGACACACCAAGCAGTAATAAGGAGTAATATATTTAATTCCACATGACATTCATACGCGCACTAGAGCGCGCTTGAAAGGAAACTTATTCTTTGAAGGTACACAATTTTAAATCACAATAGACACCCGCCCGTATGGGACGCATTATGTAGATGCAACGAGCTCAATATTGAATGCGAGACAACCGAAAGAGTGTTTCAAAATGAGAGGTGCCTGAAAACAAACGGTTGACAAAAGAAAAAAAAAAGACTGGACCAAACTTTACCTTTCTGCGACGAAACGAGCGAGTTGGGGAACAAAAACTATTAATGTACAGGCTCTCACGGCCCGTTGAGTTGTCGGTGCGTTTCGTTTGATAATTTCCGTGTACAGCGAGCTTTAATCGAATGTACCGCCGCTCTCCCCCTCTCTGACCTCCCCCCATACCCTGCCCGCGAGCGCAATAAAATTGTTCATCTCGATTATCGCGGGCAGCGGGAAGATTGCACGATTTGGGAGCGACACTGTCCTGTAAACAAAATGCTGAAATACATTTTACTACTTATGAGGATTATCTACCACTAATATTGTTATGAGGACTATTCATTTATTAAGTACTTAATCATTAAAAAGAACTTGCAATATTGCCTGCTCATTATACTTCGGTAGGTACTAAGTAGTGTTTACGACTGCATACCTTCTTCTAAGTACCGTAGATTATTTTAATACTAAGTGCTTGCAATATCAATGGATTCCCATCAATAGTGCCGGTGATGGTGCTCGATCTGAAGACTTCAGGTATCAACCTAAAATCCTCGGTTCGACTAAGAAATTCTGAAAATTGGAGCAACAGAAATTTTAAAATAATAGCCACATTCTTTAAAATACGTATAACATTTTTTATTTTTCACGGTCACAATCATCGGATTGAGGGTAACAAATAGACATTTAGAGTACGAGTTTCTTAAAAAAAGGTACGCTGTTGTTACTGCTGCAAGCTTGCTCAGGACTTTGTAATACCCAGAATAAAAAAAAGCATCGAATAAAAATCCAGAACAACCCTAAGCAGCTACTTTAGATCTAACTTATGACTGCCATACACGAATCACTTCCCTGAAAACAAATTCCAAGTCCAACAGAAATCCAATTTCAAGGCAAACCTAAACCTTATTTTAAATCCACAGTCATACAATAAAACAATTAAATCCAGGCAGGTCGACATCGAAATTAAGCCCTGAGGGCGTTCCGCATCCGTCGTAATAAAACACATGCAAAGTTTTTCTTTGCGCAGAGTCGACTGGCCGCAGCTAACGGAAACGAAGCAACAGGCTTGATTAAAACACGTGTTTACAGAACGCACACGAGGCCGAACAAACGCAATAATACGAGGGAGCTACCGTCTGTCCGTTCGTCGTATCTAGCACTATGTACACTGTTTAGTTTAGACATTTGGTATGCACCTATGCACTGATCATGCTGGCAGGGTGTTGCTTTTTTTTGCTATAGAATCGAAAAGAGAATGGGAATTTGCCCAAGACCTTTATACTATAGAAATATAACTTATATCTATGCTTATAATACCCACAAGCTATATACAGGTGGTAATTTTTTTTCCAGGAGAACCTTTAAGTACCGACTCTCTTTTTGTGTCTTCAGAGAAATTGACCTAAAACGAGTAGGTTACTAATGTTGAGAAGCGAAGTTAAGGGTTTTTAGGTACCTATAGTGTATAGTAAGGTAGGGGATTTTCAAAAAGGAACATTGCTTTTAACATGACTATCGTTCGTTTTTAGTTAATGATCTAATAATTAGACATAGAAGTTATAAACAGGGCTGGTTTTTTACCTATTGTGCTGGGTTTGCGGTGCACATAGGTGCGGGGGTGCCGAGCACCGTTCAAGACCGTCTAATAACTATAAAGGAGTGCTTTTAAATTCGTGTAACCACTAAAAAAGTACGATTACATCCCGACATCATTGAAAATTGCATCATTCGCAACTGAATTTCCGTTTGAAAAACAAAGTTGACGGTGTTAAAAAAAAACTACTAACAAGATCGGGACAAGTCACTTTAAGCAGTCTGATATACTTAGTTGGAAGAATTAATTCTAGTTCAATCATAGATTTGACACTACCAACTACTTTTGGCATTTTAGTGAGTACTTAATACATTTGTAATCGTAACCTCGAGCCCTTCGGCAGCAGGAACTCTCGCGTCAGCCCACATACAGGCTATGATCCGTAGCGAGGAGGAATGGCAGGTGTCCGCCTCCTTCTGGGAAGCAGTGATGATGACGAAGTGTGAGAGAACGGACTTTCTCACGCCCTAGCCACCTGGATCCCGATCCCAATTTCTAGCGTGGGCTTGCGGACGGCGAACTGTGGATAGCTCGCCTTCCGGCTATCCGGTAACCATACGGACCGAGCCCGAGTCGTCCAGTGAGGCCCAGTAGGGTCGAAACCTACTGGAACCATGGATTGTGCGAAAGAGAACCCTGGGGTCCAGGAAATGAAGGCTTAAAAACATAGGATTGGGTTTTAGTTAGTAAAAGTCTGACACGCCCTCCCGCGCTCAGCCCTAGAACGGGAGAAGTTATTGGATGATTTACCACCTGTAAAAAAATCCTCTAGCTCTATTCTGATACCATATGCACCGTTAAATTTTAATTGTTTTAATCCCGTGGAGTGTCGATCCGGTACACTCCGTAGTACCGCGTAGTTTGTACCCAACGCCGACTATTACCTACAGGTCATTGAACTCACTCAGCTAACGTTTTCTTAAAGAAATTAATGTCGTACATGCGTAAATTAATACGAGTTTTGAAAAAAGGTACTTTATTTTTTATTTTATCTTTACAAATCGATAGTGTTTCATGTACCGGATTGACCCTTCACGGGATTAAAACGGTTAAAATTTTGCGGTGTATATTATGAGACTCAGGAAAAACATTTTTTAGAAATACACTTTTTTTTAGGTGGGGAAGTCATCCAATGACATCTCCCGCTCTTGGGCGGAGCGGGAGATAGTGTCAGACTTTTACTGACTAAAAACCCAATCCTGATCCTTCTTTGCCATTGTTCCAGGGCCCCGGGGATCTCTTTCACAGCCTCTTAACGTTAGCAAGTTATTATTACTTCTAGTAAGACAAACAGTTTTGACTGAGTAGGTAAAATTAATGAAAAATTTTTGAATGGTCACCTGGGCACACCGTACGAAGAAGTCTCTGTCCGCTTTTGTGCCTTCTTCTTCTTCTTCCTGCCCTTGTCCCATCTTATTTAGGGTCATTCTTCCCTGTCGTTTTCGTTCTACTCGTCATGCTATCACTAACTTCCTTTTCATTCATATCGCTCTTCACGCAATCCATCCATCTTTTCTTTGGCCTCCCTCTCCCTCTCCACCCATCCACATGTAATACTTATTGGGAAAAAAAATACCTTTGAAGTCATCCGTAAGCTGCAGCCAGATGACTTATACTTTTCTGGTTGATGTTGAGTCCTATAGTTTGATCACTGAACTTGGAAATGGATTGAGCTACTGGATAACGAACATTGTAAAATGGCAAAGCCACTGAACCTTACCAATGGTAAGTTACCATGACTTGTTATATTGTTGTGAGGGAGACGGATGGAGATATGCACCCTTTATAGTTCATCTCTTAAACAGTTCAGTTTAGATCGTAAAATGAATCGCGTTAAGAGCTCGTGGTACCACTGCAGGAAACAATCCGTGCCCCAGAGCGTTTTAAGACCATTTTGATCAAGCTGTGGGCTGCATGCAAAAATCTTAGGAAAACCTTGGATGTAGTTTAGAGTCGTCAGATCTCATAAATTACCCTCTGGGCGGTCGACTGTTGGGCAGTAAAATGTACGGTTTTAGTCACAAAAACTATTTGGAATATGACTAAACTCTGTAAAAGGATTAAAGAAGTGCGATCAAGGTGAATGAGATAACTAGTAGGTAATTTAGTCATCCTTAAAATTGGATAAGACATACTGACCTGGTGCTTAAACTAATTTCATCTTATCGCCCAGCCTTCTTCCCAACTAGCTTGGGTTTTATTTTTCAGTGTCTAAAAATCATCCATATTACATCCCCCACCCTTGGGCGGAGTGGGAGACAGTATCAGACTTTTACTGACTAAAAAACCCACTCCGTTCCTTCATTGCCTTTCATATCAGGGCTGAGCCTCCTTTTAAGAAATAGACCCTTGGCCCCAGTAGGCATCGACCCTGCAGGGCCCCTACGGTTGCTGACAACTCCTTAAGGCGCTCGGGAAAGCAGTGCGCGCCGTCGACTTGGGCTCGGTCAGGACGGTTACCGGACGGTCGGACAGCGAGCTACCCATTGCTCGCCGTTCGCAAGCCCGCGCTTACGGTGGCCGGAAATCGGGATCGGAATTCCGGCGGCGGCCGGGGCGTGAGCACCGTCGCCTGTTGCGGTCGTCCTCCTCCGGGTGGTCCACACAGTGGCGACGAATCAGGTGCAGGTATCTCCCAGAACTTACCATATCCGGTGAGAACCTGCGTCATGCGAAAGGTGAGGACGCCGTGAGGTCTTTCCAGCCACGCCTCAAAGAGGGGACTTACCGACATAATTGTGGAGTGCCCAAACTAGCTTGGGGTTGGCTTCAAGTCTAATCGGATGCGGCTGATGATCTGTTTTTCATGGAGTGACTGCCTATCAGACCTCTACAGCCCAGTCACAGGGCAACAGGATACCCCTTGGATAGACTAATAGTCAGACTTTCTAGCGTCCGACTTCTCGTTTCGTCCGTGAAATATCTACGAATGACAACCGGAATTAACGGCTATATACGTGCTTTCCAAGCTATAGCGTGACAGTTCGATATCTTTAGTGACAGTAATGTCTATAGATATCCATGGTTATGTCCTAGATAAACTTAGAAAACTACTTACATATGAATCATGGCCGACCACATCATCGCTTACCATCAGGTGAGATGGTGGTCAAACGCAAGCCCATCAATAATAAGAGTTGTCAGCAACAGCAGGGGCCCAGCCGGGTCGAAGCCTACTGGGGCCAGGGTTATCCGAAAGGGAACTCAAGCCCCGGTATGAAGGCTTGAAGGAACGGGGTGGGTTTTTTAGTCAGTAAGAGTCTGACACTATCTCCCGCTCCACCCAAGACCGAGGGTTGTCATTAGATGATTTTCCCCACCATAAAAAAGCTTATCAATAATAAATAAAAAAAATTGAAAATTCACACTGTTACATACCTGGTTGCGAATTTTCATGAATGAGAGGCGGGTGACTTAACCCATTCAGTCCATCACAACACTTAAACCCCAACCACTTAGACCTAAGATGTATCGTACCATCGGTAAAACAAGGACTTCATTGCAATTAACGCAAGACCCAATGGGGGTAATAAGCGTAGTATTCAAGTTATTTATGTTGAAAAATTGGAGGTCCTGTTGTACGACAATATGTAGGTACACTGTTTGTCATAATGCAATTGTATCGGAGTCATTTTAAGATTTGTTTTGCATTCAGAATGTTCTAGCTGTGCATTATATGGCGGTCGCCGACTTCTGCGAAGCAGTAATGCTCGCTAAGGAGGAGGCCGACCGCATCAGGCAACGGCGCTCTCGCCGCCGCCGGAATTCCGATCCCGATTTCCAGCCACCGTAGGCGCGGGCTTGCGGACAGTGAGCAATGGGTAGCTCGCTGTCCGGCCGTCCGGTAACTGTCCGGACCAAGCCCAAGTCGTCGACGGCACGCGCTGTTCCCGCGCGCCTCAAGGAGTTGTCAGCAACAGCAGGGACCCAGCCGGGTCGAAACCTACTGGGGCTAGGGTTATCCGAAAGTGCGCTCGAGCCCCGGTATGAAGGCTTGAAGGAACGGGATGGGTGTTTTAGTCAGTAAGAGTCTGACACTATCTCCCGCTCCGCCCAAGAGTGGGGGTTGTCATAAGATGATTTTCCCATCGAAAAAAAAAAAAAGCTGTGCATTATATTATTATTGCCATATATGAAATAAACTATCCTCGATAGTTGGTAGGAACAAAGGCATGACGTATATAAGAAAAAAATTAAAACATTTTGCATTTTTTTTAATTTTAGGCAAATGTGGGCTCATTCTATCGGAGAGGAAGGCCAAAGAAAAGATGGATGGATTGCGTGAAGAATGATATGAAAGAAAAGGAAGTTAGTGATAGCATGACGAGTGACAGGGTAGAATGGAAGAAGAAAACGTATTGCGCCGACCCCAAATAAGATGGGACAAGGGCAGGAAGAAGAAGAAGTGGGCTCATTCTATCAAAGCTAGGTGCCATTGTTCCACGTACAAGTTACCTGGTCTACATATATTAAAATTCAAGAAGATGGCGGGACGACTTAGATGTCTTCTAGAAAAGGCACGAAGTGATTCAGAACCGGAAAAAAGGGAGAATAGAGGGAGGACTTTGCCCAGTAGTGGGGCAGTATAAGCTAGATATAATAAAATTAATAAGCTGTCAAATTCAGGTAAACAAGCTGTGTTGATCCGCTACGAAACATCGACCATAAATATCTGGGAGTAATAAGTAGGATCGCCGTCATCCACCATACGACGCAATATTCCTCGTTCGCATCACAGACTCAGAGTAACATATAACTCAGCGCATTTTTACGTCTGTAAATTATAGTTTTACGATCGAAAATCATTTTTATGTTTTTGGAGGAATTTAATATCACGCCAGCTATGCTCGGCACATTCGCTCTTTTATTGAGCTGTAATTTTATTGTTTTCTCAATTTTTATTAACTATCAACCACCTACTTAGGTCTCTGTTATAGGAGATCAATAATATTTTACTTCCTTGAATGGATATCAAAACACTATGAACATTTTTATTACAAAAGGTAGGTTATCTATAACGATTAAAAGTAGAGCTAAAAAACTAATTGCTTTAGAGATACAAAACTTACAAAGAAAATTGTTTCAAACCAGAAAATTACCTATTTATAAACGTTAAATGCACACTCGCATCTTTTATAAAAATTCTTCAAAGGAGTTTAGTTTTAAAAGCTAGCGGTTAATTCGCTCTTTATGGAAACAAACAACGCCTTGTTCCTTCACTACCTGAGTGAAAACCTAGTTTCATAACTCTTCCAATTATTTAATTAAGTATATCATATTTTAGTAATGGAATTAAAAAATAATTTGGATAGGTAAATACTTATTATTTCATATAAGTACGGTGGTAATGATTGGGATGATTAATGATTTCAGAAAACAACAAATAAAATGACAAATACAAAACAAAGTAAAAACTACGTTTTGTAGGTAGCAAAGATATCTAAGCGCACCTTAAATACGTTAGTATTAAGGAATCCAATCCCGCATTAAAATCGCAATCCCACATTTGCGTTAATACATAAATGATATCTAATGTGGGTTGAATATACATAAGAATGTAGGTTTTATGATACGATTACGTTTACCTGGGACAATTGGTCCAGTTAGGTAGGTCTAACTTCAAGAAAGAGGTCAATCGTCGAATCCAACTCGACTGAGCAGCGGTCGGGAAGCTGCGCAGTATTTTCTCATACGACTTACTACCGTACAACCAGTGCGTGTTGCCAGAGATACCTATATAGATAGGGTTTTAAAACTTGGTCGCTTACAATGAGCTTCATCAGAAAGCATAATGTCCCCTAACAGGTAATGGAGGGATCTAATCTTGAAGTTTACTAGCTTAATCAATGAAGATATCCGCAGGAGAACCAAGATTACCTCCATAGTCCGAAAAATCATCAAAATGAAATGTCAGTGGGCCGAGTATATTGCTCGCAGAACAGATTATGATCGCTGGACGCGAAAGCTTCTTGATTGGTGACCGCACACCCAAAGACGCACCGTTTTATGGCTACAAGATGGAAGATCTAATAGATGCGAAACCAACAGAATCAGTCGTTGGAACGACATTCGGTTGAGGCCTTTGTCCATCAGTATATTCTTTCGACAGAAATGATGATCGTAATTGGATAAGACGGTATCAAACCCTATACCCTTTGTATATAGATTTTCAGGCTAGAGTTTGACAGTCACTTAACTTCAATTTATTCTTATTGTAATAAAAACCTTAAATACTAGTATTGTACGGTGTGTTCTAGGGGACATTTAAAAGTAAATCGGTTGCTATGCAACAATCATTAGTTGCAGCTTGGCAACAAAAACTGTTTTTGTTCCTTTGCGTCAGTGTTTGTAATGTCAACTGTTGTACAAAGGTTTTGAAAAGAGCAGCATTCAGTTCTTATTTTATTTATAATTTTGTAGCTCGACTCGATTTGTGACTTCTTCACCATGAAGAAATTGGAAGTGCATAAATTGTTAGGGATTTCGACGAATCCACAAAATAAGACAAATGTTGCCGAGTGCCAGTGTGAATTAGGTCGACAGAAGCTGCTTACTGCCCCACCTTATAAAACCACACCATCAAGCGACGAGAACAAATCGCGGTATCCCACGGCACCATGCGAGAGAGATGCTGCAGAGAAAATGATTTGCCCCATCAGCCACGTGTTAGTCACATTCAAGGCGCCTCTTCACCTCAACGACGTGTACACCAAAGTCTTCCCAGCGTCAACACCGGTAAAGTACGTTAAACGTAAATTAGCAAAACTGCTCGGTGTGTCAAACAGTAATCTTTTATTGACTAAAAATAGAAACGTATTGAAAGAAACAAGTACGTTGTCTGAGCTCAAGACAGATCCACATGGCACCCTCTCTATCGATGTATTCACGAGGGATTCGGAGCAGTTTTCTTTATCATCGATACCAAAGGAATCCTATATGCATGAACTACTGCATGCTGTTCTTCCAAAAAAGAAAGACATGCCATTTATAGCAATCAAATTCAGGATCCTTAATCAGAATGCTACATTTACTCGCTCATACCATTGTATAATGAAAATTCACGAGATAAAGAAAAACTTGGGCGAACTTTTTCAACAAGACCCTGATAATCTGGTATTTTTAAGAGGAGAATATACATTGAAGGATCGCATGGCACTTATGGATCTCGATTACGACAAATACGGAATAGCCGAAGTTGAATTACTAACGAAAAATAAAGCTACGTTGGATTTGGAAAAATTATATCAAGAGTTGCCTTTTAATGATGTATTGAGCGTGATGGTACCGTTTGGTACTACTCTCAAACAGATAAATGTAGAGATATTCTCTAAACCAATGAAAAAGCCTTACTTAGGAGGGTACAAGAATGTCCACACAGGTATCTTGACTTAAATGTCTCTTACACCTACTTGGACATTGTTTTAAACTAATTTGGTACACAAGAGTGATTTTTTTCAACAATTCCACAGGTGTCGTCTACCATCATGCGTACACTCAAACCCCACAAAAACCTGAGAAATTGCCACCAGAAAAAAAGAACTGTAGAGACACGCAGACGGCGGAAGAGAGAGAAAAAATATATGCACGTATTACATTAATAACTCGATCTGATTTAATATTATCACTTATTTTTAAAATGTCTGCTTGCACTAGAACATATTTTTTGGTTTACGTACATGCTTTATGACCGACTTGACCAGAAGTGATATAAACTAGTGCTTGACTGCGATCCCACCTGATGGTAAGCAGTGATGCAATCGTTGATGGTGAGGCGCACTACATACAAGTTCCACCCGCGTGAAATTAGTACTTCATGATATGAAAATAGTTTATTTAGCTTACACTCTGGGGTTATGCATAGCATATTAGTGACAAAATTTTCAGAATTGGTTTAGGAGTTTCAGAAATTTCCCGCTATATAAAAAAATACAAAAAATAATATCATTAGTACCTATTTAGAGATGCAACGAATATAATATTTTCAAGAGCATAAGTTAACAAGATTTAGCTAAAACAAAAAATTTCGAAGTAACTTATTAGTTACTCAGCTGACTCAGCAAACTTTGTTCTGCCATATAAATCAAAGAAAAAAATGGGGGTAGGGGTAGGAGGGTAAAAATAGTCCCCGACCTATTCTCAGGCTTACCAAATATTAATAAAAAATATTCATGCCGTTTCGGAGGCGTTAAATCTCCTGCCACAGTGTTTGTTACACTGTGGCAAGAGATTTTTATAAGGTTTTTTTTTTTTCATTATTATTATGGTTGATAGGTGCGTGCTTGACCGCTATCTCACCTGCACGCCTAGCCAAGTTACGAACGTTTCGTTTCGAATCTCTTTGTACAGTCAGTAACGTCTCCGATTCCTTTGTTCTGATCACGTGACATAACGTTAAGATGATGTCATTGCCATACATCTGAAGTTTTAACTTGGCTAAGCCCTCTGATGAATATATAAAAATAACAATTACAATTCCCTATTAATTTTAGGACACGAACTACAGCCGTGCAACGCAAATGCACAGTGTGCATGCGTACATTCCGAACGTTACTGACCGGATAGTGGTGCCGAAGCCCTACGAGACCTACGAAGAGATGGTAAAACGACTCAACCACAACCATTTCGCGACCATCATACAACGCGCCTTCAGACATCATCGGTTCCGGCAAATGGTCAATCACTGGTTAAAGGAATGCATGTATGTATATTAATAAATTCGTTATTTAGGTACCTTTTTTTAAGATGGGAAATCATCCATTGACTTCTGCTGCTCCAGAGCAAAGCGGGACTGTGTTAGACTTTTACAGACGAAAACCCTCTCCTATGTAGGAACATAGAAGATTTTTTAAAGAAGGATCTTTTCCTTGCGTTCCAGGACCCGAGTTTCCTTTTGAAAATCAACCCATGACCGCAATAGGCTTCGGCCCTGCTGCTTCCCTACGATTTTACTGACATATGTCTTTGAGGCGCGTGTGGAAAACTACGCGTATCGTCGTCAACTTGGGCTCGGTCCGGACTATTACAGGACGGCCGGACGGCGATCTACCCATTGCTCGTTGTCCGCAACCCCGCGCCTGCGGTGGCTGCAAATCGGGGTCGGGGTACCGGCGGCTGGGGCTTGAGGACCGCCTGCCATTCCTTCTTGCTCTCGTGTTACTTCTTCATGCACGAACGGTTAAACGGATTTAGATGAAATTTGTCACACGGGTAGACCATTGTCTTGGAATAGCTAGGATGGTCTAAGAGGCTTTTTTATCCCGAAAGACAATATGTTCCTTTGAGACAATTTTCCACCATCACGCGGGTGAAGCCGCTTGCAGCAGCTAATTAAGTAGATCATTTTTTCCAGCCCGTCTCATTATATTTGGGAATTATCACATTAATAATATAAAGGCGAAAGTTTGTGAGCGTAATATTTGTATGTTTGTTACTTCTTCACGCTCGAACGGCTGAGCAATTTCGATGAAACTTGGTAAATGGTTAGACCATGTCCTGGAATAGTAGGACATAGGACACTTTGCATCCCAGGAGTATATTCCTTTAGGATATTTTTTTACTGCACAGCTGCTAGTCTGTAAATAAAATTGAAAATGTAAGTTATGAGTTTAACAGATGGTGCAATTATCGACATCTGTTGGTAGAAACAGGTACTTACTTAGTTTTCGGTGGTCCCGTCAAGATCTCGTGTCCGTAAACTCTTTAATTTTTTTTTTTAATATTCCTTCTTACAGTAACATCATTCTCTCCAGTGAACAATGATTAATTTAAATACTTTTTCTTGTTTTAGGGAAAGAATAGCAAGAATGAAAGAGGAGGACAGATTGGAGCGAGAAGCGATGGAGAGACGTCTGAGACGGGATCTAATTACTAAAACTTTTCCGAAAACGCGTGAAGATTTTGACCAACTGTATGCAATGGTATGTTAACTTGACGATTTTTATTTAAGGCAATACCTATATCTGTTGTGGTTGTAATTTGAAGTTTTTGAAAGGCAAATTGGCATGAATAACCGCCTGAAATGTATCGGTCAGTCGCTAATGCAATGCCGCGAGTTTCAACCCCACTCAGCATTTTTTAAGTAAACAAGTCGCAAATATTTACACATTAATGCCTAGGTTCCTTAGTATAGTAGGTATCTATTAATATTCTTACCTGTGGTTTTTCTAGGTTGATCGTTGGAAACACGCTGAAATAGCCAGGATATCACAGTTACATGCAAAAGGTCCAAAAATTGCTGAATTCACATTGCTTCTCGACAAGGAAGTAGAATTACTGAGATGTATCGAAGATTATAGAGTCAAGATGAGAGAAGACAGCAAGAAGATTAAAGAAAAACGATTCTTAGAAGAAATTTCGAAACCTGTCGCTTGGTACGGCCGCAGTGGAAAATTAATCACGATGGAAACAGTCGAAATCCAGAAAGCCAGGAAACTAAAAGAACTATACAATTCCTTTATCCGTAGTGATTTAGAAGTTAAAGAGCGCTTAGAACTCTTGGTCGACATGAAGTTTGCACTTCAGGAATTCCGCCATCCTCTTGCTGAAGAAGTAATTACTCTATTAGATCAAGAATGTGATCTGCTAGTTAGAAGGTATAACACTCATCAACTAGAATTCCTAAGACGGCGAATTGCCGGCGCCGTTATCCGGCTAATACAAACGTCTGAACTGAATTCTGGAGTAACTAAGTATAAGGACCTCAGGGATTACAAGAAAATGGAAGACGGCAATCTTCATTTCTGCGAATTGTGCCACCAGGTCAAACCTTACACGGACTTCCCCATAAACACGAGGATGTCTGGATGTTTAATCTGCAAGTCATGTTCATGGAAAGACGTCAATGAACGTAGTTGGATTGATATGACGCCTTTTAAATTTATATTAAGAGCCGTACAACGAGACGAGCGTCGCAGAAAGTGTTGGGGATCTCTTGCCTTCGTTCTTCAAGAGAAAGATGTTTTCTTTATAGTCGAGAAGCTTTGGCATTCCCATTCGGCAATCAGCGAATGCAGTGATTTGACTGAACTAAGGCTGTGTAGATGGCACGTACACGAAGACTGGTCGCCGTGGAACTGTTTCCTAGTGACTGTGCAGGAAATGAAGGCTCATTTAAAATTGGATGATCCTGAAACAGTATACGATGAAGAGCTAGTTCAGAAGGTTGGCAGTAAGCACAAACTTGCGAGGGCCAACTTCGAGCAGCTGACGGCTGTGAACAAGCGCTACACGGAGACGGGAGACTGGCAGAGCGTGCGCGCCCCGGCCGTGGCTCGCGTCGACGCCGTGGAACGAATTTAATATTTTTAGCATATTTTAGTGACGGTTAACTTTTATCATGGTTATTATCTTTATTGTAGTTTTTGTATTTACGTTAGGTATACCTATTGTATATTTAGCGCATAGTGACTGAAATGATGAGCTAAAATAGTGCTATTTTTCTTGTGACTGCCGCAAATAAAGGCAACTTTATTGTCACGGATATGAAAGTTGGAGCTCGGTTTAGTCGTTTTTCAAGAAGTTTTAAATCATGCAATAACACGTATTTAGGTGATTGTTGTGTAAATTCAGCTATTTATTCACACCTTTATATTCATATTTAACTGTTTTGTGGTCTTTTGGCGTTTTTTTGTGCTGTCAATGCTTCTCTAAAGAAAGCAAAGAAAGTTGCATTATCAAACGATTAAAATAAAACCAGGCAGCTATTTAAATTGTCTTCTTTTAATAATTACACGTAATACTTTATAACATAATTACACATTACATATACAATAATAATTTCTCAAGATATCAAACTCTCGTGATAATAGTTTAAACAACATATTATTCAAAACACAGGTGATAAAAAGATGAAAATTTCATAACGAAATGCATTTTAGAGCTACGCTTATTGATACATACATACATAGGTCAATAAATTACGTAAATATAATTTAGGCAATAAGAATCATAGCTGTACAAGTTGTAAATGAAAAAAAACCCCTGGTCTTTAAAATAGAATAACCCCAGCTGTAACAAAATCCAGAGAGTTAACAACTAGTTACATAATATTATACCCATTTAGTTACTCAACTTAAAATTGTCTTAAAAATAAAGTAAAGCTGTCAGAAAATGTTGTCACACGGTAACGAAGAGCAGAATTGACTCCGTACATTCCGTAGCAGATTTTAATCACCATCCAGTGTGAAGTAATGCGAACCGTGCAACTGTATGTGAATGACCGTATAACAAAGTTTTTACAATCTCAATTTCACGATATTTTCATAATGGTCAGACCAAAATGCGTCAAAATACGAAATTTACAACTAATTTGTCATAAATGAATATAAGGAATGAAGTTCTGTGACAGTTACAGGAAAAACCAACATGTATATTTAGTGCAGCAGAACCAAAGCCAAATTGTGCCGAATAACAACAAACTCTTAGAAATACATGGGGTGAAAATGACAATTCATATAAGCAATTCGATTACCTAATTGCCTGCAATATTTTTTTCACAAACTAAACCAGAACTACGGATTCTCCATTGTACCGCATTTGTTGACGAATATAAAAAAAATCTCAATATAAAATTCATAGACATTATTCGAATCTTCGATTTAGAAAAACTTCTAACCTGCGATACTAGATAAAATTAAGTAATTTACGTGCCTTACTTATTAGTTCTACATTTCAATCGTAAAAATAAAATTTCGCCTAATGGACATCAGTCGAGTTGTGTACATGGAGTCTTTTGCTAACAAGTTTATGGTAAGGAAATAATATTACTCAAACGCTGTCTAGTCCTACAGCTGGTTAAAAATCCAACGTCATAAATTGTCCTATATTTTTTTTATTTCTAAGCATAGGTCATTCTCTCATTTAGCGAGCGACTACCGAAGTGAGTGTTTGTACATTTTGCACCATCCCGTGAGACAGCGCGATGACGTCACGCCACGTCACGCCGTCGCTGCCACGCATTACATCGCAACATATCCGGACATCATCAACTGTTCCTACTCTAATTTACTCAACAGAGACCGAACTATTGGTACTAGCTAAAATGTATTTACAATAAACGATTGTGCCTCAATAGAACAATATTCTAATAATTTGTAACTCTCTCTGAGCGGTATAATACAAAAAAGTGCAGACACAATATTCACATAAAAGAATACATATCTATTATACACTTACTCGACTATTTTTGCACTTTTATATTGCCAGTTCAGTGGCTTAAACTCGGAATATCTCAATTTAATTAAGACTTCATAACCCATATCTATGTCGTCAACATAACTATCATCTTAACAGTCTGTGATTTATATTTACAATATCAAAGAGAAGGAAGAAGTATCGATACAAAGAGAAGAGTACTTATAATAGCCGCGTGCAAACAAACGTCCACCACCTAAAATATTGTTTTCACTTTTACAAATGGCATATTATATACTATTGCTAAGGGTGTTCACAATATACAAGGGTTACTTTGTTGTTTTGGTTCGTATTTACAAGTCTTACAACAAGGATGAACTCAAGACTCAGAATTACTAACGCTTAGTAGATATATGTTAAGACACATATGCATGCACTAACAGAACCGAGTGATATTCCCATTCTCGTCAAATGGGAAGTTCACGTCAAAATCAATGCTTTTCAACACTATCCAATACCCTACATAAACTCTATCAGCCAACAGAACAATAATAAATCTCCGTTTTATCTTAAAACATTCCCGCTATCCCTAAACGACCTGCTTTATTGATCAAAACTTATGATTACACCTGAAGGCGAACCTCTCAGTTCTTCAGTTCGAGCTGGGTTCAGACTGGGTCAACGGTCGTGTTCGGTAGTGTTTGTTGGCCCAGCCTGGACGATATAGCGCTTAGCGACCGAAGGCTATCACGGGTTGACAGTCGACAGTCCCTCTGGCGGCTCAGTGGTAGTTGTCGAGGCCCAGGTGGCGGCGCTCGGGCGGCGCGTAAGTATGCGCACTGTACGCGAGGTTGCTGAGCGACATGTCCTGCGGCACGTCGGCGTCGCCCGGCACTAGCGCGGCCTCCGCCTCCGCCTCCGCCTCCTTGTCGCTCGCCTCCATGAACTGGATGATGCGGTGCGTCGCTTTCACGTGCGCCACGATTGCGGCTTCGGCCTGTAACACATACACACGACTTGAAATACATCTATTTAAAAATATTTAGACAGACCGCGTGGCCTAACAGTAGTGCCATTCTAGCGTGACATAGTATGTGTACTTACGCTGGCGGTGAGCGACAGGAAGGCGTAGTACTTGTTGAGCGTAGGCAGCAGCGGCGCGTAGAGCGGCACGCGCGCGCGTACGGCTCGAGCGTGGTGCGGCGCGGCGCCGGCGGCGTGTCCCAGCAGCAGCGCCATGTAGGCGCCCACCATGCTGTGCTCCATGTGTGCGCCGGCACGCGCTAGCACTGCACAAACAACATAACCAAATTAATACAGAAACTTACTAATACATAACGTGATGCGTTTTTAACTGACTACCAACAGACTACTCGCAAACACCCAAGGCAGCTGGAAAACACGACCTGCACCCGGCTACCTCAATATAATTCCAAAATACTTGACACAACATATAGCTATTTCATTGAGCTGCCAAAGGTGGCACCTGTAATTTGAACAGTCTGCAGCTTTTCTGGAGTAAAACAAGATCCTTTATCCTTTTGTAATGTTCAATAAAGCAAAATTCAAAGGAACCAAATTCATAGTTGACGACATAACAAAGAAATTGATTGAATACAGAAAAAGCCAAATGGCATGTTTTGTTGTTGTTTGTATGTTTTCATGCCATTTGGCTTTTTCTGTATTAAAAATAACAATATTTCTAATATTCTCGACGTAAAAACCTAGATAAATATTGTCTATAACCGAATGTCATCATAATATGCTGGAAATATGCTCCAACTGCAAATGAGCCTGGTATTACGTTTGTATGGAAATTCATTTGTCGCCGGCCCCTTAAGTCGAGAGTGAATAGGTTTCTTCTAGGCAAGCGTGCTTCATTGTCGACCACATCATCGCTTACAATCAGGTGAGATGGTGGTCAAACGCAAGCCAATCATTAAAAAAAAAAACAAATATATCACTATTATGCTGCCGCAAGGCTGGTCACTGCCCCATGAAATTACTTCCCACCTTGATAGGTAAAAACTTTTGAACCAATTTTCACCCCTATTATTATTCTAATTAATTTTAATGTATAAGAAGATAATACATACACTTCGCAACAGTTTCGTCGATGTCGTCTTGAGATTGCTTCTTTTTGTCATTATTATCGTCTGGTTCCTTTTCACCATCTAGTAGAGCGTCAGTATTTTCTTCAGCCCGTCTGTAAAAAAAAACGCAAACGTAAGATTATTGCTTTTTAACACAGCTACACTAATAATATATTTGGTTTTTTTGTTTGTAGTTGGTATTCTCTGAAAGTACTGGTACAATTGCTAAAGTTTTTCACCAATAGAAAGCTGCTTTATTCCTTATTTTATGTACGCGGGCAAAGCCGCGGACAAAAGCTAGTTATAAATAAATATTACTAGCAAAAACAGGTTTGGATGTAAGAGTTGCGCTGTTTCTATTGTCCTAGCGACCTCTTATAATTTATTGCGACTAATTATGTACTGTCACGTACTCACAATAAGGTCTCATGCACGGTGTAAGCAAAATTATTAATCGGTTAATAGGTGCTTAATTTGACATGTGAAGAGTTAAAAAGATATTGTGTTCATAATATGGTGCGCCCGGATCTGGTGAATGCGTCGCTCACGAGACGCTGGCGTACATTTTATGTTCGTACGAAGCGCGCGGTGCAGGGGTTTCATATGAACGAGTCGTGAATGCCGCCGAAATGGACGCGACCCGTTCACGAGCGGTTCCTGATTCATTATATTACTCGTGTTTTTTTTTTGTCTAACTGAAGATAAATGTCACTAGCAGTCACCCGCGTCTTTAGTTACTGCTCCGCTCCCGAGGATTGAAGCGTAATATTGTCTATCCTGCCCTTTTTAACATGGTAAATCATCAAATGACTTCTAGAAACGGGAGTTGTCGAGGAGCGGTTTACTGTCTAAAACCCAGTGCTCCTTCAATTGTCCTATCCTAGGGCCACAGTAAATCTTTCGAACAATTCACAGCCCCGACAGACATCGACCCTACCTGACTATGTCAAAAAACTTTTTACCATAGTGGGTAAATGAAATAGTTCCTCATGATGCAAGTTTAATCCGCGTGCAATGCTACTAAAAATAAATCTTACCTCGCAAGTTCTTCTCTCTTATAGAACAGATCTACGATAAGGTCTAGGGCGCCTACACTCCTTGATATGACGTCGTCTTCGTTATCAATACGAATGCGGACACTCAGTAGCCTCTGCGTATTTTGTTCGTTGTTCTGGACTAAGTTTATTAACAGCAACAGCACCTGAGTAAGGAAAAACAACTTATTATTTAAGCACTATTTTCATGTAATACACTCTACAACACGATGACATTATGATGTGTGTAATAGTCAAATTAGAATAGAATAGAAATACTTTTATTCGGTACAGACACAGCACAACGGTTACATACACAAAGTAAAGAACAATAAAAGTACAAAGTACGCCGAGCGTGCCCGCACCGAAAGGGTGACCACCTCAGCATTTGCTGGGCGTTAGACACCCAGCGCTGATTTTCAGTTGACACCCCGCTCATCTTGTACCTCAAATCCAAAAGAACGTGGATTCATAAATTCAACATGTAACGATACATGCGCAAAACCTCGACACCCCAAATGATTTTTAATTCAATTGACCTACTGCTGAGAGAAGAAATACCATTAAAAAAATGTAAAGGTCTTATGTGGGTGTTTTGTTTTTTTTTTTATGTTTTAGTTTTTTTAAGAGTCTACACAGAAATAAGAACTATTATTATCCCGCGTATGAGAAAATTGATATGGACGACAACCGCTTGTGCTTGTTTACCTATTTTGGCAATTTTGCACACATGATGGCTTGACTTATTAATAAATAGACAGGGCAAAATGTATTGACCTATTTTAAAAAGTTGTTCAATTGATTCTGCTTGTTATTCTGATCAAACTATTTTCAGGGTTTGCACATTTAATGTTACATGTTGTATAATTTATCATTTTCCAAATCGCTATATTAAACTGCATTTTCAGGGTGCAGTTATGCATACGTAAAAATGGAGGATAATTTAAGAGAAGAAGAATAAATTGTACTTACACAAACACTAAATTCGAAGTTTCTGTTGTCAGGAATGAAGTTTCCTTGGTTGTTCAGTATGATGAGACAGGTCTCCATCACCGATTGTTGTTCACCAATCACTTGCGCTCCTAGGGACACTGCAACAAATAGTTTTACATGTAAACAAAGGAGTATCTAATAATAGTTTGGAATCAATTCCATGTCGGCTGGGAATTGTCAAAATTACTAAATGGTAGATTGATGTGACTCATTTGGGTCATTAACGCGTATAGTCCCTTGAACCATCTGACCGAAATTATGTGAACGCAACTCTCGCACTCGCCTAGGCGGCAGTACGCAAATCTGTGCATTTATTTGCGGCCAGCAGCGCCCGGAAAGAGCTTTAAATCCATTTTCTCTGCGAGATATTGATTGATTTACATATGCAATGTTCACTTTAAAGAATATTTAACTACCAATTTTTATGTGTAAAAATGTTTCTATAGGTCCAAGCCGTTTCGAAGGAGTAGGGAAAAGTTGCGAAAAGTTGCGAAATTTCTAAATAATTTTTTTTTGAGAAAAGTATTAATTGCACGAAAAATTCAAATGTTGATATTATTGTTCATGAATCTATAATAAACATATATTTTTTTCAAACCAATTGACCAAGCCATTACGGAGGAGTAGGCCTCAGAAAATCACTGTTTTATGGCACTTTTCGGACGCTTGGCCCTTAAGGAAAAATAGCAAGGTATGTGATATGTAAATGGAAATGGTATGCAAAGCAAGGCATTTTGGTTTCAGGTTTCAGAATTTTCTTTAAACTTTTGATGGGCATGAGTTGCGAAACTTCATTATTTGTTTATTATTTTATAAAAGGTAAAAGAATTGATTTTATGACAATCTTTTCGCTGATAAAAAGCTTGCTAATTGCCGAGTCATTAAGTTATCTTGAAAAATCGTGGTTCCTGTGCACCATCACGGAAATAAGGTGCGAAAAAAACTTATGATATATATTATCTAAGATTCAGAATGAAAGTTTAGTTACCATTAGTGCCGAAGTTGTGCGAGAGGTTGAGCAGCACCTTGAGCGCGGGCAGCGCGGCGTCCAGCAGCGGCGCGCGGAGTGCGGCGTGCTCGCGGGCGCCGCCGCACCAGGCGCGCAGCACGCCGCAGATGGCGCGCGCGGCGCCGCCGTGCCCGCCGCACAGGTACACCTGGTTGTCCTCGTTGGCTTGCGTCACCTACGCACCACGAGACCACGCAGATGATTTGTATTGTCAAAACTGAACCAGTGAGGCGTACTTTCTACGTCAACTCACCCATTGTCAACAAAACAATAATGAATAATTTTATTCGTTTAAAACCGAAAAGTAGTCGTTGTTAACAGTTCAATCGCCTTTTTTACTTTACAATACCCTGAAAATGATAGAATTATGAACCGATATTCCAAATATTCCGTTTATAACTTTTGAACAAATGTTCCAAATGATACTTTTCATGTTCCGGAACATTTCAGTGATTCAGATGCAGAAATGTAAAACAATATCGAAACTCGTTAAAATGATCCACAGGAGGGCTTGTTGCTTTAACCACTCGCATCTGATTGGTCTGACGAATGTCTTCGCGTCTTATTCGCCAAAATCATGTTTTTACAACTGGGTTATCCGTCACATTTAACGCTTTAATCCTCATAAACGACAAAAGAGCTGACAAAATAGTACATTGTTAAACTAGGGGTGAAAATAACTCATTTCGTCCCGAGAAGGAGTTGGCGGTCGCTAATTCGAGGGGTTAAATGGGTTACTTTCACCCCGAGGTAAACACTGCCTTTCATTACGAATACGAGGAAACTAAAAATAAAATAAAAAGTTTGTAAAACCTGAGTCGTCGTACCTATGATTTTAAGTAGGTATCTTTCTTCTGATGTAGGCGGTAAAAGGTATTTCACTACTGCTTTAGTCTCTTCTCTTATGAAATTAGGCGTATTATCACTATTTTAATCTGATAAACATAACGTGTTAATACAAATCTCTGTTGTACGGAAATGTAAACAAAACTCGAAAAAACCAACGACTGATTGCCACTTTCCCGCCATCTTGTTTTTTTTACTGCGGCTGGCCAGTTATTCAGACCACCATGAGACCACCTCTAAGTGAGACCATAGCAGAATAAATGCCAGTGTTTGTTGGATACATCTGATCTAAGCGTTATAAAGTTACTATATTGCTTGTTTTTCTAAGATTCATACCATCTAAACTAACACAATACCTAGAATCTGTGTCAAACTTTTAACAAACTTACATTCTCCAAAACCCGCAAGCACCTATCCGCCTTCCTGAGCACTTCAACATCAGCACTAGTCCAGGTTTCGATGGGCGTGTCAAGTTTGGCAGCGCAGTCCTGTATGGTGCGCACGATGTGGTCGACGCCTCCCAACACTCGCAGCTCTTCTTTGAACCACTCGCCGGCGCGTTTTGATGTTAACGACAGTAACGTCTCCATGGCTAAGTGACCAACCTGGAATTTAGTTGCAAATGTCAAACTTTTTGGAACTTTTTAACTTTTATGGTTAGTAAATATTCCTGTACCCCTAGCCAAGTTGCTAATCTGCAATAGTTAACGCTTGTAGAAAGGTTCAAATGTACGGGAATGACGTCGTCTTAACGCTCAGTCAAAAAAAAACAAAAGAATTGGCGGCAAAGTCAACTCGAAGCGTTCGGCCCAAGCGAAACGTTTGTAACTTGGCTGTATAGGATTCCTGTTAGTATATTATGTTTTTAGGGTTCCGTAGCCAAATGGCAAAAAACGGAACCCTTATAGATTCGTCATGTCTGTCTGTCTGTCTGTCTGTCTGTCTGTCTGTCTGTCTGTCCGTCCGTCCGTATGTCACAGCCACTTTTTTCCGAAACTATAAGAGCTATACTGTTGAAACTTTGTAAGTAGATGTATTCTGTGAACCGCATTAAGATTTTCACACAAGAATAGAAAAAAAGCAATAAATTTTGGGGGTCCCCATACATAGAACTGAAACTCAAAAATTTTTTTTTCATCATACCCATGCGTGTGGGGTATCTATGGATAGGTCTTCAAAAATGATACTGAGGTTTCTAATATCATTTTTTTCTAAACTGGATAGTTTGCGCGAGAAACACTTCCAAAGTGGTAAAATGTGTGTCCACCCCCCTCTAACTTCTAAGATAAGAGAATGATAAAACTAAAAAAAATATATGATATACATTACTATAAAAACTACCAACGAAAATTGGTTTGAACGAAATCCAGTAAGTAGTTTTTTTTTAATGCGTCATAAACCGAAAAAAATACACTATTATTAAAACATCGATCAAAGTTACAACACATAACAAGAACTTTTATATTATGTTACTTGCTGCTACGGGACCCTTCATGGGCGAGTCCGACTCGCACTTGGCCGGTTTTTTTTAATTGATCATGCCATAACAACTGAAATTATTTCAATAAAATTTTATAATAGTGGACAATGGACTGTGTACAGTGCAAGCACGTACAAATTTGACATCATTGTGTCAGCACTTTACTCGCTACGCGTGGTCTATATTTTAGTACACAATTATCACTCAAATCGCGTGCACTCATTATTTAGTTAATATCATTTATCATTCAATAAACGTTATTATTACGTACCTTTGCCTATCATTCAAACTATTATCATTAAAAGGTGTAAAGACCCTACATCTTTTTGGTCCTTCGAGCTTCCGTATAAGCGGGACTATTTCGCGTTCTCGACAGTGTGAATATTCTGCGGGCACGTAAGTATAGCTCTTGCGACTACGACCTGTGGACAGAGTAACATCCGTCTACTGGAAATCAGTTACATTTTAATCCACCTTAGCATATTCGACCAATCATGAGCGCCAACATGGAAGACATTTTGGCCAATCAAGATCAGATCATTCAGGCCATGGAGCAGCAACTGCGGAACTTTAAAAAAGATTCAGCAGAACGCAAGACTCCGGCCAACATCAAGAAACGTTTGCAAACCCTGGATACATACTGGCGGGAGTTTCAAGAGAATCATGTTAGATTATGTGAGTTTGAAGATCGTGGTTATACCTACTTTTCGGAGAACTACTACAGCAAGACGATGGCTCTCTACAATGAAGCTCGTGACACTATCCAGCAATACAAACCACTCACCAGTTTGGAGGAGGGTAAGTCGCCTAGCGCTCCAGCAGTTCGTATATCAGACACTCGCAACCAAGAAACTGCGGATGAGCGACAGCAAACAGACACATTGTCGGTTGATCCAGATCAACTGAACATCAAGCCTAGTGGAAGTCAATCCACGTCATTATTCAAGAAGATTGTCTCTCGGGGAAATGCCAGTAGATTAGAGGAAATGCTGCGCAAGCAGAAGAGTAACTTTAAGGCTTTGTCACGGGCAATCAAAGGCGTGGACATACAGAACCTCTCCGAAAAGTGGGAATTCGAAGATGTGCTCAGAACCATTCAGACAAAATGGTCAACCATCGACGCCCTGCACTGGGAAATTGATAGTGAGATGTACTCGGAAGATGAAGATTATGAGCAAGAATATAACAAGTATGAACAACTGTACATTGACATCAAAAAGTTGGTTAATAGTAAGATGTATTCCGTTTCATATCGGGAAAGTTTTACTCCGAAAATTGAAATACCTACATTCTCCGGGAACTATCACAAATGGATATCATTCAAGGACTTATTCCAGGAAGCAGTCCACAACAACAAATCTATTCCAAGTGCCCAGAAGATGCAGTTATTAAAAAGTAAGCTGAAAGGCGAAGCAGAAAGGATCATTCAACATCTCAATATTAGTTCTGAGAACTACCAAATCTGCTGGGACATCTTGAACCATAGGTATAACAACGACAGGTTGATCTTTACCTCTCACATGAACATACTACTGTCAATACCTACAATGCAAAACCAAGTCGACACACAGATCAAGAACATGTTCGACACCATCAATGAATGCATGAACGCCTTGAAAAATCTTGGCATAGATGTAACTGCCATGGGGCCAACGGTTGTGCATTTACTTACATTGAAGCTGGACAACCAGACCCTCAGTGAATACACTCAATCATTAGGAAATCCTAGAGCTTTGCCTGTTCTAGCAGATTTTCTAAAATTTTTGGAGAACAAGTACACTGCTCTTGAATCAACACGACGTAAGCACCATACATCCAAATCATCATCGTCGTTATCTCCAAGTAGCAACAAAGATTCTGAACATCAACTCAACAAAAGGAATCAATCAAAATCAAATAATTTCAACAACAAAAACGATTTCAATAAACCGTTCCTACGCAGTTCCGCAGCAAAAAGTTGTGCAATGAGGACACAGTATTGTCCACTATGCAAAGACGACAGCCACGGATTATTCTATTGCAAACCATTTTTGGAATCTGGGTCAGACGAAAAAAGAAACACGGTTCAAAAGTTCAACTTGTGTAAAAATTGTTTAGTTGATCACAAAAATAAACCATGCCGTTCAGAGTCAAGATGCAGGGTATGTCAAGGAACTCATAACACCGTACTACATGATGCCCTACAAGCAAACACAGTATCCAGGAACATGAATACGTCACCGTCTACGTCACGTGAAGACAAAACACGAAGTAACGTGACGCACGTTTCCAAAGAAACACTTATTGAAGTTCTCCTAGCAACAGCACTTGTCCGTATACAAGGTGCTGATGGGGAATATCACACAATGAGAGCTCTCATAGATCAAGGCTCTCAAGCCTCTCTCATAACTGAGAACGCAGCTCAAATCCTGAAACTCCCCCGCCGAGCATGCAAAGGTGTCATAGTTGGAGTCAGTGCCAGTCAAACTAATTGTAAGGGAGTTCTGAGCCTGGTAGCATCCTCATTACATACCAATTACACCTTTCAGACAGAAGCGGTTGTTATGAAGAAATTAATCAACAACTTACCAAATCACAGTTTCTCAAAACCATCGTGGGAATATCTACAAAACATCCAGCTAGCAGATCCAGACTTCAATGTTTGTCGACCTATCGACTTATTGCTAGGAGCAGAAATCTACTCGGAAATCATCATGCCCGGCATCATCAAGGAAAATTCATCTCTACCAGTCGCACAACAGACTCAGCTTGGCTGGATATTAAGCGGAAATGTCAAGTCCTATCAATGCAACGTTGTCATGAACAATATAGAAGACATACAAAGATTTTGGAGCACTGAAGATATCACTGAGCCCGACACTAACATGTCCTCTGAAGACTATCAATGCCTTCAACAATACAATTCGGAAACAGTACGTCGGGACGATGGCAGATACGTGGTTAGAATCCCATTAAAGCCAGATATCAAAGAAAAATTGGGAGAATCGAAACGAAGAGCCGTAGCCCAATTTTATCAACTGGAAAGAAAATTTTCTAAAAACAAAAACATTTCCGAAGATTACAAAACATTTATTGACGAATACATCAAACTGGGTCACATGCGCGAGTGCACACGGAGGAATGTGCCGGATTGCATTTTACCTCACCTTTGCGTTCTGCGCCCGGACTCGACAACAACAGCGTTGCGGGTGGTTTTCAATGCATCAGCAAAAACATCGTCAGGCTATAGTCTAAATGATTTAATGTTCAGCGGTCCGAATCTACAACAGGATTTGTTTACACTAATCCTGAGATGGAGACAGTATGAATATGCAATGACAGCTGACATCGAGAAAATGTTCCGACAAATCTTCTGTAATGAAAAGGACCTACAGTATCAAAAAATCGTCTGGCGGGACTCGCCTAGACAATCTCTAAGAGAATACGAACTGACAACAGTCACCTACGGCACCAAGGCTGCTCCATTCCTAGCTATGATGACGCTAAAGCGTCTAGCAGAAGACGAACGCTCAAGGTATCCAGCAGCATCAGCTGTACTCGAACAATGTTTTTATATGGATGACCTCTTGGCTGGACACCACAGCCTGCAGGAAGCTAAACAACTCAAGGCCGACCTTATCGATTTGTTGAAATCTGGTGGTTTTAATTTACGAAAATGGTCCTCAAATAAAATCAACATTAAAGATGACGCCATATCAGACAACGAACAAGCATTCGAATTCAGGCATCAAGAATCCACCAAAACTTTGGGGCTGCGGTGGCACCCCCAGGACGATCAATTCAAGTTCCAGATGAAGATAGACACAACATCATTGACACCATCCACGAAAAGATCATTACTATCTGATATTTCAAAGATTTTTGATCCACTTGGCTGGCTGTCTCCTGTCTCTACCAAATTGAAACTTTTGTTCCAAAACGTTTGGTCGTTGAATCTTCAGTGGGATGATGCAGTACCTACAAACATCAATAAAGAATGGCTCAAAATAAAGAAAGAGTTACCAGCAATCGAACATATGAACGTTCCAAGGTGGCTGCAGACGCCAAAAAATGCAAACATAGAATTACATGGATTCTGTGACTCATCAGTCAAGGCGTACGCATGTGTAATTTATTGCAGGATTATCAATCAGGAACAGGCAGAGAGTCAATCGCCAGTGGCCATAGTTGCAGGGAAATCAAAGCTCGTGCCTGTGAGCAAATCAATATCCTTGCCTAGATTGGAACTTTGCGCTGCGCACTTGTTATCAAAACTGATGAAAGTGGTCCAGAACTGTTTATCAAGCAACAGAATAAAAATATACGGCTGGTCTGATTCAAAAGCTGTACTAGGTTGGCTTCAGGGTGATCCGCATCGCTGGAAACCATTTGTGGCGAACAGAGTAGCACAAATAACAGAAACAATACCAGCCAATAGCTGGCGCTATGTGAAATCGGCTGAAAATCCAGCTGATTGCGCGAGCCGAGGAATATCGGCGGATCAACTGCAACATCACCCTCATTGGTGGCATGGACCAGCCTGGTTATCAACATACAAAGAAAACAAGAGTCAAGACCTACCAACTTACGTCACGTATGAAGAAATCAGAAAGTCAGTGAAAAGCAACGTAATTCAACAAAATGAGGACATTGTTTTAAAATTATTAAACAAATACAGCAATTTCGATCGAGCAGCGCGCGTACTTGCATGGACTTTGCGCGCCATATCTCGCAATCAATTCAAACCAAAGTATTTGATGGTCAGCGAAATAAAAATCGCTAAACATCTTTTAATTAAACAAATGCAGCTGTCGGTATTTAAGGAGGAGATGACGAGTCTCCGAGGTCAGAAGCAAATAGACTCGAAAAGCAGATTGCTGAAGCTGAACCCGTTCTTGGATCAAGAAGGACTACTAAGAGTCGGTGGCAGACTGAACAACGCGAAGATGAGCCAGAACATGAAACATCCACTCATCATTCCCAACAACACTCATCTCAGTGACCTGTTGATTGATCAAGGACATCATATGACACTCCATGGGGGAGCAAGGGTAACTCAAGCCTGGCTCCGTTACCAATACTGGATTTTGGGAGGAAACCGAGCCGTCAAGAAGCGTCTTCGAAACTGCATCAAGTGCCGAAGACACGATCCAATCAAACATGAACAAATAATGGGCGACCTTCCTTTAGCACGCAGTAATCCGACACGACCATTTCACCATACAGGGTTTGATTTTACCGGGTTTGTCGACGTAAAAGCAAGCAAGGGCCGAGGTGTCAAGACCACGAAAGGGTACATCGCTGTGTTCGTTTGCATGGCAACCAAAGCTGTACACATCGAGCTAGTGTCGGACCTGACCTCCTCATCGTTCTTAGCAGCCTTACGGAGAATGGCAGCTCGGAGAGGCACCCCAAGCCATGTCTATAGTGACAATGGCACGAATTTGGTTGGAGCAAGCAGAATACTTAACGAAGAATTCATAAACATCCAAGACACATTGGATGTCAATTTTTTCGAGGCAATTACCAGTATGGAGATTACCTGGCATTTTAATGCCCCCTCTTGGCCCAGTGCCGGAGGTCTCTGGGAAGCCGCCGTCAAGAGTTTGAAGTTCCACCTCAAACGAGTGATAGGAGATCAGAAGTTGACGTTTGAAGAATATTCGACTTTGCTCGCTCAAGTAGAAGCATGTTTGAATAGCCGTCCATTATGCGCACTCAGCGAAGATCCTGAAGATTTGGACTGTCTCACACCATCTCACTTTCTGGCAAGCGGACCGACGTTAACTATCATCGAGACAGAGAGAGATCTACGGACAAGATGGCAGCTCACACAAAAAATATTTGATGACCTATGGAAGAGGTGGCGAGCGGAGTATCTGTGCCAATTATCAGCTCGCAGTAAGTGGCGCAAACCTCATCAGAATATGAAGATCAATGACATCGTCATCATTCACGACATCAATCTGCCACCGGGAAAATGGCCCATGGGCAGAATTATTGAACTCCATCCAGGGAAAGACGGACACGTCAGAGTAGTGACACTACGGACGAAAAATGGGACACTCAAGAGACCTATTACAAAATTATCCGTTTTGCCGATTAACGACAATAATCAAAGTCACGACACGGAAAAGGAGAAACAGGAACGTCAATCAAAAAATACACATGAATCAAAAAATAGAACATCCTCCAAATCGTCAAAATTAAGCAACTTCATAATTACAACACTTGTACTTCTGATGGTTATTTGCTCAGGAACATGCGAGCACAAAATTTCCAAAGTTGCAGAGAATAAAAATATATTTTTTGATAAGCTAGCAAACATGAGATTGGAACGTGAAGAATGGAAACTCATCGTTTACTGCGATATGGCTCCATTTTGGCAAGGAATTAACCTACTGGGAAAGTTTGTCACTCATCTAGACAACATATGTTCCAGGGATCAAATATCACAATGCGACGTAGTCCGATTACAACTGCGTCACGGGTACAACGAACTTGAACACTACAACAACGTTTTACTTGGTCAGCAAGGTCAAGTTCGCAGACGTCGCGGGCTTATCAACGGCATTGGCTACGTTGCACATAGTTTGTTCGGAGTTTTGGACGAAACCTTCGCTGAACAATATCAGAAAGATATTGCTTTAATCAGGCAAAATCAAAACCATCTTAGCAAGCTGTGGAGAAACCAGACGTCAGTTGTGGAGGCTGAGCTAAATGTTATCAAGAGAATTGAAAACACGCTGGACAAGCAGCACAAAATAATCAATCAATACATTACCAAATGCAACACAGCCCTTAGTAAACTAGAAGATGAAATCCAACACACCAACAACAAAGCAGAATTTACATTATCAGCATTTATAGCCAATAATATCATGACCAACCTTAGAGATATCCAGGAGACACTAGTCGACACGGTGACCAATATTTTCTATGAGAAATTCAACTTTCACTTGTTGACACCTGCACAGTTGAAAAACGAACTGAATATTATAACCGGGCAAATCTCTAAGGACCTAACATTACCAATTAATAATATTCAGACTGACTTGGCGAAGATATATCACCTATTGAAAGTGAAAGCGAGAGCTACCAGAGAGTTCCTGATTTTCGAAGTCAAAATTCCTCTTGTGAGCAGGGAAGACTATGAGCTCTACAACCTCATACCGATTCCACAACAAGCCAACGAAAGCATGGTCAACATAGTACCTGTAGCAACCCACCTAGCAATCAACATGCACAAAGACTCTTACATTCCGGTTTCTACAAGTGACTTACAAAGATGCATTCCATACGACACCGACGAGTACATTTGTCCACTGAAAAGGCCCGTCTATCAGATGACGTCAGACACCAACCTATGTCTGAAACACCAAGCCTCTAATCAATGTCAGACTGAAACGAAAGAATGTCGAGATAACTGGGCAGAATTGAACTTACTTAATTCATTCCTATACTTTTGTTGTGGACAATGCAATGTGCGAGTCATATGCGATGACGATATTACAATCGAGCAACTCAGCAAAACAGGTGTCATTACACTTGGAGACAGTTGCGTCATTAAAGACAGAATGTTTACGATTTACGCACACAAATCTCTATCCAACTCCATCAAAATGAAGATTGACGTCATGAACATAGAGATTCCACCAATAAATCACATAATTAATCTGTCCATACCTCTCATCACTCCAATGGAGGAGACAGATGATTTTAGAGAGCAACGAGAAGACATACAGACGATCGAAAAGGCACTCAAGGATATGAGATCCAATCAGGAGCTGGCGGATCGGGTGTCATCCCATGACATTCACCATTATGTCGCCATCTATACCTTGGCTGGAGTCGTCGTAGCTTGCGCCATCTTGTACGCATGGAGACGCGTGCGAGCGCGCCAGCCGCGGCCAGAACGAGCAGAGGCATCAGAACAGGCAGAGGCTACATCAGAGCGGGCAGAGGCTAGCGTGAGCTATGTAGCTCCCGCCATCACCACCGCAGCGGGTCGTCCTACCATCAGTTCGAACTCAATTCAGTGACATACCTTAAGCTTAGTTTATTTAAGTTTGTAAACATAATATTGTTAGTTATCATTCTGTAAATCATAATCCTTCATCTCATTCTCATATTTTCGGGCCCCGGAGCATGTACAGTGCAAGCACGTACAAATTTGACATCATTGTGTCAGCACTTTACTCGCTACGCGTGGTCTATATTTTAGTACACAATTATCACTCAAATCGCGTGCACTCATTATTTAGTTAATATCATTTATCATTCAATAAACGTTATTATTACGTACCTTTGCCTATCATTCAAACTATTATCATTAAAAGGTGTAAAGACCCTACAGACTGAACATAATTATACTACTTTTTACCTTAGTTATATGTTCCCATGGGTTAATAAATTATTAACATTTTCCAGGTTAATTGACTCAAGCTAGTGGATTAAACTACTTTTCACACAAACATGATGATAAAAAGGTACTATGCGTATTTTATTTCAAAGAAGCGGTCTGTTTTATTTTCAGATAACATGATATTATTCCTTTCAATTTAAAACTGTAATTCTTGCCATAAACTAGCAATATTTTATGTCAACGTTTTTCATTTATATTTATACTCTGTTCAAAATAACAGTAGACATTTATGAAAACCTTTTATTACTGTCCGTTTAACCGATTTTGACTCTTATTATGTTGGTGGCATGACAAATAATGGTTACAGTACATAGTTGGTATTGTAACTTCTTTTTTGCTTTTAATGCCACCCTTATACTTACGAAATAGAAATTAAAATCGGTTGAACAGTAAAAAAGGTTCCTTTAAATATCTAATCTTAACGCGAATAGGTCGTAACAAGTACTTACAGTAATATTTTCTAAATCCAAGTGCTGCGCTTTTCCTTGGCTCTTTATTTCGGCACATAACTCTCGGACCCTCTCTTGGGTCTTAGTTAATTGGGCCGAAGTCAAACCGCAGTCGTCGAGCGCATTTCTAAGGAAAAAGTAATGTAATTAGTAAGTTTCATAACTGAAGAAAATTATTAAATAATACAAAGTCCAATAGAGCAGAAACCGCAAAGATACTCTGTGGCTGAAACGATGACGCGCGCTAGGTCGAGGCTAAATGGCGAGATGGCTTCGTAAAAGGTTGAATCGAGAAAACAGTTGTTTAAGTATCTACAACTGGTGTGGCCTTTGGTTACCTCTGCATTCCTATAATGCAGAGGTAAACAACGATAAGTTTTTCGCTTTGATACCAAATTATTGGTTTCTAACAAAATTACAAATCTGTCTATGGGTAAGTAAGAGCAGTGGTGGCCGAGTGGTAACGACCCCGACTTACGAGTTGCAACAGAAACCAGTATGTCCTAGAACCAAAAAATTCGAAGATATGTTTTTTTTTTCATTTTCGAGATGGAAAAATCATTTAATGACATCCCCCGCTCTTGGGCGGAGCGAAAGATAGTGGCAGACTTTTACTGACTAAAAACCCACTCCTGTTCCTTCTTTGCCTTACTAACCCTGGCCGCCCCTGTAGGCTTCAACCCAGCTGGGCCCCTGCTGTTGCTGACAGCTCCTTGAGACGCGCGGGAACAGTGCGCGCCATCGACGACTTGGGGTCGGTCCGGACAGTCACCGGACGGTCGGACAGCGAGCTACCCATTGCTCGCCGTCCGCAAAACCGCGCCTATGTTGGCCGGAAATCGGGATCGGAATCCCGGCGGCGGCTGGGGCACTGTGAGGGCCGCCGTTGCCTGATGGGGTCGCCCTCCTCCTTTGCTAGCATTACTTTTTCGCAGGAGGCAACCGCCTGCCACTCCTCCTCGCTCCAGACCATGGCCTGTACCATTCGAAGACATGTGACATTCACCAATCCGCACTAGGCCCGCGTGGTGGATTACGGCCCATTTCATCTACTAGAGAGGAGGCCTGAGTCCCAGCAGTCGCACAGCCCTAACCCTTGGACTTAGAACGCTGTGCTTTAATGATATGTGCAAAGAATAAGAAAGGATTTTCCAAAATTCACCCCTTAGAAGATGAATCGGGAATTTAACGTTTGTATGTAAAAGCCTACTAACACGCGGACATAGCAGCTGACAGAAGCTAGTAACTAATAAATTGGACAAACAATATCTTCTGGCTTGAACTTGGCCCGACACGCAGCCATGTGTCTAGATTTAAATATCGTGAAAATAATCTGTCTTATTCCTATCCACCCCTGCCTTTTTAGTCACAATGTTTGACAGAATAATTGTTTTATTAAACAAATCGGTTATTATAAAACCTTTCTTATTTATTCCTCAACTTTACTCTACACAAATATGATTTAAAAGGCGTTTGACCACGCACGTATAAATAACTAAACTCGCGTAAAAAATAACGATTATGTACAAAAACACGAATATGTAGAAAATAAGAATCAACTACGTGCGTTTTCTTTGCTACACTTTATCTGTGCACTTAGCACAGATAGAGTGTACCAATAGTCTAAGATCCGATTAAGAACGACCTTCACCGGTCTGTTTAATGGATGAAACGTATTTTATGATAAATTTTGTGTATTAAATAATATAACGCGGGTGGGTTGCCTAAGAAATTCCTGGCCAGACTATTATTAATAAAAAATTGAAAATTTACTTTTTTCTTAGAAAAATGCACAACCGTTATTCATACTAGATTTATTTACAGACAACACTATAACATCGTATTCGTAATGAAACAGCGTTTACTTTGATATAGAATTTGTTGTATATCAAAATAAAAAAACCTGTTTTTATATACCCGTTTATACCTGGCAACCCATAGTTATGCCAGGAAACAAATAGGCAACCCAACATTTTTATGTTCTAAAGGCTTCACACTTTCGGTTAGTATTAAATTTATTCGTTAAACACACCGGTAAATTTCTCAAAAAAAAAAAAAAATTGTTTGGCCAGGAATTTCTAAGGCAACCCACCCGCGTTATATTATTTAATATACTAAATTTATCATAAAATACGTTTCATCCATTAAACAAACCAGTAAAGGTCGTTCTTAACCGTATCCTCTACTACAAAGAGATCAGTACTTTACATCCAAGATTCTAATCTTTCTTGGCCTGTCGTCCTGCGTTTTAAAGCGTAAAAGTACTTAGGTCTAAAATAATGAACTGTAAAGTGCACTTACTTGTGTGATGCATCAGATTCAAGTAGGTTGAGCATGAGTTCAAGCGATTCGCGATCCAGATCCATGTTGAGACGATCTTGCGACAGCACGAACATTACCGTCGCTGTACACAGACCCAAGCTCTGGAAAGAAAATTCATGTTATAATTTATGTTTTGATATTTTTTGGTAAAAAGAATTGTATATGAATTTCTAGAGTAATTTTTACACACTGGTATAAATAATAATATTCCACAACTATCACACAGCAACATCTAGTCCAAAACTGAGCAGTTTGTGATATGAGTACTAGACAACTGATAAACATACTTTTATATATTTCTAAATAAATACAAATTACACGCAGACACAGAACAAGTAATCATGATCATCACACAAACATTTGTCCGGGCCACTGACTACTAGACCAACAGGCCTGTCATAATGCTCATGATCAATATGTACTTCAGATTGAGTTTATAATGCCATGACATGAACATTTAGGGCATTTTATCTAAAAAGGCAAAGTATTATCAAGATTTTTATTTTATCAACTAGTATAACAGCATATTGAGCATAATGCCATTTGGTCACAATTTTAAGAACTATGTATAGGTATAGATTATAATATAGACAAGCCCAGACTTGTTTGAAAATTAATTTTGATAGAAATAAATACCTTTACAACATCTGTATTTTTTTTAATATAAATACCTCTCTAATGTTAACAACTCTATAACTAACCTGATCATTAGTAGCGTCATGTAGTGCACTGAAGAACTTCTGCACAGTGCCGTGCGCCCGTAAGTGCATGCGGAACGCCGGCGCGGTACATTTGCTCGCCAGTGTAATTGCAGACAAGCAGCGCGTCGAAATTGGGTTGTTGTCCTGCACAAAACAATCCAATAGTGAGAAAGGATAAGCAAGAAGGAAGCAAGGAACTAGGTTACTGTTTAAGGGTGAGTCGCACCATTTAACTATAACGAACACTAAACTATAACCAGCCGTGAAATGGGCGCCTATTTGTCGATTTGACAACTGTTAACGGCTTTGTTATCGTTATATTATGAAGCTTATTTTATTCCTAAGGAAGACCTCTGTTATGCAAATTACAACCTCAGTACACAGAATGTTGGTAGCTCAAAAGACATAGATGTTATCACATCACATGACTTGTTATACAATATCTCTGCATCAGCACTACTACGGGCATCCTATTCTACACTGAGAAAATACACAACTTGAAAAATAAAAATACACAATTTTATTATACACTACTTAGAAAATAGATCATACATACCTGTAGAGCATCTAAGAGATATTCCACGTCATCATTGAATTCTTGAAACTCTCCAATTTCCTGGATTTGATGAGCCTTTTTGACATTTCTAACGACTGTGTAAAACTGGAACAGGAAAAAAGGTTTTGTATTTCTCAAACTAAATGTCACACTAGTTATTATTTAAATAAGGTTAGGCGAAGAAAGAAACCGTAACCTTGAAACTAAATCAATATGATTGCTACAATGCAGACACTGTGCTGATAGGATACAAACCTCTTTAGACTCTTTACTGCATTTGACACTAGTGTAAGGTTTCACAGCTTCAACAGGATCGTCTACAATTGGATCTGGGGCCCTATACCGGGTCACTCTGGTCAGTTCTTCTGATACTTGACCTACTGGATTCCTTGCTTCTGCATTCTCCGCAGGCTCAGGCCTTGGAGTCTCATTTCCTTTCTGTAAGCGCAACAATTACATGGCTTTAACAAGAAGGTTATGTATTGTTTCATTATGTAATCAAACCATTATATTATTTTTACTATCTACTTGCAGTAATTTCAAGGTTTCTTGTGCAATACAATAACAATGACAGTAGTTTAGTTTAGAATCTTCTTGAACAACTTTACTATGAGCATGCACTGTTTAAATTATTTTCTGTAAAAATAAAAAAGTCTAATGAACAATGATATTTTTTATTTAAAATCTGTGTCAGACTTTTAATGACTAAAGATAAAAGAAATTTCAAGGGATACTATATCTGTCAGAAAGCCATACCATTACTAAATGAGCTATTTTATCCCTAAAAAGGGATTTCTGTGGAATGGACAATGGCCTATGCAGGAAAGAGCTATAATATCTTCAAGGCTTGAGTGAATAGGCTAAACTAGTGCACCTCACCATCAATGATTGTCGGTATGGGTCAATACAGACAGGGAACGGTAAAACCACATAATGAAACAGGTAAATCTTTATGAGTAAAACACTACACTGGCCGACACTTAAACCCGTATGACTCGGTCCAGGCAGTCGGTACCGACAAGTATAAACCTGTTTCTTTATAAACAAGCGCATAAGAACACACGGGATAATTATACCTGCACGGATCGGTACCGACACGTACAGACTTGCCTGTACCGGTAACCTGTTTCTTTATGATTGCACCCTTAATTTATATCAGACAAAAAAAATATTGCAAAACAAAATAAATTATGTAGTCATAGACAAACACTACACAATAGGTTTTGCTGTCAGTTTTGCCAGTCAAAACCTTGATTACCGAAAAACCTACCGTTGCATGACAGTTTTTAGTACTGATTCGCGAAAACCATCTTTCATGATTGATAGAATTGATTGGTATTATTATTATTGGAATGACCGTGTAATGTTCGCCAAAAGATTACATCTGAATCTAATAGGTAGAAAAAGTTTAAAATATGTACTTACATCATTAGCCCATTCATGTCTATACAGATGGCGTCTCTTCCTAGCTGGCAGAGGTGATGGATTGTCATTCACAAGTGACTTACTCTTGAATATTGATCCTTTCTTCTTCGTTATTACTAATTTAACACTAGGTTTTTCATCATTCTGTATAAGATCTTCTGTTTCATGTAAACCTCTAGGTGATTTAAATACATCTTCTTGATGATGTTTCTGAACTTCTTCTTCAGAATTCTCATTAGGACAACTATTGTAAGCTGAATCTGAAGATTGTGTGTTAGCCTGAGAGTAAGTTGGAGTGTTGTTTGTATTAAATGCTTGAGCAACTACCTCATTAGTCTCCTCTTCCTGGCCCACTTCTTCATTAGCTGCACTCTGTTGTGTAGTATCTTCCTGAGGAATCTCAACCTCATGATCAGGGCTTATATTTTTATTATGCTTGTGCTTATGCTTTCTATGAATCTTGATCTTAGGAATATCGCCACTTTTACCACTGTCACTCCCACCAGATAATATGTCAATGAGATCATTCTTCTCTACAGGACTTTCTTGTTTCTCAATGACTTGTTCATGCTCAGGAGTGGTCATTGACGCAGCTATGTCAGCTAGTGTTTCATGCTTTTTCCTAGTCTTTCTCCCTTCCTTTTTAATGTCACTTACAGTTTTAGTTGCTTGTTTATTTGGATAACCAGCTGTAAGGACATCCAGATAATCATCATTTTCACTATAATTTATATTGGCTCTTTTCCTTCTAGCTCTTCCTGTGGTACTCTCTGGAGGTTTTGGTTCTGGTGGTAGCTCATTTGGTTGAACTTCCAGTCTTGGGGATTTAATAACTGAACCAGAATCTAGTTTGGCTAGCTGAGACTCAATGTCATCTCCAGGTAACACTTTGTTCTTTGATTCCTGTTCATTTTCTTGTGATGGTGATGCAAGTGTTTTGTACAGATCATACGCATCTGTCCCAGGCTGTGGTGAACTCAATTTCTTTAGTGGTTCATCATCAGAATTTTTGTGATGGCGTTTATGAGACTTGTGATCTTTTTTATCTTTCTTCTTTTCTTTTTTGCTTTCTTGTGTGAGACCAGCACACTTGATTGTAATTTTGAGACCTTCATGCTTTGGAGAACATATTGTTTCCACGGATGGGCTTTTCTTGTGATCAGATCCTACATCTGAATGAGTATCCAGAGATGAATGCCGATCAGAACTGGGTGATGTGAAACCTTCATTTGAATCTGTACTGACAATTCTTGATGTTCCTTTAGATATCCTGAGCACTATTGGTGGTGGCTTGCGTTCTTCATTTGTTTCCTTACTTGTTGAAGGACTCATAACCTCTGTTTTTACAACAGATGGACTAGACACTAGTGGACTGGCTTTGGGTGATGATACTTTAGGTGAAGACAACACTTTCGGGTGTGCTGACTCATACCGAGTAAACTCAGGGATGGGGCTGTTGCTACCATCTTCAGCATAATTAATCACTTTATCACGATTGCGAACAAGGTAACGCTTATTTGGTGGTTGAGTATTTTCAGCTGGTCCATCTTCTTTTTTAGAGGCTTTTGTGGCCACTGTGCTCTTTTTAGCTTTAGATTTTTCAGAGTTGCGACGAGGTAATTCAGGAGATGATGAATCTCTAGTATAAGCCCTGCTTCTTTTGGTTGTCTTCTTCTCCTTACTATGTGAAGGATGTTCAGGTGACAGTGGTGCAGCAGGTACTGGTGGGGCATATGTGATCTGTGGAACTGGTGGGTAAGCCTCTGCATTGCGAGATTTAAAGAATTTCTTGGGCTTTGGTGGTGGTTGCTCAGTTTCAACTGCTGGCACTGTCAGTGGACTGTTTTGATCTTGCACTGGCTTTTTAAGAATATTGTTTGTGTATGCTGAAATGTTAAAACAAATAATTGTAAATAAACAAATCAATGCCAAAATGCTACAAATGTTGACACAGCTACCATAGATAATAGAAGTAAGTAGTTAGATTCATTCAAAATGAATGAACTTTCACCATATTTTGGAAGAGGGTATAGGTACCTACTAACAATTTTCAATGAGATTGTTTTATGAAACAAAATATATGGTAACTTGCAAGTTCATAACTTCAAGGTTGTTTATAAAATGACAAATGAACGTGCTTACCGTAAGGTGCGCTCCTAATCGACGTGAAGCTTGTGATTCCCCATTTGCCCACGGTACCTGCCGAACGAGCAGCAGTCGGGCAGTTACTGTTTTCTCTAAAGAGAGCACTATCCAGCGGCACAGCCACGCTGCCGCCTCGGCCTCTGCCCCAGCGCGACATACTGATAATTTCATCAAAAACGATGACACCTGCACCGACTAATCAATCGTCTAGGCAAATGTCAAAACGAGGAACACATGCCGTTCCCAAACACGAGTGTTGCACTTTCGACTTACTTTAAATATTTATGGATAACACTTTTCGAACCATTTTTAGACTTTCACTAAATGAAATGAAAACACAACCCATAAAGATAACACACCCGCCATTTTTACAGGAGCCTAAGTACTTTTCCCTCAGATGCACTCAAATGCGTAATCAACCGACATAATAGTTTATCACGTTTTTACTATTTCCATTATAATTATCTGATTCTCTTTGAACTTTTGAGGTAGATCTATAATGTTGATTTTAATAATAGTTAATGACAAATAGGACACAAACTGCGATGTTGTCATCTCATAACACAAAAGACGCCATATTGGCTAAACACTAGAAGTGATTTTAACAACCAATAGAAAGGCAGGAAAACGGGGAGCGAACCATAGAGTCTTTCAAATGAATCAAAATATAAGCAGAGGCGAAATTTTTGCAGCCGAATTGTATAATACTATTGTGTTCTCAAAATATATGGTGAAATAAGATATTTACAAAATTTCACCATTAGTTAAGCATTTAATTTTTTGTTATAACAAAATTCTAAAACTTTTGATTTAAAAACTAAAACACTGTTGGCATAAAACAATATGGCGTTCTTACCATAGACAGAGTAAAAGTAAGCCGCGCTTTTTTTATCAAAGTGATGGGAAGCTTGAGCGGGAAAATTCGAAATAAAAAGTAGTTTTCCGCTCACAATAATATCGTACATATTTGAGATTCCAGTGAAATAATTGGAGTGTTTATGACGGCAAAACCCATTTTATAACACGTGGCTGTTATAAAATAAATAATCCGGACAAAATTTTTTACATGTTAAACCCAAGCAGTGTAAAAGATCATTCCTGAATCTACTACATATTTATGTATCTACCTAGAGTTAACGTGACATTGGTGAAGAACATGACGGTCGTGATGTGAAGCAGGAAAATGGTATTACTTACCCCGCGTTCCGAATTGCGTCAAAAGTGATTATTTCGCGAATCCGACCAACGCGCAACGTCACAAACAGTACTCAATAGTCCTCATATTTTGTGACTATTAAACTCGGTCAGATTCGCGATGTAATCGCTTTTCACGTAATTCGGAATTATGGGTTTCTTAATTTTAATTCAAGACTAACTTCTGCCAGCGGCTTTGCCCGTGTAAAAGTAGGTTTATTCTATTGACTTGGTTTATTCATATAAATTTTGGACTCCCATTTTCGGACTGTAATAAATACTAATACACTAACTGTTAGTGTTAGTGATGTTAGTGTACTAATGCGTGTAGGATTTTTTTTAGGTGGAAAAGCATGCGATCACTTCTGCCAGACATTTATAGAAACCTTTTTTATTTATTTATCTATTAAACGCTTTAAGCACAGAAAATTATAGAGCCAGCCAACCTTTGGGTGATGCAGAGAAAAATAGTGGTGCAATAAACGAGGGAGAGAAGACGAATACAAGTGTAGATATAAGTAGGTACTAATAAACCTACTACACTGACTTAACTTCTTTTTTTACTGTCCGTTCAACCGATTTTGTCTTCTATTCCGTAGGCATAAGGATGGCATTAAAGAAAAAAAGTGGTTACAATAACCAAATATTAATTGCCGCCACCATTTATTATGCCATCAACCATGGTCGTACCACAAAATAGATAGGTACCTACAGAAAACAATCTCATGAATGTACTCCACTTTTTATACCTACGCTCGGTAGACGCACACTAATGAGCGTTTGAGCCGAAACTGTTCAAAGTCAAAGCATTTACTTCAAATAGACCATTTGCAGGCACTTTTGAATAGTCAAATGTCGGTCAGTCCAAGAAAAGTGAAGTCCAAGAAGAGTTCGACGAGTGGTCCGAGACGCGACCACAGATTACTGAATAGTTACTACGTAACAGATACTTCACTCAGTAGAAAATTTCCAATACCTATTACGATAGCTGCCTACTCCCTCGCGTCAACAACCACTGTATGCTAAAATGCGCCTAAATGCTCAAGCGTACAGCAGTGATTGCTTCGCACCGCGCGATTCCACAGTAATCGCAGGGCTGCCTCTTCGATAAAATTAAATGAACATAACTTTTTATCTATGTAATTGAGAACTGTGAATATGTTCTGACTTTTATGTGGCAGTTAAAAATTTTATCATTTATAAAATATTTAACCAACTTAAAAAAAGGAGGTGATCAGACATACAGGCCAAACTGAGAAGTTTGACTTGTATGGTTTGTAGGTATGTATGTTTGTGCGCGATAATCTCGCGTTTGGCTAAACCGATATCGATGCGATTTTCAGAAAAGGATTTGTTACATTTAGGAGAACGTTTTAAAATAAGTATAATACTTCTTAGTTTGATGATGATCTTCGGAGATGTTCACAAGAAATGAAAAAAAAGCCTTAAAAAAAGAGAACCGACTTCAAATAAAGCACTAAGCCGTAAGAAATAATTTGTTTTTTTTTTTTATGTTAGTGCTAACAGCTGGTAATTAATTCTTCATTGACAGGTAAATGGAAAAATGTTAGGTGTTTTAGGTCTTTTGCTTGATTTACACCCACCTACAGCACATAAGGTACCACACGGCATCGTAATACGCGTACGAACGAACAGCACTATTAAAATTGAACGGCGTGCGTGCGCTTCGCTTGCGAAAACCGCACTGAATTTGACCCGCCGGCGGAGCGAGACCGCTCGGCTGGGCGGTAGGCACTTATAGCGCGCAAGTACATGGAGTGACGGAGGCCTGACGCGACCGAGATACGAGTATCGTGTCAGTGAGCGGTGTCTATGTGTGCGTTGTGCGTTGCTCGAGCGCACTTTGTATGTAGATTGACTTCTGTACCTATCTATTTTGTGGTCGTACCCAGAGTAGGGCAGGTGGGGCAACATACACTCTGCTCAAGACCAGTTAAAAACATTTATGTATAAAAAGTAACACAAAAATGGAGCTCTGTTCGTTTCTGTAAGTCCTTTGAGGCGTGGCTGGAAAGACCTCACGGCGTATTCACCTTCCGCATGACGCAGGTTCTCACCGGAAATGGTAAGTTGAGGAGGTACCTGCAGCAGATTCGTGCGGAAGTGACGCTACTGGTGTCGCCACTGTGCGGAACGCCAAGAGGATACAGTGGAGCATACGGTGGTGGTGGGCCCCGCTTGGGCAGAGCATCGCCGTGTCCTCGTGGGGGCGATCGGCAGAGGCGATCTCTCGCACCGGGCCTTGGTCCAGAGCGAGTAGGAGTGACAGGCGCCTCCTTCTGCGAAGCAGTAATGCTAGCAAGGAAGGAGGCTGACTGCATCAGGCAACGGCGGTCTCTCCAATCCAGTGCCTTTAGCTCTCGCTGGAACGCCCATACCAATCTGTTCCGACTTTCGGTACCTCGGGTACCTCGTCCAAGGGGATGGTGAGGTAGACCGGGATATAACACATTGGATCAACGCAGGATGGATGAAGTGGCGACAGGTCACGGGAACAATTTGTGACTCACGGATGCCCCTCAAGTTGAAGGGTAAAATCTACAAGTCCGTGATAGGGCCTGTCATACTCATGGGCGGGTGAAAAAGATGAATGAAAAAAGATTGCATGTAGTCGAGATGAGAATGTTAAGATGGATGTGTGGCGTGACGAAAATGGATAAAGTCAGAAAATATGTATATTAGGGGAAGTTTGAAAGTGGCGCCAGTGACTGAAAAGTTGAAAGGTAATTGTTTGTCTTGGTATGGTCATGTCAAGAGGAGGGATGAAACGCATGTTGCTAAAAGAGTTATGAGTTTACGTGTGGATTGATGGAGAGGGAGGCCAAAGAAAAGATGGATGGATTGTATGAGAAGTGTTATTGAAAGAAAAGGTATTAGTGATAGCGATAGCGTGACGAGTGACAGGGCAGAATGAAAGTAAAAATAAAACGGTACAAGGGCAGGAAGATAATGATGTAGGCGCGGGCTTGCGGACGGCCAGCAATGGGTAGCTGGCTGTCCGATCGTCCAGCAACTGTCCGGACCGAGCCCAAGTCGTCGACGGTGCGCACTGTTCCCGCGCGCCTCAAGAAGTTGTCAGCAACAGCAGGGATCCAGCTGGACCGAAGCCTACTGGGGTCAGGGTCTATTTCCAAAAGGGAGGCTCGGCCCTAGTATGAAAGGCAGGAAGGAACGGGGTAGGTTTTAAGTCGGTAAGTAAGAGTCTGACATTATCTCCCACTTCGCCCAAAGGCAGGGATGTTATTTGGATTATTTTTACCCACCGAAAAAAAAGCTTATAACTTTGTGATTTTTCATGATACAGTTATGAAATTTTGTACATCCTTTACATAAAAATACTTGACAAGTGTTTCGGGTTCCGCATATACTAAAACTAATGTATATCATCATCTCATCATCGCTCGGGTTAACTGCACATACTTCCCGTTTAAAGAACCACTACTAAAGTTCATGAGGCACTCGTTGGCCGATGAGCAGAAGCGGTAGTTTTTAAAGAAGGAGCACCAAAGAACTGTTGTACTAATCATCAGGTATGGCTTTTTTCTGCAATAACTTAATATAGAATAAAGCTAACACGTCCATCCATCCACACTGTGAGATTTAAACACTTTAACCGATATTCCATTTGGACCTATTGCCTTACCATTTTTGATTCAATTGCTCATAATTTTTATTAAACCCAAATTCACTAGTTAATTCTCTAAAACCCCATTCCAGTGGTCTTTATAATTCATCAGTCTTTTTAAATAATGCTTCTTTCTCTCTTTGATTTTTTCATAGAACCATTTCAGCACTATCTTTCTTTAATTCTTTATTGTACACTATAAAAACACAAAATAAGTGGATAACAAAGTTCATGTACACAGGCGAGCTTAACTCAAAGTTGAGTTTTCTTCCAGCAAACCATTGAGCGATAGAGAGAGATGACAATAGAGGGTAGGGTCCAGTGTACAATTTTCAAAATTAGAAATATTATGAATAAAATAATAATACATAAATAAGTATACCTACATACATAAATACACACATACTTTATATATTATAAATATATATATATATATGCTATGTCATTGTGAAAGGAAATACTCTTTAATTTTCCTCTTGAAGACATCTATAATATAATAATATTCCACAACTAGCACACAACGCCGTCTAGTCCCAAGCTAAGCGGAGCTTGTGTTATGGGTACTAGACAACTGATAAACGTACTTATATATTTCTAAATATATACATATTATAGATAAATTACACCCAGACACAGAACAAATAATTATGCTCATCACACAAACATTTGTCCTGGGTGGGAATCGAACCCACGACCTCCGGCATAGCAGTCAGGGTCACTAACTACTAGACCAACAGGCCAGTCGAAATCTAAAGAAGGGCTGTCACGTAAGTAGTGTGGGAGGGAGTTCCACAGACGCACTGCTGTTACAGAGAAAGAACCATCATAACGGCTTGAAGTGTGAAACGGGGTACGAAGAAGAAGAGAATTGGCAGTGCGACAGGGTTTACTCCTCGGGACGAAGTACTCAAAGCGCTCACGAAGGTATTGTGGAGAATTAGGGTTGTGCAGGATAGAGTAGAGAAGAGATAGAATATGGGCCGACGCCGAATCGGCAACCACTTTAATCTGGTCCGAAACTCCGACACATGGTCGTATTTGCGGAGGCCGAAAATGAAGCGGATGCACAAGTTCTGCAGTCGCTCGAGTTTGTTTAGGAGAACCTCCGTAGCATCGAGAAAACAGACATCCGCATAGTCTATTAGCGGTAGAAGAAGAGATTGAGCAAGGGTGACCCTAGTATGAAATGGTAGGAATTTTTGGAGACGTTTAAGGGACTGAAACGAGTAGAAGACCCTCCTACTAACATCAGCTATATGAACATCCCAAGAAAGGTTCAATATGGACGCCTAGATTCTTAGCACTTTTCGAGTAAAGTAAAGGTACTGAGTCATAAACTACTGGTGGGAGAGATTGGTGATTCAGTAAACTAAGCATATATCTGCCACCAATAATGAGCGCTTGAGATTTATTAGGACTCAGTAAGAGCCCAAAGGACTTAGCCCACTTGTTGATATTTTCAAGGTCATCATTGATGGCAGCTATAGTCTCAACGAGTTCGCCGACTTTAAAATGACGATATAACTGCAAATCGTCTGCGTAGAGATGATAGTTAGAAGTTAGGACCTTAGTGAGAGTGTTTATAAAAACTGAGAAAAGTAGAGGAGAGAGGACGCCACCCTGAGGTACACCCGCAGCCAAATCACACCATTCAGAGGAATCCTCATCAGGTCGAACAGACTGCCGGCGGCCCCGAAGATAAGATTTGAACCACTCAATTATTGGTGCAGAGACATTAAGTGAGGAAAGGATTTCTAAGAGGATGTCAAAATCAACCGAGTTGAAAGCACTACTGAAGTCCAACAAAACCAATACGGTTAGACATTTATTTTCCATAGCTAGTCTTATATCATCAGTTATTTTGATAAGGGTTGTTACAGTGCTATGGCCAGGTCTGAAACCGGATTGGTAGGGTCTTAGTAGGCTGTTACAGGGTAGATAACGAGACAGTTGCTTCTGAACAACACTCTCAAGGACTTTGGAGAGGATCGGGAGGATGGATATTGGTCGAAACTGGGATGGTGAAGTAGGATTTGAAACTTTAGGAAGCGGTAGGACGTGAGCCTTTTTTCAAGCAGAAGGAAAAGAATTAGTGAAGAGAGAGAAATTTATAATGTGAGTTATGACAGGAGTTATTTCACTCAGAATAGGTAGGAACATTTGGAGCTGAAGGCCATCGTCGCCTACCGCCTTGGTAGATATGGATTGGATACATTTCTTAATATCTAGCTCAGTAACTGAATGGAAAGAAAAAGAAGTATTATCAGGTAGAGGAAGATTAGCAAGATCATTAAGAGTTGACGATTTAACATCGACATTGAGTGTAACTGGTGACATAGAAAAGTGTGCATTAAGTGCATTGAGGTCTTGTTAGTGGCTTTGCCAATACCAAGTCTTCAAAAACTGCTATACTTGCGTTGGATTGGAATTGTCGATTGAGTTGTGAATGTGGCGCCTTTTCGCATCTCTACACAAACGACTGCAGCGATTTCGCATGTTCTTATATAAGTCCCAATTTTCCTATAAAGACGTTTGGCTTTATCCCGTTTCGCCATCTGGTTTATTATTGCTGGAGAAAGCCATGGTGCAGGAAGGTGCTTGACTCTTACTTTTTTAAGAGGAGCATGAGTCTCATACAAATCCAACACAGTCCTGCTAACAAACATACAATTATACAAAAAAAATTAGGGACCCTGTGAGTTCTCCCACTTTTGTGTGGAGCGGAGGGGTGTGTAAGACTTTTACTGACTAAAACTACATCTGTGTCAAAATTCCCCGGGGCCCTAGCGGGCATTGGCCCTGCTGGGCTCCTTTCCTGACATCTCTGAGGCATGCATCGACGACTCGGGTTCGATCCGGATGGTTGCTCGTATATTAATAGCCTTTTAATGTTCCCACTGCTGGAACTCAGGCCTCCTCTCTAGGAGAGGGAATGGGCCGTAATCTACCACGCGGGCCCGGTGCGGGTTGGTGAATGTCACATATCTTCGAATTTTTGGTTCTAGGAAATGCCGGTTTCGTCACGGTGTTTGAGAGCAGTGGTGATGAAATAAATTACACAAAGTAAGCACTGTAATTTCTCATTTTATTAATTCATCATTGCACTCGAAAAAATATGCATTCGCCACATAATTTTAAAAAGGATTACTGCGCAGCCCATTTATCGAAGTTCGGACCTGTCAAAATGTAAGTGTCGTGTGTGCGTTCACAAACAAGCAAACTAGCACACACAAGACATTCAGACCCGGAATAACTATCAGAACCCAAGTAGCAAAATAGTCATATAGTAATCGACTTATAAGACTAAACGTCTAATAAGAATCTAATAGACGCTTTGATTAAGAGCACTGATTTCTAAACAGCATATCATATAAGATGTTTTACGCTTCCAGTTCTTTCGATCCTATTAGGTACTTAGTTTTATAAACGTTTATAGGATAACTAGATACGATTCTTACTAAAAAATTGCAAGAATATAAGCACATAATATAAAACTAATTAGCTTTATTGAATTTTTATCCCATAAACGCATTTGATAAAATTGTTTACGTTTATTAATGTCTTCTTTCATTCTTCTATAAGACATGGACTTCTATAATCGTTTTAGAAATAGGTGCTATAGGTCAATTAAATTATGACGAGACTTCTAATTGATTGTTAGCACGAAACTAGCATGTCCACCGATGTTTATAAGTAAAATCTGGTTGTCCTACATGCGCTTTTACTAGAGTAACTGGCCATTTTGTTATTAGTCAGAGAAACCAAGAAAATAGAAAGGGCAAAATGGACTCGCGCACAAAAGGTTCCGTACCAGCCTTAGCAAAAAACGGGAAAAAAAATCACGTTTGTTATATGGGAGCCCCACTTAAATATTTATTTTATTCTATTTTTACCTGGTATAGCGGCAACAGAAATATCACAGACATAAACCATCTGTGAAAATTGAAAACTGTCTAGCTATTATGATTCAGATACAGCCTGGTGACAACAAGACGTTGATCTACACAAATGGAAAAGATTTAAGCGTACCTAGTGGTAGTTATTGAAGAAGAGTTCCAAAAAAGTTACTTGAAATGAAATTAGGATTGGAGTGCAGATTGATATTATTAAAGTTTTTACCGAATAATAATTAAAACTAGGTGTTGTTGACACACGTACTGAATACTTAGGTATAATAAAATATTTATTTAATGATTTGCATCCCTACACTACCCACTTTTTATGTAACGTCAAAATCAATTAGAAAAAGGAAGTCTTCGTAGAGTGCTGAAAATTTTAAAATCAACACTAAGTACTTACATGTATTGGCATTCGGGGTATTTTCTAAGTATTTCTCTAAAGGAACCCTAAAACTGAAATATGGTGGCGAAGGGTATTATGTCCTGTAGTAGTCAAAGTCAAAGTCAAAAATTTATTCGAACTAAGTGTACAATGTCATAACTTTGACCTTAAATTCTTGTAAAGGTTTGATTAATGCAATATAATGGCACGTGATCCGATCTATGGCGGCTTGTAAATTTTTTAACTATTATCGAATAAAATAATTAATACTTAAATAAGTTTAATTTGAAAAGGGCATGAAGACATGTTTATTATCTTTGAAAACTTAATCAATAAAATTAATTTTGCAAGTGGATTAGGCATTCTTTACACAAAAAGTAAATGATGCAAGTCTATGCTACATTTTATAATGTGGATAACTTAATAACCTTTTAAAATATTTTCTTGTCAATGCACTAAGCACGGCACTTTTGTAAAAAAATAATAAACACGAATGCTCTATTAATAACATCATGCTGATCAAATGCGTCACGCACTAGATAATTAGAGGACTAATTGCGCTTAGTCAGTGTGTTTACCGAACCTTTATGGAAGGACAATGCAGTTTAGCGAACTGTAACGCAACGAACACAGGGCGTAAAAGTCCTATAAACTGCGCCCAACTTGGGCTTAGTCCGGACAGTTACCGGACGGCCGGACAGCGAGCTACCTATTGCTCACTGTCCGCAAGCCCGCGCCTACAGTGGCTGGAAATCGGGATCCGAATCCCAGCGGTGGCGAGAGCGCCGTTGCTTGATGCCGTCGGCCTCCTCCTTAGCGAGCATTACTGCTTCGCAGAAGTCGGCGACCGCCTGCCACTCTTCCTCGCTCCGGACTTTGGCCTCGACCAAGGCCCGGCGCGAGAGGTCTCCACCGCCGATCACCCCCACGATATGGTACTATCCTACGCAGGTAGGTGCCTAGGTACTTTCCGAAGCATCCATGTCCAGCATAGTGATCAATGGTGTGGACAGGTGCTTGCTTATTGGAGTAAGTAAGCACCTGCACCAGTAGCAGTAGCAGACACCATGCTGCTTTCTCGCCATTCTTTCGGAACAGGCCTTCCGACACTATCGTGTTTTAATTTAAATTCTACCTTCCTTTAACACCTGAACTAAATATGTAAAGGCTACAATGTAGCGCCTTCCGATTATAATATAAGCCCTATTCAAGTGAAACGATAGTAAAACAATAAAGTATCCGAGAGCTGTCAGTTTAACTTACTGTATCTTACCTGATTTGTTTTAACTGTAAGCCCTCCATTTCATTTAAATAAATAAATAATATGTATTAGATCATTAAACGCCTGCGAAAGCATAAAAAATGATTTTACTGAGGGCACTAGTAAGAAGTGCGACTCCAATAGGTATGCATTAAATTCTATCTTAGGAATTATTAATTTATTACACATAAGTGACAATGCTGGATAAAGCTATCATAGAGCCTGAATTTTGCGGAAGTAAGCAATAAATTCTTTTTAATGACGGAAGTAGCCTACTTACTTTTGATGATGATCACAATATAAATATTTAAATAATATATTTACAGCAGCATTTATGATCTCTAATATTATTAGTTTGTTTTTTTGTTTGTAGGAGGTAATGTCTAAAAGTACTGGTCCGATTGCTAAAATCTTTGCACCTATAAAAAGCTGCTTTATTGCTGAGTAACATAGGCTATATTTTATGTACGCGGGCGAAACCGTGGGCAAAAGCTAGTTATGTATATAGTTAGGTAGGTACCTACAACCATTTATAATAACATTCTATGGCGTCAGACTTTGCCGATTATGTCCAATTCCGTCGGGTGCAATTTTAGATTATTAGGCACCGTAGAAGTGCCTCTGTAACTGAAAATAGATAGTTAGTTTTCCTTTGATTTTGAAAAGCTTCAATAAGTATTAATTTAGCATTTTCTTTGTAAGCATCCGAATTTCTTCTCGGGGACCTCTATAAATAAGACATCGCCACATTAAAACTGGCTATTTGAGAAACATTAAAAGAAAGACTTCTATAGGAGATAAAAATCCCAGGTCCATTGAGCTCCCAGTTATCCAGATTTCACTGTATCTAGATTAGGAGTTGAGAGGCTGTAATAAACTGTACTAATCCTTCCCTAATTTAGAGCATGTCGTTCGAAATCTGGTTAACGGTTAAAAAATATTTATCATGATGTTTTAAAACTTCTTAGATATCATACCTAATCATCTATGTAGGCACATACCTACACATATTTATTCGAACGCGTAAACGTGGGTTGCCATCTTTTAGCGGGGCTCATGAAATTGGCAGGGTTGTAAAAATAGCGCTCCGCCATTCGTCGGGCCATAATAAAAGTGGAAGGTCCCAACGACCCTCGCTTTATCCCCACACGACCATTTTAATAGTTTTTCATTACTCAAGTAGACGTCAATAAAAAGAGAATAAAGTTTGGCAAGAAAATTGCATGGCTTGCATAATGCTTCGTGCCTATGGTGCGCCTTGAGATCGTAAATTTTATACCGAACAAAATTGGATTTGAAGATTGTTTGTCCGGAATTATTTATGACTATAACAATAGGGCTATACTGTGCTATAAAACTTTTGTAGTAAACATAGGTCGAGGTATGGCCGAGGTAGATAACAATAGATACCTACAATGAATGTAGAAAATATAAGAATATAGGTACTCACGTCTTGTTTCTTAAAACAAAATTAAATTAAAGTTAAAGATTCTGATCAAATTATTCCTCTCTGTCGTAGGTATCTTTTCAAACATATCATCTCTCTAGCCTTTTTCCAATTATCTTAGGGTCGGTTTCCAGTCTAAGCAGATGCGGCTGAATATCCGTGGTCTAAATGGAGCGACTGCCTATCAGACCTCCACAACCCAGTTCTGGGCAACACGATATTGCTTGGATAGCCTGATGGTCAAACTTTCTGGCGCCTGACTACGTTTAACGACTGTTAAGATCTACGAATGACAACCGGGACACGAGGGTTCAGTAGACATGTCCTAGATAAACTTAAAAAGTAAATACTTATTATGAATTGAAAAATTAACATTGATACTTAAAAAAAAACTTAAACAACTAACTTAAACTTTCCAAGAGCAGAATCTTCTCAAAACCTTACTTTATATAAATATATATATGTAGTAGGTATATATATTATATTAAATATATATTATGTTTACTTTTTACTCTTGTTTTAATACCAAAATTTGCTTTTTGTCCGCCTACCATATTGTCTCTTCACCACCCTAGGTTGACTGGTAGAGAATGCCTAAGGCATTAAGTCCGCCTATGTACTTTGTGTTACATGAAGATTAAATAAATAAATAATACTTAGCCGGTTTCGAACCAGCAACGTAATGCATGAGAAGCGGATGGGCCATCACGACACATTCAAAAAACGATATGGACCAGTTTAATGTCATCCACTCATCCTCCTTTAGGTAAATCAGATTAGGTTATTCCTTTTCTAATTGAAATTCCAATGAAAGACAAACCTTAAGTATATTCAAACAACTTATTGCCCTATGTAATTAAGGTGGACTTTAGTGCTCGAAAGAATGACTGCATTGCCTGTTGCAAATTTTTAATTTTTTAATTTTTGCCTGAATGACCAGCCCTTTTCTTATTTGAAGAGTTCACTAACTGCTTGACTTTGTTTCGAAAAACTTTATAACTATATGAGCTTCAGGGCTACACGACCCCGGTGTTTTAACCCCAAATGCAACAATTATCTGAATTAAAACATAATATTATCATATAAAACTACGGCTTGTGAAACTCGAGATGTTATTGAATATAAGATTGCGTTCAATAGAAATGGTGACATTAGTTCTAATCACGTAACTAATAAAGTAGTTACTTAACTGTTCATTTACTTCTTTCAGATCACGTGTGCACATCGGTGGCATTGAACCAATGAAGGCAGGCTAGCTACAATGAACCAGTGATTAAGAAGAGTGATATGAACTAATTCGTCCGACAAGACTAAGGGAAGATCATTAGGATCTCAAATAATTTTTTTAATAAATGATGCTGATAGTTATATCAAATGCCTATCCTATTTCCTATCGTATGTTACTCTTTATCCTAAACTATTTCTTCCTTTTTAATACGGCTCTTAATTTAATCCTGTTATACTTGCATACGGTGAAGTTTGTATGGATATTTGTATGTATTACGAGCGGAGCGTAATGTGCATTTTCAAACGGCTCATCGTTCATGATTTAGATGAAACTGCATACCATTACCACCACTACCTACTAGATATAGGTTGTTTAGAAAATTATACCACATTGGATTTTAATCTGGGAGTATTATTCCTTTAGGATAATTCGATTCCGTGATGTTAAGGTACAAAAGGATTGTCATCATCATCATCAGCCTTTTTAATGTTCCCACTGCTGGGACTCAGGCCTTCTCTCTAGGAGACGGAATGGACCGTAATTCACCACACGGGCCGAATGCGGGTGGGTGAATGTAACATGTGTTCGAATTTTTGGTTTTAGAACGTGCCGGTTTCCTCACGATGTTTTCATTCACCGTTTTGAGAGCAGTAATTCGCCTGGTTGGGTTTGAATCTGCGCCCTATAACTCGTAAGTCGGGGCCATTATATACCACTCTGCTAGTGGCAGAGTGGTATATAATGGCTCAAGAGGATAAGTACAAAATATTGAAAAAAATATAATTTATTACAAATGTATTAAAATGTATGTAAGTAATCAAGAAGGTCAAGAAACCCGTTAGGGAATTTCTCAAAAGGAAACCCGTCAAAGATAAAGCCGTTCGCAAAGGACAATTGAAGGAAGGAACATAGGTGGGTTTCAACCAGTAAAAGTCTGTTAATTATGGCTGAATAAGTTCTTTAGCACTTCACTTCAAGGTTTTGTTTCATTCACATATTCATATTTTGATTCATAGTCGACTCTCGTTAAATCGAAACCCGAGGGACTCTTTTAAAATATTAGGATTTATCAAATGGTTCGAAAAATAATTGAAACTCTAAAATTACTATGATTATTAAAGAGCAACGAGTTATTGTTAAACCAACAGTTTTATGGAGAACCACTCAGCGGTAATGGATTTGGTAGAAATTAATTATTTTCACCATTGCGTGGGTTTGCTCGTATTTCTAGAGTTTTTGATGTATCGGCCACATCATCGCTTACCATCAGGTGAGATTGTGGTCAAACGCGAGCCTATCCATTATATATAAAAAAAAAAATGAAATTTTAACGATTGGGCAGCGAATCGAAATTGGACTTTAAACAAAGGTGCTGAGGAGGTAATTTGATTTTAAACTCAAAAAAGATTTCGAATTGAAACTTAACTTTTGGAAAATTGGTTTGTTTACTGATTCGTGAGGAAGTGTGTGTCAAACTATGCATTACAAAAACTAGCTCGTGTACGATCTACCTACCTTTGTAAGTTCTGCAATGTTTTTCTCTCTTTCTCTCTGTAACTTTGAATTGTCGAGTGGTTGACGACGATGAGTTCGAATTTACGCTTCGTTTTGTTGCGTGTCCGCCGATGAATTTTTCGTTCGAATTACCAAGTGCTCAAAAACCTATATTGATTTAGTTCGAAATCTATAGCGATTTTCTAGGGAACTCGATTTATAGAAAGGTTCAAATTATCGCATGTTTGAATATATTTTGCAATGACCTATATAAGTAGGTATTATAAAAATAAATCCTTATTTTACTTGATCACGCCCACAAACATAACTTGAGAACGACGACTTTACCGATATCATTCATTATTTCATTAATATGTAAGTACTCGTAATATTTCAAAAACTATGTTTTCTAATAGTTGTAGTAGGTTTTGATGTAACGAAAAATTAAGAAAAATTGCGCTAAAAACAAAAATTTAACGACTATTTAATCTTTGCGTGTTTGACAGTTTAATAAAAGATGCGAGTGCGAGCAAAGCGAAGCTAATTCGAAAATTATTGAATCTTTTTGGGAACCAACGAGTAAGTATGTTAGATTGTTTGAGCAAATTATGCAGAAATACTATGTATAACTAACAACGCTTGTTGGACTACGTAGAAAATCCTCAATATCGTGAAAAGAAACATAAACCGAAAAAATGTTTTTCTTTTGATAATTCAAACAGAAGGTAGTTCTGTTGTTAAATATAATGTAGAAAACTAATAGGATACTAAAGCGAGTTCAATTTAAGTAAACAGTTTTGAAATGGCTGGTTTTTCTGTTGACCATTCCTGAAAGAAATATTTTGAGTGGGTACCGGGAACCACTAATATTTCTGTGGTAAAATTGCACGTTTGTTTACAAACATTTTAATTTCGTCTTATTTCGGTAGAGTCAACGTCACTTGCAACCAACTGACTGTTTGCGAAACTGTGTCTGAAAATGAAAAGCTTCAATAATTATGATAAAAAAAAATCCCAGTTATAACTATAAGTATCCTTACCTACTCGCCTTTCATCTTCTTATTATAAAAAGGAGAAAATAAATGTAAGATTTGATTTTTTGAAGTTTTGATTTATTTCTCTGACTAGCGACCCGCCCCGGCTTCGCACGGGTGCAATGCTCTTGCCGCCGCAAACGCTACGTCCCGCAATTTTTAAATCTGTTATCTTCGAAAATATTCACTTAAATCATACGGTGAAAAGGGCCATATAGATCTATATTAAATGAACAATGTATTCAAGGTATTTAATTGGTTAAGGATTAATGCTGTATTGGTTAAAATCGCTTCGAAAATTAGCCATTATTTGTCGTAAAAAGTAAATGACAAAAAAAAGTTATTGTGGGTTATCCATAAGAGATAGACATATAACATCACAGACTTTTCTGTAGACCTTTTCAATTTGTACAAAACTTAGTACATTATTTTGATAAAACTCGTAGGGTTCAGCCTGCGTTTGCAATGTAAGCGGAAAAAATGTAATTATTTACGACATCACATTAGAAACCTCAAAAATAACAGTACTTCTCCACTATTTAATGGATGTTATTATACATATAAACCTTCCTCTTGAATCACTCTATCTATTAAAAAAAAACCGCATCAAAATCCGTTGCGTAGTTTCAAAGATTTAAGCGTACAAAGGGACATAGGGACAGAGAAAGCGACTTTGTTTTATACTATGTAGTGATAAGCTATAGTTACATGCTAAGACAACTGCTTCTTTCCTAAAAAAATTCAGTATTTGTAAAATAATCCACTAGAATCAAGACACTGGGAAGCGTAAGAAACAAAAAATAGAAAAGACTAAAAAAAAAAAATTAAAGATGCAAAATAACTTAAATTTCTGAAGTCGGTTTCTGGTTTTTTATTAGGTTTTTAAGACACCGATTTCTGAAATTAAAGTCATTTTTCTCTATTCATATTTTCTAAAACTTAAGAATGAGCAAAGTTGTGGCTAAGGTAATTCGTAGAAGAAGGTGACCAACTCCCATTCCCTTGTACCAGGGTCGGACACGAGAGGTCGCCTCCGTCTGTAAGGTAGGAATAATAACAAATACTTACCCATATTATTCAATTGACACATTTCTTTGGTAGTGGCAAATACAACATAATAAATAATTAGTGAAATTAGGACATACTGTTCTCTCTGCTCTTGGGCGGAGCGGGAGATAGTGTCAGACTCTTACTGACTAAAAGACCCACCCCGTTCCTTCTGGCCTTCATACCGGGGCTCGAGCTGTCTTTCGAAACTTACCCTGGCCCCAGTAGGCTTCGACCCGGCTGGGTCCCTACTGTTGCTGACAACTCGTTGAGGTGCGCGGGAACAGTGCGTGCCGTCGACGACTTGGCTTGGTCCGGACAGAATTAGGATAGACTGTGAACTTTACACATAGACTGTGTTACCACTTCAAAGCGTACTAGCGAGATGTTCTATTATGAAATGTGGCAGTGCGGCAATTCTAGAAGATTTCCTATATTTTATTGAAGTGTTCCATGGATAATGTACGAGGTTCTTCAGTTTCTTCATCAAATCTTCTCCAAATTTAAATAGGAAAATCTGGGGGTAAAACTCTTAAAAAGCAAAAAATCATCGAAATCGGTTAAAATTTGACGAAATTACCCCTGACTGATGCAAGATATTAAAAAAAACGTCAACGACTTGAGAACCTCCTCTTTTTTTGGAAGTCTTTTTTCTGTAAACGACAATTGTAATCAAGATCACATTAATCAAAAACCCAACTTTATCGCCATCAATATAATATTATCTAAGTCACAATGTACCATTGTCACAACAGCACCAAACAAACATGATTTACGCCATCGTAAATCTTAAATTAGCGGTTTATATGCCTTTTACGATAGTGGACGTAAACCAGAACTAATCAGTTCACGAGATCGATGTGTTCCCATCACACCAGAGACCCTCTTGGAACTTTTATGTACTATGTAGAGTTTATGTAATTTTGCAGAAACGAGGGAGTTTTCGTGGGGACGGTGTCGTTAAAGTTGGAGCACCTAAATGCATTATCTGATAAAGCAAATTGTGTGAGACATAAAGCCAGATGTGGCTAAAAATAATGGCGTTTCACCCTTGTGTAGGCATTGTTGCCATGTTGAAGGGCCTATAATAAAGGAACCTAGTGAGATATACTTATCTAAAGTTACATGGTTCAGTACCGTAATAGTACCTACATTTTGATACAAGTAGAGACACTTTGTCATTGCAACCGAGGCAAAATTCGGCCGAGCTGCATGCAGTGGAGCCGATTGAGTGCTGCAATGACAAATATCCACTTAGGAAGAAAATGACAACATATTTTTGTTCATTTTACACTGAGAAAAAATTTCCAAAGTTGACATACATTTTAGTTCTGATTTAGATGACAATAGACCATCACAAGCGTTTTCTGTCTCAATTACAATAGCGTAGGCGTAGTATCTTAAGAATTCTCTTCAAAACTAAGATTTAATTTACTTATTTTCCCGCTCTGGTTGAAGAAGTAAAGATATAAAACCAATTTAAACTGCACCGCTGAGCCTATTAAAAATAAAAAATTCAAATAACAAATGTTAATTTGTTAGTAAGAGTAAAAGCAAATTATTACCTACTATGAATATGTAATCATTTTTATTAATAATTCTTTTCTTTTTACTAAAACAATTTACATTAAATACTTATGCACCTCTTTGTTATGAAAAAAAAAAATCACCGTGGTTTATTGTTACCTGTAATTCTTAATTTTAGTTATGACTTTTTCCTGAAAATATTAGTTGGCTATTATTTTGAAGGTCAATTTTGTAGGCTACCTTTGAACATTCCTAAATGACACGAGAACAGTCTTTACTGATTTTCCTGGGATCTTTGAAAATGTTTTTCAGCAGGCTGAGTAGATAGACCTATAATTAATATACCTTTGTATTTAGGACCCCCGACCCATGTGATAAGTGGTCTCACCTTCATAACTCTTGTGATTGGTTACGGTTACGACATTCAAAGAGTTAATGATATAAGTTTTCAAGCAATCTAGAAATCGGTCGCAATCACAATAAATAACAATCTTCGAGCCCGTATGAAGGCTTGAAGGAACGGGATGGGTTTTTTAGTCAGTAAGAGTCTGACACTATCTCTCGCTCCGCCCAAGAGCGGGGGTTGTCATAGGATGATTTTTCCCATCGATAAAAAATGCATTTTTTATTGAAAACTAGGCCTTTTTGGCAGTATATTTTCGAAGTAAGTCCAGTGACTGTTTTAATTATTCGCAAGTTGATTCTTAGTGGATATTGTGATGAAAAATTAGTGTAGTTTTTTGTCTTAAGTATCTGCGCAATGTGAGGAATCATTGAAAAAGCTGACTCGATTCGTTTGCTGTAAATTACTACAAAACCATTTAATCAAAGTAGGTAACTTATTTAATGAAAATAAAGACGTGAACTTAAAGGTCTTTTTTTATGGTGGGAAAAAATCATCCAAAGACAACCCCCGCTCTTGGGCGGAGCGGGAGATAGTGTCAGACTCTTACTGACTAAAAAACCCATCCCGTTCCTTCAAGCCTTCATACCGGGGCTCGAGCGCCCTTTCGGATAACCCTGGCCCCAGTAGGCTTCGACCCGGCTGGGCCCCTGTTGTTGCTGACAACTCCTTGAGGCGCGCGGGAACAGTGCGCGCCGTCGACGACTTGGGCTTGGTCCGGACGGTTACCGGACGGCCGGACAGCGAGCTACCCATTGCTCACTGTCCGCAAGCCCGCGCCTACGGTGGCTGGAAATCGGGATCGGAATCCCGGCGGCGGCGGCGAGAGCGCCGTTGCCTGATGCGGTCGGCTTCCTCCTTAGCGAGCATTACTGCTTCGCAGAAGTCGGCGACCGCCTGCTACTCCTCCTCGCTCCGGACCATGGCCTCGACCAAGGCCCGGCGCGAGAGGTCTCCGCCGCCGATTACCCCCACGAGGGCACGGCGATGCTCCGCCCAAGCAGGGCACACCGCGATTGTGTGCTCCACCGTGTCCTCCGGGCGTTCCGCACAGTGGCGGCACCCGGGCGTCACTTCCGCCTTGATTCGGAACAGGAACCTCCCGAACTTGCCATTTCCGGTAAGGATCTGTGTCATGCGGAAGGTAAGGACGCCGTGAGGTCTTTCCAGCCACGCCTCAAAGAGGGGACTTATCGCCATAATTGTGGCGTGCCCAGCACTGGGTTGCGATAGTCGCTGACGCCATTCCACCATGAGATCCCGCTGGAGCTCTGTCCGCCATGCCGCGACCTGTCGCGGCAGAGGACTTTCACCCCGGCGTTGCATCTCCACGAACTTAAAGGTCTCAGTAACTTGGTCATAAAATCCCAAAAAATTAGTTAAGTACGTTAAGTAACTATATGAAACAACGTGAGTTACAGAAAAAATCCTACGTTATGTTTAAAGTAGATATAGATAGACTAGAGATGGAGTTGATAGCCTATCTGTATCGACGGCTTAGATATCGATTTATCGACTGATTACTTATATTGATAGCAGGTTGAATCTGTCAGATTTGCATTGGTGGAATTTGTAGACGTGTCAAAAAGAAAAAGGATTGTAAGACTTTTGTGGTGTTACTCGTAAATATGTTTAACCGTAGAGCAATGTCGCAGTATCTCCAATCAATAAATAGATTGTTAAGTACTGTTGTAGGTAGGTAAATATAATAAGTAAGTAAGAAAAATGCTTCCATAAAAAAGTCTACTATTAGATGAGCTCTTTTTATGGTGCGTATAAATAATTGAAGCAGACGGTAGCGGACGGGACACGTCTGCCATAAAAATAAAAAGGCCATATAAACGGCCACGATAAAAAGCGGCCTGCATTAAATTCTATGTAGGGGAGCTTTCTTCTTATTTACTGGAATTTCGTAGAACATCACATAGAACTTATACCTACCTACGAACTTAGGTATCATTTTTTCGTTTCCCACTCGCCTATTTTTTTTTTTTTATAGTTGGAAAAATCATGCATTGATTTCCCCGGCCCTTGGGCGGAGCGGGAGATAGTGTCAGACTCTTACTGACTAAAAGACCCACCCCGTTCCTTCTAGCCTTCATACCGGGGCTCGAGCGCCCTTTCGGATAACCCTGGCCCCAGTAGGCTTCGAACCGGCTGGGTCCCTGCTGTTGCTGACAACTCCTTGAGGCGCGCGGGAACAGTGCGCGCCGTCGACGACTTGGGTTTGGTCCGGACAGTTACCGGACGGCCGGACAGCGAGCTACCCATTGCTCACTGTCCGCAAGCCCGCGTCTACGTTGGCCGGAAATCGGGATCAGAATCCCGGCGACGGCGGCGGCGATAACGCCGTTGCCTCCTTTGCGAGCATTACTGCTTCGCAGAAGTCGGCGTCCGCCTGTCCCACTCGCCTATTGTCGTTGTCGTTGTTACATCATCTAACGCAATCCAACGCGATATGAAAACTCTGTTGGCATTCGGTAATTCCGTAATTTACTCGAATATTTTACAAAAATTGTTCCAGGAAATATGTGTCTTTTTTAAATCCATAAAAGTTTTTCAGAAAAATTGTCATCATTCAGAATTTCGATTAAATGTGCAAAGCTTATATTGATGTACTTTTTTATATGTTTAACCTCTCAATCTTGGAAATTACAGACACAATAGAAAGACAATAGGTGCGCGAAAGCGTTCGCTTGGGGTTTAATGAATTAATATATGAGTACCTACATTATGGAGGGCCAAAGTTCACGTAAAACAGCAGCTTCTCAGAGGCTTTACCAGATGATTACTTTTGCACAAATTTTAGGTTTATTTTCTCTAGAAGCCTAGATAATATATCCACAAGATAGCTGTGTATCCATAACATCTAGAGAAAGATGTGTAATAACATCATAATCACGTAAAAGCGGTTGTATAAAAATGTACGTCGAGTTGGCTGGTCTTAATTTCGTCTGTCGATCAATCTATCTAATACCTAACGTGTTTTTCTGTAGGTAATTCATCGACTCGAATAAGGAACTATAAGTAAATACATATAGGTGACGATGTCTGTTATTGCAGCAAGATGCTCAGGAATACTCTTTTTTTCTGAGATATCAAATACCTCTTCCCACTGGGTGAGCGAAAGGGAGTGATTGACTAAAACCCACAAAAATTCCTTATGTGCACTAAATGGGCACATTTTGTGTTAAGATTTTCGTGTGTCGGGCTTACTGTTGCTACCTTCCATTGTTCGGCGAATTAGAGGTGTTACACTTAATTAATATTTGTGTAGGCCTTTCAACACTGCGTTTTTCGTTACGCAGTCGCCATTCCAGAACCTTTTCGCGCTCTTAGGTAGAGCAGGAGGGCGTGTCAGGCTTTTACTGACTAAAACCCACTCATATGTTCCTTCTTAGTCTTGCGGTCCAGTACTCCGGGTTTCCCTTTCAAAAGCAAGCCCATGGTCCTTCGATCGAGGCTTCGACCCTGCTGGGCCCATACGGTTTAGCTGATGTGTCCTTAAGGCGACGATATAGCTCCAAGAGCTGATTTAATGCTCCGGATTCTTCGCAGTAGAATAAAATATATTCCTGACACAACGAATCACTTCGAGAACAATATTTCTATAGGTATCATTTAAATACACTGATTTATTAAATGTGTAAGGCTGAATATATATATGCACATTGCACACATGTGTGTGCTTGTTATTCTTTCATGCGAAAAGTCTAAACGGATTTTGATAAAATATGCACCATGTTTTGGAATAGGAAATAGGATACTTTTTTTTAGGATACATTTTATAGTATGTACTCTCGGGTTAAAAAGGATCCTATGTCACGGAAACATTTCCGAGGGACCAGTCTTCTACTTTCACGAGAGCGTACACGCAAAATTATATCAAGACAAATTTAGGCTTTAGGCTCACAATACATCGAAATATTTTTAAAAGTACAGAAAAAAACAGGGCTCTGTCCGTACCCGTTACTGATCATATTTGTGAAGTCAAAAGTAAAAAAAAAAATTGGTATTTTCAATTCATAATTGGTAAATCAGTTATAACAATTGGTATTTGAAAATACTCATTCTAATTAATTATCAATAAGCCTGTAGAATATTTCCCAATTTTGAGTGACATTTTATGATATAAATAAACTTTGCTGATTATAAATATTGTTTATTGAGACTACTTAAATAATAAAGACCTTTTCAAATAAACCTTTTTAGTACTTTTACTAATTAAAAAATAGTGTGGTGTAGAACAAAACCAATCAAATCTCTCAAAATTTAACAAGCTATAAAATCAGGCTCAAGCAAGAAATTACTTTCAAATTTTCAAAAGTTTTTGAAGCACTAGAAAAAACATTAAGTAATATAATTGTTGCGAACCTAATTTTAGGAATATATTATGACATTTTATTTCAAATATTGGCAGCTGTTCGTAGCAAGCGTAGCACTTGCTACGAAAGTTAACATTGTTGTCGATGTTGTATTAGAAGGCGTAAATATGGATGTAAGAACATTTATATATATAATTTTTTTAAATTTTAATATGGTTGCATTTGTGTGATAACCAGAGATCGGAAAATGTAGAGTATATTTATCTAAAGTTTGTGGTAATATATAACATGGAGTTGATAGTACCTCAACGATCAAAAAAATTAATTGCTGGTAACCTCTAGTCAAACCGGAATGCGGCTTATCAGAATGTGACCTGAAGTGACTGCCTATCTGATCTTTATCACCTATGTAGTGACTCGGGATATGATACTCATTCACGAGACTAGCGTCAGTTTTTCTTGCTTCTGAGTATCTGTCAGAGCGTCAAATAATGAACGACCTCGGCAAGGGTTGTCTAGCTAATTAAACATATATTGTAATACACGAGATACAACCTATAACCGTATTTGGATATTTATCGAGTTTCCTCGTCATTGATTGCAGTTCGACTGCAGGACTCAACACAACGTTAACAACAAAAATATTGTATTTCATGATGTGCCATTTCTGTAGGCAGGAACATATAAGTACTTCCTCGAGAGGTTTTCATTTGAGCTAAGGCAGAGCAGGTATTAAGTATAATAGGTATCGTATTCTTTCATTCCTTATTAAGTCCTATGTTAACAGAATACATATTCATTCATATTCCTCTATTCGTCGTTGAAGTCTTATCAGTAGTCAGCCTTAACATTTCTGCGTTAAAAACATTCTTTAACGCTGTCCATCCATCGTCTCTTTGGTCTTTGATTTGCACTGAAAACTGTTGTCCCAATATGTTATTCATTCATTCCATTACCTAGTAGATACTTGCTTCATATGAGAATCAAATGACAACAATTTTTTTTTTATTGGTCATAGGTTCGCGCTTGACCGCTATCTCACCTGATGGAAAATGACGATGCGGTCGACGATGGAACGCGCTTTCTTAGAAGAAACCTTTTCAATCTCGATTTAAAGATTCCCGGGTTACTATTAGTATTATGAAAGTATTCAAGCCTTCTCTCAATGTAATATACCTATTTATAATTTATTTTCTAATATATAATATGTTTATTTTACTTTGTATATTTAGGTTTCGTGGGCAGATCTTAGAATTGATCACTTTTTGATGTGATAAGCCATTTCATGAAACGGTGCTATTTAAGCTAAACGCTTGATTATTTCATGATATGGTCAAACATGGCTGAACATATCGTAAAACAGTTTCGTTGTCCACCGGTAGAGTCCACAGTTCCTCAATGTATTCCTGTTTTCTTGGTACTACAAAATATGCTTTTGTTCCAACAAAAATACTGATTGTGCACTGAAATATGCTATTGAAATCATCCTGTGGTTTCAAAGAACCGGGCAAGTGCGAGTCGGACTCACACACTGAGGGTTCCTTACAAAGTTTTTCCTATACCTACTTATGCTATGAGACCTTGCTTCATGCTTTTCAGGATTCTAGGTCAATGGGAAGTACTCTATTAATTTTGATTCTTTTGAGAGTGTCGAAACTCATGTTTTTTTGTGACTTAAACAGCCGTATCTTTTTCTTTGTTAATCAGAAGTTTCATTTTTTTACAGCTTCAAGGGACTACTTTCACCTCGATACCTCTATGCGTTCCCGTGATAAAGGGTCTTGACAGATGAACAACAAAGTTAATCCTATAAGGGTTCCGTTTTTTCCTTTTGAGGCACGGAAGTCGGAACCCTAAAAATAACCACGAAGGTCATCTCTTTCGTGGACCTCCTTGTGACCTAACCTTATCGAATCGGGGTGCCCCAAGTCCCTTAATAATTATTATAATAGTCCCAAAGTCCATTAATATTTGGTGTACTTAAAATAAGAATTATTTTTAGTGAAGGAAACGTTTTTTGATGCACAGAAATCCTAAATTAATGATACAGCCAAATGTGGATGGACATAATATCATCAACCGTACGATCTTTTAGTTGGCCATATCTGGCCACGACATAAGTATCTCTTCTTTTTAGTCGTGCACTCTTGATAGAGTGGTTATGATCTCGTCTCAGAATCACACAATTCAAACCTGACTGCTGATGTGACGACGAACAGACGAATATATAGTTTGGCACCCTTGTATTCTAAATACGAGTAGTAATCGCCTTTGTAAATGTTCTTCTCCATAAAGATCTACGTTATGAAATGTGCAATTTAGATTCACTTTTTGGATTGACCGACATTTTGTCAATAGTTCAAAAGTGCTTAATTAGTCTATTTGAAATAAACGTTTCTGATTTCCTTTTTAATATGCACTTGCCAGGGCTTGCAGGGCTTGCGAGGGTTGCCAGATACCAACCCTAGTTGACAGGTAAAGAATGCCTGAGGCTTAGTGCGTCTACTACTTTGTGTTGCATGAAATTTTAATAAATTAAATGGCCAAAGTTGATATTACCTATTTGTATTCTTTACTCTTCTTCTTCTTAGCGGTAGATAACGCTTCTAGCGATCAGCAGCTCTTTTAATTTTTAGATGCTAAATAATTCGAAAGAACGTTGTTTTACTTTTCTGAAAAATACTTATGTCGGTAAGTAATTAATGTACTGGATAGTTTTAGGTACTAAGCTTAATTATTATTCGATTATATTTTTCAGGGTTAGTTATATAAGCTTAAAAAGTGATCACCAAGAAAACAGCGCGTGATTGATTAATTAATACTCGGGTAGGTAGATACCTTCCCCGTAAAGAAGCAAATCATTTGGCCTGATAATATCACATACCCAAAGATCCAACTGACTCACATACCGGTTTTATAAATTCTTTCAATGCTGCCATTTGTAAGCTGGAGCAAACCCTCGCACGTTTCGATCATTAATTTCTCTCCAAATGCGTTCCATGATGTGTGTTCCCGCCTTTGCAGTAATGGCCGCTGAGATCCACGCGTCTGATTCGCTGCGCGGCCCGCGCTTTCCTCGCACATGCGCTTTCTAAAGCAGGATTCAATATGGCCGACACATTTCTTGCCTCTAAATTACAGTGCTGTCACTATGTTGTCAGGACGCCTTCGAAAGTTAGTAAGATATTTGAGCGTGCCTGATACGTGATTCGTTGAAATATTGTGGGGATAGTTTGATGGAAAATTGTGCAACAACATATTTTTTATGAATTGAGATGAATCAGAATGACAGTCTTTGGATACCGAGGTACCTACCTGCTAGAATAAGTGTTTTTGTATTAGGTACCTAGGTACCTACCAAGGTAGTCTATCCAAAGACCTATATAAGTAAGTAGGGACTACTAGGTAGGTATCTACTACTTGAATATGTCTTCGGATAGGTAGATAAGTGTTTTAAATTAGGTAGGCGCACCTACTTATATGGGGAAATCGAGGGTAAAGACGATTGTTTAATAAGTATCTAAGTGCTTAGTTATCGAATAAATAGGTACCTATATAACTACCTACATTGGCAGATAAGCACTTCAGTACCTATGTACATTTTAATGTTATGGAACCATACATAACATATAGGTCCCTAGATATTAAATCTCACCTGAAAAAACTTGCACTACACACATTTTTACAAAATCTTTACTCGTTAAGCACTTCTAATAGACTCACAGTTTCACTAACACCACTTTCACGTCACTATTTTGACAGCTGCTGTCATCAGCACTTCTTGGAATCTCCATTCAGAAGCTGTCGTAGAGAGAAGTCTAGCCAAGGCACCGTCTATCCGTAGACTGGTACGCTAGGATTACTCACAAATAACCATGGCGAATTTCGTGCTTGTAAATAAAGCACACGTTGCACTAAAATTGCTTTTTTGTTGGAATTTAATGTAAAATATGTTAGGTCGAATTCTTACAGGGTTGAATTTGGATCTCGAGAATTAGACAAAAATTTAAAAAAAAACCTAAACAGGCTTAGCAAAAATCTATTTAATAGGAAAAACGTTGAACTATAATACTTTACTTAAAACTAAGTTAATCAATCTAGATTAATTTTAGACTGCCAGTCAGTGGTACACCAATTTTGGTTGCAATAGAAACTGGACTTTGTGCGTACGTGTTAAGGTTTAAATTCCCTTAACGATTATTACACATGCTATGAGTCGACTAACAAAATTACCTAAGTAGGTACATACCTACATTGTTTATTGTTTGTTTGTTTTGCGTATGGGTGGGTGGGACAAGATTTTCCAGCTCAGCTCCTCAGGGTAAGTCTAGATAACCTACCTGAGTTTCCAAAGTAAGTTGCCCTGTATCCAGCGACTCCTGGGGCAGCTTAGAAGCAGATGAGCTGCTGTCTCGTCCTTGTTCTGGTTGTAGTACCTACTTACGTAAGTTTTTAGTTATTTTTTTTTCATATAGGATAAATAAATAATTTCAAGTTCGTCCCTGCTCTACCTTTTTGTTTACCCCTTTAGCAGCTTGTCATTATGTTGACCATTTATGACTGAGTTTAGTTACAACAAAGCGAACGATAATCACGTGTATTGTCGTTTAAATTATAACCCAAATAAAGTTTACAACGCGATCTTTTGAGGATAAAGTTTACCTACCTACTTTGTTTAAAATCTTATGACGGCCCTTTTGTGAGGTGGCAACCTAAAGGTGGGCCGGGGTGTAAAACGGGCTAGTTTAAAAAAAATACAAGACGGTTAATTGTTATTCAAAAATCATTCTTAAGTATATCTCTATAGAGTTCATAGAATAGGTACGTGTTTCAATTATAGTAAATTGTCTCATAGATTTATTAGAATTGGTTTTGAGTTAGTTGACTGATGGAGCTTTGGTATGCCTGTTTTTATTATATCAGGTTTGATAAGTGTTGATAAGGCAAATAGGTATTGTCAACTGTTCAATGATAACTGTCAGACAAACTGTCAGTTTGCAGAGTGGTTTTTTGTTTGAAGTAACATTTAAGTTCTTGGCCATAGAGTTCACAATAGAACTATTTCAACATTAAAACTTGTTTAGTTCCAATTTTCATCGCATCTAGAGAGGCGCTCACTTGTTGTCTCTTGTCTGCTAACAAAAGCTTTCAATTTCAACAAAGCTTTTGTAGTATGACAGTGTTCTTACGAGTTCAATTCCTTTAAGATAGATGTCGCTGCCACTGAGCTTTCTTTTAAATGATAGAAACTCAACTGATGATTCATAGATGGCGTTAAAAACTGTTCGAAAGCTTTACCGCTAGATGGCGTTAATAGCAATATTGTGGACTTGAAAGTTTCAGGATTCGAGTTCGTAACCGATCATAGTTTGTATTGCTCGTAACTCATAATTCTGACCATTCTGTGATAGAGTGGCCACTGAAGTTAATCGAGTGAGTTTAGTTAGAGTTAATGGATGTCACATGGCTTGCCTACAGATTGAACACACACACACTAGCAAATTAAGATCAGGGCACATTGCTGTGGTGTGTCGTATCGTAGGCGTCGTAGCGTGTTCTGGTGCAGTTGATTGACTACAAAACTCGTTGTAATATAACGTAGGCGTATTTATTTGATTGATAGATAATTTGTTGAGATGAAAGGGATATCCGACCAAAACAAGTCAAAACAAGGCTGTAGTTTTGACTACCCGGCCGGATGCCGATAGTAATTCAGTATCCGGCTTGATTCCGGATAGTAAAATTACAAAAATCCGGTATACGACCAAACCACTATCCGTTTCATCTCTAATAATAATATTTAGATTGCACACCACAAAAAAAAAGTGAATCTTATAGGTAGGTACTTGAGTTTTTTTTATCAATACCTGTCTCTTAATTTGCATAGCTTTATCCCATTATTTGGTGTTAAGTCTCCTCTTCATTCTATGACCGGTATATTAACTACCTGCAGGTACCTACTACACAAGTTATCAAGTAAATGATTTGATAAATCAAAAGTTGATCCTTTGTCTTATATTACTGTACTGTGATTTGGACTGTTGGTGTTGATTAGGTTCTAAGCAAATAAAGCCTTTATTCTGTTTTTTAGTATTTGTTGTTACTGCCGCAACAGAAATCCTGATAAAATTCAAACCAGTGAAAATTTTCACGGTCTGTCACGGTTCAGCAGCAGCTTGGTGACAGACAGACAGCGGAGACTTCTAATAGGATCTCGTTTTACCCCTTTGGTACGGAACCCTAAAAAGCACTATCAGCCAAGACTACCTGCAAGCTTTACATCCATAATGAAACAGTAAATAAATAATTTAGCCATGCAACTGGATGTCAATGACCTTTTCAGTCCCCCAAAGCGGTGTGTGTGGAGCGTTTCTAAATTACAAATAAATCAAGAGGGACAGCCAGTGCGTGATTTTGGTTCCGTAGCCAGCATTAGTCGAGTAAAGTATTTGACCTCCCTTAATTTAATCACTTCGGAGGGAACAGAGGTCACAGTCGAATGGACATTACAGATAAGGGTGAGGGCTATGGGATTTGAGAACCCCATTATAGCTGTCCATTTGATTTAAATAAGAAATTGGATGGTATATATTATGGTTGCCTCTATTTACTTATTTAGGTATGGTGGACGTTGATACGGTTAATAGCAAGGTCTGCGGTCTACCTACATTGATATCCTATACTATTAATCTGTGAAAAGCGTTGTGAGCTACAATAAAGTTTATATGTTTTGTGTACCTTTATTACCTAAGTTTTATATTGTAACTGTTTGCTGTTCCATTTTATAAAAATAAAAAATTAAATCTATTCTCCTGGTAGTAGTAGGCAAGTTTCTTGCATCTTATGTGTAACAAATGCTTAAATTATTTCAACGTAGGTACGGTAGGTAATCTTAATCATATCCAGGCTCTATACCTTTCTAACCTTATAGAGTATAGACAAAAAGTCTAAGCAGAAAGTAGGTCCTAATTTTTAACTTAAATTCCCCCTAGTACGAGTGGTGTCTTTCTTCCTGTATTGCTACAATAATGGATGGACTTTACTTGATTATATCTTTATTTTTATTACGAATAGCTATCCTCCATGGTTTGACCCAAGTCCTTCATTACTGCTTTGTTTCAGTGGATCAGTGTTACAGATAGATAATGTAAGTTGTGTAAAACTAGTAAAGTATATAGCTAATACAAAAACGTCACTATCATCATCATTATTTCAGCCGAAAGCTGGATATAACCTTCCCCTAGTGCCATCACGATTGTTCCTGTGGTTTCACATCGTTTAGATTCCCACAAACCTCAACAGGACGTCGATTCACCTAGTGGAAAAAAAAAACACTAACTTAGCTTCATTTAGGTACAGTCAGCATAGGTAGGTAGATCAGTACAGACAGCATAACAAAAATACTTGCCTTTATCAAAAGAAAAACAAAAGTTGATACCAAGTTCCATTTCCATTACGGGCTAACTACCAGGAGGCTATAACTTGGTAGCGGTGGAGAGGTATAATTACATAGCTGAAAGCTATCGTTAAATCCCCTCTAGTGCACGCTAATCAACGGCTTAATGGGCGAGGAAATGCGGGCCAGTCCTCTGCGAAGCTGAGATGTGATGCTGTGGAATACTTACCTACCTATAAGTATATATATATTGGGTAGATCTAGGTAGGTACGGTTTACTGGTTGGTATGATTGAAACAACAGATTTTAATTTGTAAGTTTATTGCATGTTGGTAAACACAGTGTGAAAACATAGGATAATAAAATGAAAGGGCGTTAAAATTTGTTTTTTGAGAATTACTGCCTATGACAAGAACGATTGCTGCATTGCCAAAGACAGACATACCTACAGGTCTACATCAAATGTTTTGTGTTAAAGGGTACGGTCTTTCCAGTTTTTTTTTTATTATTTTTAAATTACTTTTATGGATAGGTATTTTTCCAAGCACTTTCATCAAACATTCCAGTATTTACTCTCATATTGATTGCTTCCCTCCTGCCCTAAAATCCGATTCATTTCACAGGAACTTTGCAACCCCTACTCACCCTACGGAAACAATGCCCCCTCCCTAGTCCCCGCACTCGCAGCATCCGCCATTTTTACGACTAGAAAGAGACGGTGATATTCCTACCTGCAGAAAGAAAAGGATAAAAGATTTGGGGTGCAAAAGGAATTAGACATGAGTTGGGTTGAATGTATAACAAGGACAAAAGCGAAGGGCGATTTATCTCCGCAGTGAAATCTTAAAAACACTCGTTCCTTTGTTTGGCCGAATTCAAATAAACCTGAGAAAAAAATTATGAAGTGCTGAATTATTTTGTTTTGCAGGTAGATTAAGTGTCTACTGTGTAGAAGTGACATGAGCTAAGGTCGGCTTTATCGAAATAATTATTGGAAACCGTCACTGCGCTTGACAAATTCCTTCCATTTATTCTTTTGCACGGTTATAATATTTTAATATTTTTTTATTTTACTAAAGTTAATACTTACTACGAATTACATACATTGATAAGTAAGTAGATAAGATTAAATTAAGAATCATAAAAAAAAACGCAAATTGAACTTGTGGCATTGGTGAAGCAACAAAATGTTCTAAGCGGTTTTTGCACCAACTTTACAGACTTGAGCGAGCTGTTGTAGTAAAAGAAAGAAAAAAGTATAATTCGTTTGTTTTCTTTGTACCAAACTGCACATTTAAAGAAACTTTGAAGTGGCTAGTCTCTCTAGGTAGCAAATACCTACGTTGTCATAGTGGTAGTTCAATTGAGGGCCTTGTTGAAAAAGAAAATAGAAGGAACTTGTCAGAATGATAGATATAAGTAATTCATCGGATAAATAGGTACCTACAATGCAAATCCACTATCTTGTATAAACTTTTCGATTGCCGTAATTGGAGACACAATAGATAACAAAAAGGTTATGTCGAACTGTGTAACTTAAGACATTCAAAGCGTTAAAGACAATAATATCAATTTGAATGTTAAGGCAAACTGAATTGATATGTTGAAACTGTGAAGAATATTCCTTAGTTTATTTGTGATGATAAAGCATCTATTGACTGCTCCACTTCCCACCTTAAGGTGGAACGAGACGCCGCGTTTTACTACTAACTAAAACCCATGTTCTATGGTTTAAAAATTTCCGCAGCTCTATATTCCTTTTACAGTTAATAAATTAAACACAACATTGTCCATCTCTAATCGCTTCCTTATCCAACTTCTCAAACCGCTCAATAAAATCTCTAATAAACCTATAATTTTTCTAGCAATGACGTGAGATTTGAGTCAGCGCAATCCCCCGCGCCAGTCAAGTGAAAACAGCCAGTCGACTTGACACAAAGTTTATTGCCCTCGTTATCGAGACAACTTTTCGTTATTTGATCGCATTAGGGGTGCATTCCACCCCCTGCTTTAGGAAAGTTGTGAGGTACATATATAAATGTATTAAATTGCATCTGTAGGTAGAGGTATTTAAGTATAGGTAGGTACCTAGATGAGTTGGAATATGATTGATTCTTTCTAGGGTTTCATACCACAGTCGGCAAAATGGAACCCTTATAAGATCACTTTGTTGTTTGTCTGTCCTTCTGTCCGTTTAGTCGTCTATCTGGGCCTTTTTTCTCAGGAAAGCGGGGAGATATGAACCTGCAATTAAAATCAGTACAAATATTTAATATTAAGGGCTGCTTCATTAGGTTGATATTTTTTAATTAGTAGGGATTACTAAAAAAAAAAAATTTAGCCTTAGCTGGTAATTTATTAGTAGCGTCAAAGTCTGTTATATTGTATTGTGTTTTATCAGTGTGTAACACTGTCTATTTTTACTGTGATCTCAGTGTTTTATATATGTATATCATAGCAGTAATTTTCTCCATAACATTGGTCCCCGTTTCATCCCCTTAGGGGGTGAATTTTGTAAAATCCTTTTATACCTAAACTAGCTTCTGCCAGCCGCGTCAAAGTAGGTTTTTCCATATAAAGTTTGGTTTCCCGTTTCATCTAAGAGTATTTAGGGGATGAAGCCTTGGACAAAATTTCACTATCATAGTCCCAGTAGTTTCGACTGTGCATTTATGTGTCAGTCTGTCAGTCAATTTCTGCTTTTATACCTATAAATATGTTATGTTATATGTATTTTAATAAACAATCCAGTTTCCAAACAGTGTCCAATTTTATTAAACACCTTTTGGTGAATTACTCACATAATTTTACCTATACAAAATTCCTGGTTTTTCTAGCCAATTTTTGGCTGGAACAGTTAACAGCTACCAAATAAGCAGGTTAGTATAAATAATAAATGCAATTTTTTTAAATCCTACATATAATTAACTACCTTCTTAGAAAAACAATCAAACATAAATTATAGATAACAAAATTAAAATTCAATTGTCTGACATCATTCAAAATATTCTGTAGAGCTCAATAAAACAGATTTTAATGTACTTAGGTACCTGCTGCACATAAAAAAGCTTAGTAATAAAACACAGCCTTTAATGTCCTTGCCAATTTAACTCGAAATTAAGCAGATATTTCAGAACCCTCCTCTAAAACGAAGGAGAAGTAAATGTCAGCAAAACCGAAGGGGCCGACGTCTACTAGGGTTGCGGGAACGCTTGAAAGAGTTACTGTGGCTCTAAAGAAGACACCAGATAACCGTGGAATACAGTACATTGACCTTTTATAAATATCTATGCGTATGTACCCGAAAAACAAAGAATGAATTGCTTTTCATTACTAGATCAGGTAAAGGATCAGGAGAAGAATTGTCTTTATTCTCTGCCAGTCAACGTGGAGTGACATATCATATGGCAGGTGCAAAAAAAGTAAAGACATACCTATTGTTTAAAAAAAATTGCAAACATACATTTTTATATATTTAAGGTTATATAAACCCCTACTTTTTAATTAGTACATAAAAAAAAAACCGGCCAAGAGCGTGTCGGGCCACGCTCAGTATAGCGTTCCGTAGTTTCCCGTTCGTCATAATAAGTGTACCCACTTGTGAGTTTAAAAAAATGCTTGCATATACGATTATACTACAAATTAGTCCAGAAATTATTCTGTACAAAATTTTTGTCTTTTTTGTATAAAAACTGTTCTTTCCATCAAGTTCAAAATAATTTTCCTAGAAAGTCCTTATAAAGTTCTACTTTTCAGATTTTTTTCATATTTTCTAAACTTATGGTTCAAAAGTTAGAGGGGACACACACATTGTTTTTTACTTTTGGAGCGATTATTTCCGAAATCATTGACATTATCAAAAAATGATTTTAGTAAACCCCTATTCATTTTAAAATACCTATCCAACATTATATCACACGTTAGTGTTGAAATAAAAAAAAAAACACTTCCCACTTTACATATAGGGGGGCTACCCTAATAAAACATTTTTTTCCAATTTTTTATTTTACCGAATTTCAGCTTTCTAGTGCTAACGGTAACAGAGATTAAGCGAGGACGGACAGACAGACATGGCGAAACTATAATGGTTCCTAGTTGACTACGGAACCCTTAAAAATGGGGCTATATCTGTACCTTACTGATTTACTTATCATATTTTTGTATTCAAAAGTAGAAAAAACCGAAATTCTAAAATTGACCACGAAAAGGTAAACTCATCATAGATTCAATGATACACAACAATTGCTAGTAGAAAATACTGCGGGCAGTGTTTTTCCATTTTAATCGTCATGTATTCATTCATAATCAATAGCCTGCACAATATTTCCATAAATTGAGAGACATTTTGGGATAAACACAAACGCTAATAACTTTGCTGTTTATGAATATTATTTATTGAGACTTTACTTAAATAATAGCAAGGGCTTTTGTAATAAGCCCTTTAAGTATTTGTACTAATTAAAAATTAGTGGTGTATAGCATAGAATAGTCTGCCTTAAAATGTTCCCAGTTTTGGGGTTCAAGCCTCCTCTCTGAGAGAGGGATTTTATATGTATAATTATATATTTATGAAGTAAAGGAAAGCAGTTTTTGTGACGTTTCTGCTATTGGTTCAGAAAATAATTCCAAAAGTACCTATCTACCTATCCCTAGGGGCCTATTCAATGAAAGTTGTGAAAACATGCGATAGTCATTTATTTCCGGAAAAAGTCATTAAATCGGGAGGGTGGTCTGTGAGACCCCATCGCATTTGCTTGTATTAAAATGCTTAGACACGTTTTTAATCAATTTCCTTAGATGCAGTCCTTTATTTGTCATGCAGTGCAGACGCTACATTCATTCCCACTTATAAATATTTAGTAGGGGTGCCAAAGATGTTACTGTTTGCTTAAATGTATTGGAAAAACCTAATGTAAATATATATACTATACTATACTAGTATACTATATTATTTTTAGTTTATGCGAAACTTTAATGTAGTTTGATCAGAATCAGTAACTGAACGGATTCCTAGAGTTTTTATACCATGTTATACATAGGTCTTTTCCCAAAAAAAAATAAAAAGGTTATAAGTTGGACATCACCGACATCAAGTACAACACAGGTCACGGCAGGTCATAGCAGGCATTAGATGTCTCGCACAGCAGGGTGACGGAGCAAAACTACCATCAGTAACCTTGATGGCCCGGTGACCATGTGTTTGTATGGACAACCAGGTAACATGACAAGCTTATAACTTTATGATTTTCGGGTATTCGATGCCAACGCACAGCTGGGTGAAGGAGCAAAACTACCCTCAGGAGCCCGGATGGCCCGGTGACCATGTATTTGAATAGACAACCATGTAACACAGGCTTATAACTTTATGAGTTTCAGGTATTCGATGCCAGCACACAGCTGGGTGAGGGAGCAAAACTACCCTCAGTAACCCGGATGGACCGGTGACCATGTATTTGAGTAGACAACCATGTAACACAAGCCTATAAACTTTATGATTTTTCATGAAATTTTGTACATAGGTATGTAAACAATCTAGGTAGATTGTTTATATAAAAATACTAGATACGTGTTTCTAGTTTCGAATATACTAAAACTAATATTGTGTAGATTTTAGTGTTAAGTCATTAAGTTTACATTACATTGAGTTTCAAACTCTTTTATGACTTCTTCTGTTATGTCGGTAATTATATTTAATTATAATACACAACGCACATTTATTTAATTAATGATTGGTATTCGTATATTACATCTCAATCGATATAAAACTTTTTTATAAAGGAAGTAGTGTAATAAATCGATCATTATGTGAGGTTGGTTATGTGGATCGCACAGAAACAAATAACGACAATAAAACTACAGATAATTATTCACATAATTAATTAGTAGACTTTAAATTTTATCTATAATATGTATGTATTTAGAAATATATAAATATGTTTATCAGTTGTCTAGTACTCATAACATAAGCTCTGCTTAGCTTGGGACTAGACGGCGTTGTGTGATAGTTATGGAATAAAAAGTGTAGGCTACTGCATAAAAATAATGGTACCTTTATTAACATAACAGCCCACCGTGTCTGTCTGTCTGTTCGCAATAAACTCAAAAACAACTGAACGTATTTTCATTCGGTTTTCACCAATTAGAGACAACGTGATTTATGGATGAAGGTTTAGGCTACAATGCATGCATCATATTATAGTAGAGGAAAACCATGAATTTAAATTATTTGTATTGCTAGCATATTATAATCAGTTATATTTTTTTTTTTACGTTTAGCATAGCAAAATAAAATAGTCAACAGAAAACCCGAAACATGTTACAAAATTAACTATAACTAACAAAAAATATATATACGTAGGTAGGTACTGCAGCTTTTAATGGACTTCCTAATCAGGAAACGGCAAGTCACATTGCGATAGATGACCGGAAACTCGAACTGCTCTGTAAAAAAAAAAAACAACGGTCAATGATTCTGTCTGACTAAATTAAAATAACCAGTTGATATCAGGACACATGATAAATGATCACACATAATAACTCGTCACAATAGACAACATTATTTCTAGTTTATGCGAAACCTGAATATAGTTTGTTCAGAATCAGTAGGTAACTGAATAGATTCCAATAGTTTTTACATGTTATGTTTTTTCCCAAAAATATTTTAAAAGGTTACTAGTTGGACACAACCGACACTAAGTACAACACAAAGTCAATCATAGCGGGAATAAGGAGCTAGCGAACAGCTGGGTACAAGTGCAAAACAAACCCTCAGTCGCCTAGATGGCCCGCTGGCTATGTATTTTTTTACACCACCTGCTCGATAATGTCGTTTTATACGTCATACAAACCTCACTTAAAGCAAGTCATTCTATCCCCAGGGAATAATGAGATTTGAATTTGGAACATCAAAAATCGTCCACATTGTGAATTAAAAATTACGTGCACCGAAAAAGTTGACTCGAAATTCAAACTGGCCACTAACAAAAAAATGAAAAAAATAGAATAAAACGTGCTTACTGACGGTAGCGTTAGAATCTTGGAGTAGTGAATTTTGTTTGTTTGATGAACTTGTTAATATAATACTTATATTTCTCCAATACATGATTTGGTCGACCAAACTGTCTTTTAATTATCTCACAGATGGTGTAAAAAGTAGAGTATGCAACACGGGGATAAAGCTGTCTTTGTCTTGGGCGGCTTAAATTCCCCACTTCACTTAGGCTTCTTTATTAACTCCCTCGCAATGCTCGGGGGTCGGGAGTTCCTCACTGCGTTCGGGATTAAAATCAGCAACCTTCGTTTCGTTCGGAATTCAACATACCGCCCTTGACTTAAAGACACTGCTTTATCCTCTGGCCACATAATCTGCTATTGCTGACATAACAAACTTATAACTTTGTGATTTTTTCATGATACAGTTATGTTTGTACATAGATTCTTTATATAAGAATAAAATACACGTGTTTCGGGTTTCTAATATACTAAAACTAAAATTGTATTGGAGGGGAACTGTCCCCCACGTCGTCACAGGGTCTCAGCAATGTACCAAATGTTAATTAATTAATGTTTAGATTAATTAATCATTAATAACGTGACACGTGCCTTTAATTACTGGGGATTAAGCCGGGTAACTAGGTGGCTATTATCTTAACTATGAACTTTGGCTATAAAACTTATGCGGGTCTGTTTACTCTAGCCGTTTGCTCATGTGAGATTTGTTTACATAATGTGCCAGGGGTCAAAGTCTAATTTATTTCCCTACGATGATACCGACACTGGTTATACATAGATAAATAAAAAAAAATGCCACTATATAATGATTTTTACCCACCGTCAAAAAACACTAGGTTTCATTGACTTTCACTTTCTATTAATTCATTAAACCCCAAGCGAACGCCGGCGTTCGCGCACCTATTGTCTTTCAATTGTGTCTGTAATTATCACGATTGAATGGTTAAATACCTAAAATAATATAATATTTTTTAAGCTTTTAAGCTTCTAAAATGTTAAGTATTTACTTTCAGATGTGATGTAAAATTTATTTTACAGTACTAAATAATTTATTAAAACAAGCTATTATTTAAATGCTCAAAAAAGTAAAAGCAACTTTAAATTTAATCAAACCTATCAATTGGTTACTTTAAACATGCGATAAAAAAGTCCATTGTATATAGGTACCATAGAAATCTTATATCTATGGTACATACACATGAATTTATAAATGTTTGTTCGGTGTTTTTATGAGATGTAATAATAAATATACAATTAGGTAATTATGATATAAAAGCTTATTGCTGCTCTATACAATCCATAGGAATTGTATACATTACCCAGGTAAAGTATGTAATCTACACTAATATAATAAAGAGGTAAAGTTTGTTTTTTTTGTTTGTAGAAGGTAATCTCTGAAAGTACTGGTCCGATTGCGATAATGTTTTTCACCAATAGAAAGCCGCTTTATCCCTGAGTGACATAGGCTATATTTTATGTAGTGCTATACATTGCCTGGACGTCCCAGATATTCTATACATTGCCTATGAGGCACCTAGAGTTGGTATAGAGTACCTGAATTATACGGATTGCTGATGACATATATTAAAAAAAAGACATGTGGCACTCGGGGACTGCCACGGTAAAGCATTAAGCATAGCATTTTTATCAACTTATGCAATTATAATTATTTATTTATTTTATTTATGCAGTATTTTTTTCTTTGATATTAATTGAAGTTACACTTTCACACATTGAATTGAATTTTGATTGATTGTTCACTCATTTGTTTTCTTAACGGTCACCACGCTCAAAAATAAATGAGTGGGGGGTGTTAGGTTATTTTCGTTACGGAATTTCACGCTCAACGCCCGCGATAGAAGCTATTCACTTCACTTAAAACTTTTTTTAAATTGTTCATCTTAAAAAAAAACTGAAATCGATTCAATAGCCGATTCTAAATATATACTACTATCAGTATAGGTATGCGTTTATAATATTATATGTTATCTATGTATATAAAAGGAGAAATTGACTGACTGACATATAAACGCACAGATGAAAATACTGAGACTAGGAACGCGCAATTTTGCACATGGTTTCCTTTTATAACGTAAGTGCTAAGCACTAAGAGGGTATTTTACAAAATTCACCTCCTAAGGGTATGAAACGAGAGTCCAAAGTTCGTTAAGAGAAGCTGTTTTTTACCCGAGCGAAGCCGCTGGCAGAAGTTAGTATATTATAAAATATACATCATACCAAACGGATAAAGAAACTATCATGCCGACGGCCGACTCTCTGTTTAATCATAACTTTAGTTTAACGACAACACTTAATAGCGAAGATTACTGAGCTTTAGGTATAGTTACATTCAGATCTATATAAAACATACGTTAACATGACATAATCATAAAAATAAATACCGGCTGTAAACTAAGTACATTTCAATTTAATGTTTTACAATCTAAGCGTATGATTAGTTTGTTATTTAAAACGTAATTAACTGTCTTTAAAACGAACCGGTGACTTCGAACGTGAAAGCGACCACAGATCTAATTTTCTAAGTAAAAGTGCTTTGAGAGCAAGATGGAGTTGCCGAGGCGGTGGAGGAAATGACTGACCGGTTTGCAGGCCGCAAGGAAAACGTTTTGTTTTTTCACTTTTGCTCGTGTAAATCGCCTATTCTTTATTTTTACGAGCCGTCGGCTTCTAAGTGTAGAACGTATAGGCTAGTTAGTATGTGAGTATGGTAAGTGTGGAGGTAATGTAATGGCTGTCGGGCCACAGGCAGCCGCCCTTTAACGGCGTCGTAATTGCGAGCTGAAATTAAGTGTTATTTTTATGGTGATTTCTCTACTACTACTAAGTTGCTTTAAGTAGGCGTAAAGCGTTTTATTAATTGAAATAATCGTTGCATAATAAATTTTGTGGTTTGTGGATAGATAGTGTTACATATTTATTGTTTGTGGTCATCGAAATGAAAAGTTGTTGAAAATGGCTACTATGCTCTCTTTATACTAGTTCTTTACGTAACGCACGAGCTTTTTGTACCTGTATTTATTTTTGCATTTTCAGCACAATTATTCATGCATATTGTACCTATCAAGATGGAACACGTTGCGAATGCTTTTATTCATAAAGCCAAGAACACACCGTCAAAAAAAATACAGAACTAGTCGGCATAAAGTACAACAGCTCGTATTTTACGCATGTAGATACGTACCTGACCTCATGGAAGGGGTTAGCGGATATTTATGACTTCTATACAAGTTGTGTCGGCGCGGTGCATGTGCGAACTTAGCCCAGGGCCCATAAACCAGCCGGCAATAAATTACTCGCAACTTTGTACGGTGTGCGCCGAGCCTTACCGCTCATACATAAGTGCACTGAAAAATAAATTTTATTAGCTCAGATACACAAGGCTTGTAAGATGAGAATTTGATATTAATTTGGTCTCGTTTTAAACATGGAAACCCTTTTAAATCTTGAAATGGATTGTTTTTTCGTGGCAATTATAATGATAAATTGCGCTACTTCATTTTCGATCTCACACTAATTAAGCAGACTTATAACTGGTTATAACTGGCACCAGCAATGAGACGTACTTTATTTATTAATTTATCGATTATTCCTTTGTTTTGGTACGATAATATAATTCTGCACGACATTTGCTTTAGGTTACTAATGCAGTGCTTCTACCTCAGTCATTGTGGTGAGAATAGCCAAACTATTTGTAGTCCTGGTCAGTTTTCTTTATCACGAAGCCTTTTTAATAAAAGCTCCTCATGTTTTTTTTAAATAACTTTTCTTACACTAGGAACTCCTGTATCATCGGTGCGTTCACAAACATTTAAACTCACGTACAAAAGACACCCAAATCCAAAATTCTTATCTGTAGGTCATCCAATTATTTGTTTCGTGCGGGAATCTAACAAGCGACATGAAGCATAGCAGTCAATCGTTCAACCACTGCGTCATCCGTGCCGTCTGAATGATTAAAAAGTGATTATGCTTCTGGTTTTTTTTTAATTCATTTTGGATCTCGATTTCAAATGTACAAACGGTGTGTTGCAGTCTTCCCGCCCAATTACCTATAATTTAGGTGTCTTTAGTGCAAGAATAAATGGGGTCCTTATAAACAAGTGCGACTCATCGTCAACGATTGCATAATGGCTTACCATCAGGTGTGATTGCAGCCAAGCACTAGTTTATATCAATTAAAACAAAAACCTACCACTACCTACTTACACCCAAACACTTTACAAGCCATCCAAATCTTCATTAGTATAACCATAGAGGTGTGATAACACATGTTTTACAAAAGGAGACTCCTACTCGATTTTACTGTTAATTTGTACGTGATATATAACGGGCCGGATCAATTAAACCTTGGCTGCTAATCGGTCGCACTGTTGCGTTAATTCTACTAATTTTACGACGTTTTATTAGAACCTTGTCATAAGCGCGTGGGCACGTGGATTGGTCGTATGTCATCAGTGACGGATTAATTCATTAAACCTCAAGCGAACGCCGGCGTTCGCGCATCTATTGTCTTACTATTGTGTCTCAAATAGACAGTAGGTATCTGAAAGGTTAAGCCAGTGTGGAGCAACAAACTCTACCAAAGGGTCCCTAAATCTTTATAAATGACTAGCTTTTTTCCGCAGCTTTGTCCATGTACTTGTGTCTCTCAGGAATAAAGCAGCTTTCTATCGGTGCTACAATTTTAGCAATCGGACCTTTACTTTCAGAGATTACCTCCTTCTTCTCTTCTTCCTGCCCTTATCCCATATTACTTGGGGTCGGCACAACACGTTTTCTTCTTCCATTCTATCCTGTCACCCGTCAAACTATCACTAACTCCCTTTTCTTTCATATCACTTCTCACACAAACCATCCATCTTTTTTTCGGCCTTCCTCTCCCTCCCCATCCATCTACATGTATACTCAGAACTCTTTTAGTAATATGCACTTCATCCCTCCGTCTACAAACAAAAACAAAACTCTACCTCTTTATAATATTATTGTATATAATAAATTAAAACTTCTTTTTCTAACTATTGCGATGGGTCTACAGGCAGTTCCCTCCATTGTTTTTATGAAAAGTGTGGTAATGATTAGATTTCCTACAACATGGATATCTTGACTTGTCTTTGTAAATTCAAGCGGGGCCCACCTCAAGCGCGGGGCCCGTAGCCTTTGCTACTCTTGCTACGTGGTTGATCCGGTACTGTATGTCATATATCTATTCGACTATGGACAGAAGAAAAGTTAACAGATTGGTACCGTAGATGCTGTCTTGCGTCTGACGCCAAACCTAGACGATGTCTATGGCAAATTAAGGTACAGATAATCAGATGATGGATGGGTTTTTCCCGGTAGATGGGTTTTAATCAGTAAAAGTCTTTTTTTTTTCATGGTGGGGAAAATCATCCAATGACAACCCCCGCTCTTGGGCAGAGCGGGAGATAGTGTCAGACTTTTACTGACTAAAAGCCCACCCCGTTCCTTCATGCCTTTCGTACCGGGCCCGAGTTTCCCTTTCGGATAATCCTGGCCCCAGTAGGTTCGACCCGGCTAGGCCCCTGCTGTTGCTGACAGCTCTTTGAGGCGCGCGGGAACAGTGCGCGCCGTCGACGACTTGGGCTCGGTCCGGACAGTTACCGGACGGTCGGACAGCAAGCTACCCATTGCCCGCCGTCCGCAAGCCCGGTCAGTAAAAGTCTGACACTCCCGCTCACTTTAGTCAGAGCTGATAATTTCCCTCTTATTTGATGATGTCTTTTCTTTCAGTTCTTGTAGTATCTTGACTCTTGAGCTGGGTTTCCTGAACTTAAGTATGTACAGAATCTTGAGCCAGTCTATTGTTGTTTTAAAGTTTAGATTTTCAATCAACGCTATAAGTACCTACATATAGCGGCAGTAGCAACAGTACATATTCCTAGCGTTGTGGCTGTTCGAGCAGATGACCTCATGTTATGGCATTGTATACAGAATGACGCATGTTGATGAATCTCCGTATTTAATTTTAGGTTGCTAAATAACTATAATTACCAACAAAAATTATGTAGGTCTAGGTACTGTGTAGTGTCTGATAAGAATAAAAAAAAAACATTATTTTTTATTATTTTTCTACCGAGGGGTCTAGTCCGGTCAATTTAGACATCCGAGGTTCACTAATTCACACCCAGCTGAAAATTGGTGGAATTGTTCATTAATTAAACCTAAAAAGTCCTCATCGATCCGATACCTGAAAAAATAAAATTCGGTGTCAAATGTAACAAAAATGAGTTTTTCGTGATTTTCAGCAAAATGGTAAGTTTAATCAATAGCTAAGACTAACCAATAGCTAGGAATCTACTAAAATATATAAACACTTTTTTTTCTAAGAGTGACATTAAATATGTACATTAACCTTAAAGGTGGCATGGAAACGTGTGCATATCATGACGATTACCTCTTTCAACTTTTTGAATCATCATATCTCAAAAACGGTGGCTCTTGGGAATATGAGCGCGTTTACATTTTTGTAAATAATTATCTGATCTACAATTTTGTCTATAGGCAGGGCACATTGCTTGCAGAACAGATGGCCGTTGGGGCCGAAAGGTTTTGGAGTGGCGACCGCGTACCGGAAGACGCAGTGTTGGAAGGCCTTCTTCAAGGTGAACCGACGACCTGGTGAAGGTAGCAGGAAACCAGGATGCGGGATGCACAGGTACGTTCGATGTGGCGACGCTTGGGGGAGGCCTATGTCCAACAGTGGACGTGTATCGGCTGAAATGATGATGATGATGATGACAATTTTGTCTTAGCTAATTCTATGATTAATCTTTTTTTATGTGACATTTGACCCCGAATATTTTTTTCCAGGTGTCGGATTGATGAGGACTTTTTAGATTTCATTTATGACGGCATTTTGAACAATCCTACCAATTTTCAGCTGGGTGCGCATTATTGTAACCTAACCCTTATTATTTGGTCTAATTTGACTGATCCATAAAAAATGAATAAAATACACGGCGCTAACAACTATATATCTATGAACCTCTGAAAATATAAGGTAAGTAGTACCTAAGATTGAAATCAGAACAAAGGAACACAACCGAAACGCCTACAAGAAATAAAACTGAAACTTTATCTATGTTTACAGCGGTACTGGAAGGCGGCCTACAATTCCATTCCACATCAAAGAAGAACATTATCCTTTCTTCCATTCGGCCGTAAAACGTTATCTCAGAGAAAGCAAGACGGGCAAGCGACGCGCAATCTACATAGAGCTGATAATGGCAAGACCAACCACCCAAGATCCCCCAGCCTTCCTCAAACACCAACATTATTTGGGACGATAATGAAAACGGGAGCTCTCATTCCTCTGGTCGCGATATAAGTAATGTTGGAGGAGCGCAATGGGCGGTTTACGATCGCGGGCGGAGAAGGCTTTTATATTTATTAAGTAAGTTGGGCTTTCGGCTGTATTAATCCACCTTTATGGAGGGGCGTCTAGGTGCCTGCTGACGATGGAAAGCAAAACCGGGTATCTATACCTATAGCAATATTTATATCTACCTACTTACGGTCGTTAAAATTGTAACCTTTTCTTCAATCTATGTTTCAGAATTCTTTCTCTAAAAAACGTTTTCCCACACTAAGAATTAGTCCTGTATTGTGGTTGCGTTCACAAATATGTAAACTTGTGTATGTTATACAAGATACCCAGACCCGAAACAACCAGGTATCTGTCAACCATACAAATATTTGTGCCATTGTTGTGTTGGTTGTTTATTGAATTAAAATGTTGAAGAAAAAAATTGTGTCATGAGCTTTTACATTTTAAGACATAAAAACTGTCTACCATAAGTATAAAACCCAAATAAAAAACAGAAAAAACATTTTTCAATTCACCTAAAGATTTAATAGGTACAACTAAATTGCAGACTCTGTAGGTGGCACAGGCGGCAAAAAGAACAAATACAATCCGAGATCTGTAAAGTAATTGTGTTCGGCCGGTGTGCAGTTGATGTAGGCAGCCGGCACTAACGACGCACTAAAGCGCTATTTTCATGGTGTCAGAAGTCTCCTGCTGGTCATATCCTAAGTCTAATCGTAGTAGGCATGGTTGCGGTAATATAACCCGCAATTCCATTAGTTATCTTGAGAGGCCAGCTAGTGTTTATAGCTTGCCCTGCCACACACGGACTGCGGCTAAGGTCGAAGCAACTACTGTAACCTAGTGGTAGTAAAAGTGCCTTGGAATTTCACGGTGAGATGTTTTTCATGGGATGTTCTTTAGAGAATTGTGAAGCTTGAAGCGTAAGATTATGAAACTGTTTTTTGTTGATGGACTCCTGTTTGACAACTTGATGGAAAGGGACGATTTGATCGACGATAGAGCATGCTTTCCTATAAGTTATCTGCTCACACTTGACTTAAATATTCCTAGATTAAAAAAAAATATTGTGTTTTATTGTACAAATAAGGTTTAAGTGTAACTTAAACCTTATTTGTACGTAATAAGGTTTAAGTTAGCTGGTATGAAGTGTACCATATTCGGTACACTGGTGCCTGAGAGGTTAAAGATTTCGCTAATGCGAATATGTCACTCTGTTTGTACGAGTATACAGATTCCCAGATTTTAGGTATCAAGAAACAGAGACTCAAACTTTTTCTTACTTAAGTATGTACGTTCCTTTTGAGGTATGGAATGTTCAAATCACTTATCTCGCTTTAAGGTGGAATAAGAGAGCGTGTCAGACTTACTGACTCAAACCTACCACTGTTCCTATTATTGCCCTTTTTGGTAAATTTTTAGTTATGTTTTCTGGAGTGATATCTTAAGAAGGAACCCCTTCCATGTGCTGGTGAACACCGGGGTGGTTTTAGTGAGGGAAGAATCACACACTCCGTGGTTTGTTCTACTTTTTTGCAAATAAAGATAATTATTTAAGTATCTTTGGTTTTTGAAAAGAAACAGTGTCCTGGGCCGTGGTCCACGCATAGGGCAAGGCAACCGTGCTCCATCGTCGACCATATCATCGCTTACAGGTGTGATAGTGGTCAAGCATGAGCTTACCAATATTAAAAAAGGGCAACTGAAGGAAAACTGCGGGTTTTAGTCAGTAAAAGTCTGATACTTCCTCTAGCTACACCAAGAGCGGGAGAAATAAAAAACAAAATTGACACTGAAAGCGTGGTTCGATTTCGATGATCACACCGAACCGTTCAAACTGGTCAAGAATCGTATTTTTTTTAAAGTATGACTTCTACTCTGGAGCTGGTAGGAGTCTAGACTAAGTTTAGACTAAGGCCCGTAGTGTTCCTTCAGTTGCTCTTTGCGAGTGCCGCGGTAATTCTTTGATATATTCTCACAGCTGTACTTTAGTACTATAACAAAAGCTGCCATAATCAAACTGCCACATACCATTACGTAGGTAGGCACACAAAAAGAAGAAATTTTATTTCCCTACACAATCAAAATTCTTTGTTTCAAATTGCCTAATTAGTGCAAACGAAAACGTTATTCAAAAGTCGGAATGTGTGAACAAAGTTTTATTAAAAATCGCTGCTTTATGTTGAAGTAGGTACTTAGATAGGTATGTAGGTGGGTCGTACTGTACGTGAATGTTATCATATTTTTACGGGGTATACGTGAAAACGCGCGCTTTTTATTACGGGGACTTTTATTACGTTTTCTAGATTAGGAGCGAGTCGGGCCGCGCTTGGGAGGTCACTCGAATGGAAATAGGAAATTCTTGAGATCGGCCAGCGTCGGCTGGTACTGGCCATGCCGGAATAATGCGCCACGGTCCAATTTCGTCACGAACGCTATACACGGTATAGAATATTTAGTAACACCAAGAATGCAATATAAAACCAAGCCTTGGGACAAACTAGGAAGTATATCCTTACTAATATTATAAAAGCGAAAGTTTGTTTGTTTGTTACGTCTTCACGCCTAAATGGCCGATTTTGATGAATTTTGATACAGAGATAGCTGGGACCCTGAAGACGGACATGAGCAATTTTTTTTTTTAAAGTGAGAAATCGGGGAGTAAGAGGCGGGCAAAGTCGCTGGTAAAAGCTAGTTTACCAATAAAATTAAAATAGGTATGTACTAACAAAATTCGGGGCGAGTAAAAGAAAAACAATCTGCGCTATGACGCGTGAAGGAATCGGCTCGTATTTATGGGAGAAGTTATTGTTTGAAACGTCTAAGTCGTAATTCCGGGACATAAACCAGCCAGGCTTCACTTTGGACCCTCCCCCTACTTCCCCCCGTTTTCCAACCCCCCCTATCGCGCGGGATGCTGTTTTTCCCGGGCGAAATGGCCCGTTTGAAATTGTTGTTTTATGGAAGTTTTTAGTAGTTGACTTTGCCCGGGAGAAAATATATAGAACGGCAATCTTTATGTCTAGCTATGCATACTTGTAGATTTATGGATGTTATGACTATACAAGTGTAGGTAAGGAAGGCGTGTCGGAGGAAAACCGGCTATACGGGTATCTACCAACAGGTATACTACCGGTTTTTTATAAATATACGGCGTAGGTATTATTAAAAGGAGCAGTTCGTAAGAATTGTAACGCCATTTTCCACAAATTAAGCCAATTTACTAAAATTATGCCAAAACTTATCAAAATACGGAAAACAGTAAAATAGCCGTTTCTTGAAAATTCAGAAAAAAAATAACACTAGCCAGTTCTACCGATCTAATCTATTCGATGTGACTACTCTGAGAATATAGGAAGAAGAAAACTACAAAAAAATAACAACAAAAACTTGAACAGAATATATCGACCGAAGATATCTTCAAGAAATATTGAACCCACGAACCGATAAAAACTCAAAATAACGACCTGTCACAAATAATATACAATGAAATTATCTCCACCATTTTTAAAGTTGGAACGCGCGGGCAATGCTCGATCGCGATTGGTCGGATCTTGACAGCTGGGTGAAATACGTCGGCGTGCCTGCCCCGGCGCAGCGGGTGACAACATGGTGGCACTAAAGTCCCCTAATGAAATTAAATTCCGTACGTTTTAGATTTGCTCGTAAATAATCCGAGTATCTAATCCACTGATTAATGAACACCGAGGAATTTTCTTGGAGTTTTTAATCTTGTTGAGTAGTCTTTAAAATCGATTAGCTTTAGTTGGGTACACGAGACTATAATATTTAAGCTCAAGACTTATCCGTATTTTATAGTACGATAAACTTTAGGAAGGTGTTATTAAGTACATTTTATTCATAAAATATTAAAATAGGTTTGCGTAAGTAACACTTAATTTTACAACATGACCCTAACCATCGCCAAAGATATGCGTTGTGCCTGACAACGCATATAATATATTAAACAAACTACAACGGTAGACAGTCACAAAGCATAACATCAATAAATCCAGCAGACGATCACTAGACACTTTTATGATACCAGATACAGCGTACAAATCACGACAATATATTTATTTAGACAACCCTATCGCTCCAGCACTCACGCGACGTAGTACCCTAAGACCCTAATGTCACAGATAGTAGACATCTTAGCACTTTAAAAGCATTTTAGATAAAACGCGTGTTGGATAGGCCTGTGGATTTAGTAACAACAAAATTACAAGTTTACGACTAACAATATCGTCGTATACACCACCACTCACGGCGCTTTAGGGTTGGAGGAATGGAAAATTAGATTTTCAGCACACTTTTTTTTTAACAAAGATTAAAAAATAAATGGTTTCTAGATTGAAGTAGGGTAGTTTTCAGTAGGAAGACGTCCGCTGCTGGACCTAAGTATCATTAGTGTCACCACAACGACCGGTCCTGGACATACGTCAAATGAAATCAAAAGCATTTATTTCAAATAGACCATTTACAGGCACTTTTGAATAGTCAAAAAAAGTGAAGCTAAATTGCACGTAAAGCTAAAAGTCTAAAGCGAAGATCTCTATGGACAAGAATGTGCAAGAAACTCCATGGACACCCTTTTTAAATTATATTATAGCATATTACGGGTTACATATATGATTCAAAAGAGTACGTCTTGCATACATCAAAATCCCGCATCTACACACACCAGGTCATCGGTCCACTTCATGGGAGACCTACCAGCGCTGCGTTTTCCAGCATGTGGTCGCTACTTCAGAACATTTCGGACTCATCGACCATCGGTTCTTCGAGCAATGTGCCCTGCCCGCTGCCATTTCTGTTTTGCAATTCTTCGGGCTATGTCAGTAACGTTGGTTCTCTTTTGGTTTGACTTATTCATCACTATATCATTTTGCTATTAAAGCCACCAATAACAGTTTACCCCGAAGCTGTAAAATCAAATTATTTCATCACCTAAACCAAATTATAGGGGAAAACTGGGACTATACGGACATTCTTTTGATTGTCAATTACCTGTAAAATTTACTTTGGTATTCTCCTGTTATTAACATAACGGGTAGCGTAGTTCTCATCGTTCGTAATCTATTGAATTTAAACAAAATAATAATTCAAGAGAAATAAATGGTCGTGAGCTCTCGTGCCTGCCAGCCCTAAGCTCACGGGGCACTAAAGAACTGGTTTAGTGTTCTCCTGATGATTTACTGGGTGCATTCTTGGAGTGCCATCGTAGTCGTGAGTCCGGGTATATGGCCGGTGTAAATGTACCAGATTAGCGGGGACCAGCCACTATTGCTACTTAGTCGTTCTAGATTGTGTTCATGGTTAATGAGTATGGCCTGGATTCTTGTCTTGTCTTGGGTTCGAATTAGGAACGTTAAGAACTTGTAGTACTCCATTTCTGTGATGGTTTGGCAAGTTCTCATTGGTGCTACAGTTTGACTCAGGACTTTGAAAAGTTTCCTATTTCAGGGTATATATGTTTCGTTACTACCGGTTGCAGTTTTCAGAATGTAGACAGTGTCAGAAAAATAAGTTTTTCCGTTTTATGTATTATCTTCCTGTCGGTATGTTAGAGAAAATGTCTCCACTACCTTTATCAGAATACTCTAATTTGAGACGGATTCTCTACAAAATATACGGCAGCTTCATCTCTAAATTCGCAATGCATAACAAGCAAATATTTATAAACTGTTAAACATAAAGTGCTCCAATAACGTTCAGCAAAGTTTTGGCCCACCCATGTTTGAAAATAATAAAAAAACGAGCCATATCACGTTGAGTGTAAGGCATAAATTAGTGATGAAAACGATACGTTCCCCAGGCTATCATAAAATACGAGTAATTTTAATAACAAAGACTAAAACAAAATACATTAACGACTGCCTACAGTTGGGCTCATGAGACGATGCTACAGATTAAGGCGGTGATCTTAATGTGACTGGGTAATTTATGAAGCAACCGCATTAATTTACGCAGGGGTTCCTACGTGAGCAACCTGCCTTAGGTGCCTCCACGAGTATTCCATTTCCTTCAAACCAGTTTGCTTCACACTACCACGGCCTATACATTCTAAGAACCAATTTGCATAAGTAGGTAACGTTCGCCTATTTTATACACACTAGCATCTCATTAAATTCAGTTCGTTGGTTATATATTTTCTCAGTTTCATCGATCTCTTATATGGCAGGTGCACAAATAATATTATTAATAGCGAACACCTTTCCATAAAGCATTCATATCTCAATCTTCGCGTCGTATCTGTCTTCATAAAACCTTATTTCAGCATGATTTCAATATTTTTCTTGCGACATATGCGCCCCGATTCCGTGGAACGGCATAGAGTTTACGATCCAATATTTTTATGCAAAGTGCGTCGCCAAATGTGCCACGTCGGTGCCGAAAAAATACACAGCCACGTCCTTTCGCACGTAAAAAAGGATGCGACAAAATAAATATACACGGAGCCACCCTTTTTGTCCATTAAACGAGCGAAGGTTTTTTTTCTGCTGCCTCCATAAAATGTGCCCCAATAAATATGTAAATCTACCGAGAAAAAACGCTGCCGAGTCGAAGCCGCCCGGTTTGTGAGTTTCACTTTCGTCCGTTCAAGTTAATTGGTACAATTGCATTGAAAGAGCTCGAACGTCTCGAATGCCAACGACCTTTGTCACGACTGATCGTCTTTTATTTGCTCCACAATCTGACATCTGAAATGCAAATTAAGGTTTTTGTTGCAAGTCGTTCGTTGTTTAATACGCCCGCTGCAGTCGCGATGGTGGCCCTGCGTATCTAGTGTCTAAGCGATAAAATCCCCGTTTATCTCCCCCAGCATTTCCTCTAACACCCCTTTCGAAACTAAGCCGTTAGCTAATACTTGAGTGACACATAAAGGCGACATTAACATCAAAATAAAGATAAAATTTTCTTGCCTGCTCACACGTGCCTATTGTTAATAGGTGCTTGTATAAACGACGCGACGCTGTGAACCTTAAGTGTAGTTATTGCTACGTAAAAGTACCTACAATTTAGCAACTTCGAATAGATCAGTTCCTAGTGTTTTTAGGGATAGGAAATCATAAAATAAAATCACCCGTTCCGGTGGAGAGTCTTAGACTTTTACAGACTAACCCACGTTTCCAGCACTGCGATAACTGTTATGTAAGATACCAAGAAGGGAAGCATTTATATCTTATCTACATGTTACTTATACTAGCTGACCCGGCGAACTTCGTTCCGCCTAACAGTTAATGAATGTAGTATTATCTTTCGATATAGTCAACCGATTTCGATGAAACAAAGCCTAAATAATATATCAAGTTACACACAATTTTAATATATAAAAGTTATTAACATTGATTTCGTACATTTTATGTGATGCGCACACAACTAAAAACTTCTACAGATTTATTATATGTATAGATAAGACACCTACCGAGAAACCATTGATTTATCGCGAAGTGTATTACAAGAAAGCCGGGTGGCTGGTCACTTAGGCAAACAACTCTAACTTTTAGATATATCCCCTATAAAAGATGATTTTATACCTGTGCTAGAGAAGTTTCTTAGAGGAAGCTGTACAAATAAATGATGTAGTGCAGAGAGCCGAGTGCGCTAGAGGAGCTTCATCGATCCGCCCGGGTCAGCCTCGAGGGTCCGACGTCCGCTATGTGCCGACTATAAAAACATATAGGTACATGATGTTTTGTTCTACGAGTTGTTTAATTCGTAAGATTCGGAAGGTAAAACTATATATCGTAGTCTTTATCTAGAGAAAATGGATCTAATGTAAATTTAATGTTAACGAATTTTTGATCCATTTGCAAACGAACAGTAAGTAAAAATGTTTCCGCTTATTTACCTTGACGTTGCGCTTTCATTTTGCTTGTTTTTCCGCAAAAGATTTACAGTTCACGAAGACCAAAGAAAAAGGCAGATCGTAAAGATAATACCTGCTTAGTCATTATTTACGACTCCGTATTCTTACATTACGCCAAAAAGCATTTTAAAAACCGCAAACGACCGATACGAGAAACATCTGAACGATACATTTTTCGTTAATGAATGGTATTGATCGGGCTTGGGGCTATAAGCGTATAATTTACGACAACATTCTCGGGTTCGCTTCGCGTGCTGCTACGAAGGTGTGTTATTTATGCCCCCCTTTTTTATTTATGCCCCCTTTTTTCGCAGCTCGTAACGGCGGGCAATAAAGGGGACGTAATTTTAATTTCATGATTGGAAAGCTCGATTGGTCGGTTACGTGGCTTAATGAGTTTATGGCAGCAATGAGTGGAATATAACGGTCGACGGATTGAACGATTTCGGGTTTAAGGTCATACGGAATGGTGGTTGTGGGCTAAGTTTAGGGTTGAGTGTTACGTCACGAGTGCGGTAATCGTTGATGTAACTTTTAGGGTAGGTTCTACATTGTTGTTTTTAAATATGTTAAGTCAATTCCACAGCTACTTTTTTACTACTTCAAGTTTACAACTATAGAATGAGATAGCTTCATAAGTTGTAAGTTTAGCACTGAATCGGATTGAGTGGAGAAACATAGGGAAGGCTTTTGCCAAAGCTGGGCAAACGGACAAATTGTTGAAATGTTGATATCGACTTACGATAAATACAGTCAGTTGATTCACTCGTTCGCTGGGTGAGTGAGAAATGTGATTTATTTGTGTGTGAGGTACTTTTAATACGTAGGCACAATTAAAAAGTCTTTTTGTGAATCTGCGTATAGAATGAGTTAAGGATAGAGCAAGAAACAGAGTGATAAGCATCTCCATAGCTAAGTATTTCCGTAAGTACATTTGTAAATTCTTTAAGCAGAAATGGATGTCATTATTTTCTACATTGTCTTTATTTTAAAGCGTTGGTTGCTATTATTATGTATTTATTTATAGTCTTTAATGTACACTGCAAAAAAATACAGGACAAACATTTATTAAAACAAGTGTACAATGGGCGGTCAAATCACACAAGGCAATTTCTTAAAGGGCTTTTGAATATACAATACTAGCTTTTGCTCGTGGCTTCGCCCGCGTACATAAAAGACCTTCCCTCTTTCTCCCCCTTACTCACTTTTTATAAAAAAAAAATGCATATGTCTGTCTCCAGGGTATCAAATATCTCTGTACCAAAATTCATCAAAATCAGTTTCGCCATTTAGGCGTGAAGACGTAACAAACAAACAAACTCACTTTCGCTTTTATAATATTAGTAAGGACTTACCAAATAATATAGATACTAATAAATAACCAATATATAGTTAAGTCAGAAGAAGTAAAATCGGGAGTGCAAAACTGTTTCACAATTTTGGGTAAAATAACATTATGCTAGGTCGTTTACATGCGGGGTGCCAAAATCAACGCTGGGTGTTTAACGCCCAGCAATTGCTGAGTTGGTGACCCTTTCGGTTCAGGCACAGTCACTGCGACTGTATTGTATGTCTGTACTCTTTTTTTATTATTATTTTATGTTGTTGTATATTGTGTTGCTTGCGCCGAATAAATACTTCTTATATTCTATTCTATATTTCTTACTTATGTAAGCAGTTTTCCAACATAATTAATATTACATTCTAAACCTTATTTGTTCTACGAACTATCTTACTGCATCAGACTAAAAAATATCTTCAATTATCTTAAAAGCTCTACATTTTCATAAAATATATATCCCAAGCTAAACACATGGCGCTGGTTGGCTCAAGTTTGTGTTCATTAATTTTTTCACCGCCGTACTTCACTAGATTAAGCGTGTCTTCATAAATAAAAACCACTTGAACGGTGGTGTGTCTGTAAGGCTACGATCACACGAAGCGAGTTTCTTCACTGACTTTTATTATTCAACGGTGCTGCCTGCCTCAGTGAGTACGGACTCGAATACGTACTCACGCTATAGCGTTTCAAGCGTTCTTATCTCATGAAATTTTCAGCAAGAAAATGTCGTCATATCCTTTATGTATAATATTTTTATTGATAAAATATGTTGAAGATCACGATCAATGTCGATTCACGATAGTTTTATTTCTGTTTTGGAACATTAAATGTCAATATGTAGGTGACATTGCTTTTTGGCAAGCTGAATTAAAACGCAAAATCTGTAGTTGCACTCACACAGCAAGTTTGCTCGCGCGTTTGCTTTCTTGGCAAGTATTCGTTTCATGTGAACGAGGCTCAAAACAGCTTGCAACCTCGCGACGCCGTCAGACCCTCGCATTCCCACACCGTATTGGAAAAGATAAATCTTCGCCTCACCCCGCCTTCGGCTTCGGATCCATTAAGATGGACGCTTTGTATCCTATGTCGGTATATAAAAGTCTATAGATACTGTATTTATTTTTTGTTGGAAAATTAATCAGACTGCTTCCTAACGGAATTAAATTTTTAATAATTTGAGAGAATAATTATTTGTATCCAGCAAATCTTACATAGTACATTAAAATACTTAAATTAATAATATTGAAACTCATAAAGTAAGTGCATAATTAATTATCTATAAAATACATAATTTTAAATTGATTATATTAGCAGTACATAATTATGTAGGAAAATATAATTATGTGTAATTTTATATTAAATTGATATTCTTTTTAATTATTAAACTGGTTTTGCCTGCTCAGTATCTAAAAGTATCGATAGAAACAAGCATATTTTTTTGTTATTGGTAGGCTTGCCATTACTATATTTTACTTGGTACAAAACGATGATATGATGGATGATAAATCACGCTTGCCCAGAACTAAAAAAAACCAGGTTGTAGCAGTCAGGAAACACTAACTCCAACAGGAAATTCCACCCCTTATCTGTTTACGCAATAAGAATGTACAAAGGTCAAGTAACGAAATTGATTTTTTATTTTATAGATGCTCAAACGCATGTAAAGGGTGCTACCTACAACTGACACATAGGTAATCTAGTTTACAAAGTAAACTTCTTACTCATTACACATACCCTTAAACTCACACTTTTATTAATAAAATGTGGTACTAAAATATGAACAGAAAGACCATTTTAAAGCGTAGCAAAAAGGCAGAAACATACTTGATTTATATGAAGCGTCTTTTGAGCGAGAATTATGCGCGCACTTATATTTTTTATCCCTTTTTATTATTTGCAACTTTGTTACATACCTACGGAGTCACTTAACGAAAATATGGCGTACTAAATCGCATAAAGAAAACAGTGTTTTCAGAAAAATAGTTGGGGATAAAAGGAAAGTTGTAAGGAGGTCGTAAAGTGAGGCATAAAGCTTTTGAATGGAAAGAATCTATCGCGAGTGAATTGTTAATAAAGATATAGAGCAGCGAAGTATTAAGGGACATTACCAAGGACATTAGTGACGTTTTACGAGCCGAATGATAGCCCAAGTGATGAATGCACCCGGAGATTCTACTGACATGTCATTTTGTTGCAATTTAATATCAAAATTATAGCATCTCTCTAGCTATTGTGTGACGAAACTGGGCACAAATTTTAATGACCATGTACCATTTTTTTTATTAAATAATGATTTAGGATTTTTCTTGGAATTTTATTTAAACGTAAATAAAAATGGATAGACTTCCCAGCATCATCTACAATTTATTTACAGTAATCATAATCGTATGAAGTAATATCTGAAAGTATTGGTCCGATTGCTAAAATTTTTTCACCGATAGAAAGCTTTATTTCTGAGTGACATAAGTTATTATTTTATGTATGTGGTGAAGCTGCGGGCAGAAGCTAGGTTCCTATACGCGTTTGTACAGGTTATTAATTTTTATTAAGTTATTAATTCGTTTAATGGTTTATAATATTTTTTATTGGTACCGTAAGTATGAAAATAGAGAATAATAAACAAGATTTAAAGCTCTAGAAAAAGCTACTATTTCCAGGGTCCCATAGGTCATTAAAATAATAAAAATAAATAGTAATACCTAAATAATTAAGTTCACAGTTACAGATATAATGGCAAAACTAAAATGCAAACTCCTGCACCCTAAACTAGGCTAAGAGCCTGTATTTTAGGAGCCAATATATTCATCCAGAAATAATAATTAATTAAAACAGGAAAAATTGCAAGTAAATAATACACTACATAATTTAAAGAAAACTATTACTAAGTAATATTAGTTTGAGTAATTAAATTAGATTAGGTATTATAGTTAGATTGTAATTGTTAAGTTAGATTCTTGTTTTTCGAAGAATTTGTTAACCTACCACAATGCTTGCGAAATTGCAAAAACATGCAGTGTTTTAGGTTCTTACTAACATAATAATTAGATATAATAATATAAAGTTATTATATTAGATATCCATTTCTCAGCGCATTAAAAGTACTGCCCTGAGAAATTAATACCTAAGTACCTACCCAACCAACGTGATGTAAACATGGGTACAAAGAGTTATCTGTATGTGATATTAACTGCAAAGTTATTAATCCATTAAATATAACTTATTCCTAATACGGGTATTCAACATAATCATAAAATTACAACCGGCGTCTATAATAATAATCAATCTTAATTAACTTTTATTGCGTACCTACATACTTTAGTACTAAGTAGGTACCTACTTAATAAGTTAAATATGAAACAGCTTAAGTTTGTGTAGTAGATTTATATTTTTACTTTTCTCTAGGGCTAGTAGTTTTGGGTATCCGTTAATAAATATAAAATATAAGAGGAACTGACTGGCATTAGTAAGTTCCTCTTTTTATATATATACAGATATTAAATAGGTAGACGTATTTTATATAATGTACGTATATTTAAAAATGATTCCACGGTACCTATCTCAAGCTGTGCCATAAATGTCTCGGTCAGGATAATATTTTACGACAGCTTATGCGTCGAAGCGAGAGGCGGGCTGGCTCTTATCTCACACCAAACCTCCACATGTGGAATGACAGGCCAAATTTATCGACTTAAAAATATCCACCCAGATTAAAATGAGATACGTCGACGAAAATCCGACCCTACCCAGTACCACTTGATAAAATATTATTTTTAGTACAGTCACACATAAAAACTACCATTTTAGGAGTTTTTTGTAAATTATGTGTATTCGATTTTCATCGGAGAACGACATTTGGTTTCCTTTACATTTTTTTATGGGAGACATTAATAGCTATTGGAATATTAGATTAAGTAAAATACTCGTGGAATAGAAAATAAGTTAAATTTATATTGATAAACCTTTGCTGGCACATGGAAGAATTGTTTATCTTAAAAAATCGTTGAACGGAAAATTTTCCATGTTCTTCTGTGCTATTGAGATAACAAATGGTTTAGTGCGCACTTGATGGACCTGTCCATTATTATTATCCTTGGAACATCATGGGTTATAGACACTTACTAATTCTTGTTTTTACACCATAAAGAAACCAGCTAGCACATCTGCTTTCAATTCAACAGTACGGTGGTGGACTTAACCCCTGTTAGGAGGCTGGAGATTGTAGCGGGTTGTACCCTACGGCTACAGAGTCCTCGAGACAGTTGAACCCGATTTTTGACGTACGCCGCCTTACCAGGGGCCTAAGTCTGCTATTTTTATAAATTCGTCATTCTAACACGATCCCATTGTCAGTTTGCTAAAAGTTTGTAATCTGGTAATTCATAATGATCGATCATTGATCGGTCAATGGTCTTGTAATAGAATTGTGGTAGAATGACAATACCAAGCTTACTAAAAGTATTAATTGCGCATTGACATCGTAATGGTAGGTCACTGATGAAAGGAACTGTCAAAATTTTTGCAGATTACCATTGTCAGATAGTCATTTTTCACTATGTACCAGATTACCATTCTATGCCATTTCTTTCAATGGTCTGTCAGTGGTTGACCATCGGAAAGTCATAATTTCGACATTATATTAGAAGATTACCAAAACTTGTCAAAATCAACAATTATGAAATCAATGATAGACCATTCTGACACTATTGTAATAGCAGACTTGAGGCCCTGTTCGTTCCACCGTAGGCGCGGGCTTGCGGACAGTGAGCAATGGGTAGCTCGCTGTCCGGCCGTCCGGTAACAGTCCGGACCAAGCCCAAGTCGTCGACGGCGCGCGCTGTTCCCGCGCGCCTCAAGGAGTTGTCAGCGACAGCAGGGGCCCAGCCGGGTCGAAGCCTACTGGGGCCAGGGTTATCCGAAAGGGCGCTCGAGCCCCGGTATGAAGGCTTGAAGGAACGGGATGGGTTTTTTAGTCAGTAAGAGTCTGACACTATCTCCCGCTCCGCCCAAGAGCGGGGGTTGTAATAAGATGATTTTTCCCATCGAAAAAAAAAAGGCCCTGTTCGTTGGTCACGTACGCCATCATGTACTCCTGAATGCGAACACATTAAAAAAGTGGGATGAGAGGAAGAGTGCATTAAATAATGTATAATATTTTAAACTTAATATTTTATACTTACTATATGTTTTTTTTGCAGATGAATAAGAACATATGTTACAAGACACAATGCGAGTCTTGAGGATGGACGAAGATGAACATGTCGAAGACAAAGATACCAACAGTTTCACAAGAAACATATATATGTGGGTGGAAAAAAAAAGAAAAGATGGATGGATTGCGTGAAGAATGATATGAAAGAAAAGGAAGTTAGTGATAGCATGACGAGTGACAGGGTAGAATGGAAGAAAAAAAAATGTATTGCGCCGACCCCAAATAAGATGGGACAAGGGCAGGAAGAAGAAGATATAGATGTGGGTGGGAAGAATATACAATATGTTCAACAATACCTCATAGTTTCTTTATAAACAAGACAAGACAAGGAAATAACATGACGAACAGAGAATGTCTGGAAGAACTAACTGGTCTAGTACGGATGAAATTTTTGAAATATTTTCCTTTCTTCTTCTTTGTTTATTAGTAGGTATAATTTTCCTTTCTATGCATCTACTTACTAAAATATATGCTTAATTGTATCCTTACATCCAGGGCTAAGGGCTAGCCCCTTAACAAGAACCAGTACAAAACTACTTATTTGTGTAAAACGGTTAAAATAACGCTATTTTAGTTTATTACTCATGTGTGTACTTGTATTTTAATTACCATAAAAGCCTTCCGTATAAACTTCACGTCTACACAGAGGTCTTTATTTCTCTAAAATTAGTGTGAAAACTGACACTGGCTTCAAACCACGAATTCACGGGTAAACTGGAAACACTATGTTAATCAAATATTATGTAATACATAATAATGTACAGTTAGGTAAATTCTACAAGCTTCGGTAAGCGGTGAGGCGGATATAGGTAGGTACCCTATGTGAGGTAGAACCGATATTGATATGTATTTTATTAATACGGTCATCATTATTATCATCAGCCTTTTTAATATTCCCACAGCTGGGACTCAGGCCTCCTTTCTAGGAGAGGGAATGGGCTGTAATCCACCACGCGGGCCCAGTGCGGGTTGGTGAATGTCACACGTCATCGAATTTTTGGTTCAAAGATATGCGGGTTTCCTCACGATGTTTTCCTTCACCGTTTTGAAAGAATTGGTGATGAAATAAATTACACAAAGTAATGCGCCTGGCTGGGTTTGAACCTACAACTCGTAAGTCGGGGCCCTTACCACTCGGCCACCACTGCTGTCATACGTACCTTTTTTTTATTGTTGATAACTTCGCGCTTGACCGGCTATCTCACCCGTTGGAAAGCGATGATGGTCGACTATGGAGTGCGCTTACCTAGAAGTAACCTATTTAGGTACTCTTGATTTAAAGATTCTCCAGAATTCCACTTCTTAGCTGTACGCACATTAAATGTATTCCCAAAACGTTTTGGGCGTAATTAGGAGGGATATGTCCACCATTAATACCGATGGCGCATCGCTGAACGCCTAATAGTCCGATGATGGAACGGGCTTAGCAGAGTTAAGTTATACAATTCTGATGCACACTCCCTGAAGTACAACCGGTAGAAAATCAACAGGCTAGCAACTCAGCGTCAATGCTCAAGACTTGTTAACCTCGACTCGACGAGTGCATCATTGCCAATAATCCATGCCAAACATGAAAAAGAGAAAAGCTGAACAGCGGGAAAACTCCCACTCTCTGAAAGTGTATCTGGTAACATTATGAGGTCCTGGTGACTGAGAAAATAGCTTTTTCATTACTCACACTCTAAAAGTAGGTCTGAAGTTGCCTGAGGAGCGGGCTGTAAGTGATACTTTTTATCCCTAGGGAGTTTGACTTTACAACTGACAGCTGTCAAATTATCCCTTGAATTAGCGACCTCACTACGCTCGGCCATCAACCCCTTCTTGGGACGAAATGAGTTACTTTCACCCCTAGTGTAACAATGTACTATTTTTTCCTTTCAGAGAAGCAGATCAGACGCCCAAATAGACAACCAATCACAAAATGGTTTTGGGAACACGTGATTAGGTACAGCTAAGGAGTGGAATTCTCTTCCTAAGTCTGTGGTTACATGAAAAATAATAACCTGGGGGTTCTTGAAGTTAAGAGCAAATTTCATGGGTTTTAGGTTTAATGCTTGTGTGAACAAGATTTAACGTTAAAGTCTTAGGATTAATCTTAACCAGAGAAACCTTGCACAAACAGAGAGTAACTGCTAATAAGATCTCATAATTGAATTAAATTCTACCGAGCATTTACGAGTATAGACGTTATTTTATTATTATTGAACCTTTAAAATTAATTAACTAACAGCGATATAACAATTATAAGACAGATTGTGCTAAGACGATATTTATTATCATAGTTTAATTACTAACCTAATAGTAATTAAAATTATTTAATTGGTATTACGTAATACATCATATTCATCGTCATCATCTTTTAGTTGCGTGTTATTTGATATTCTGTTCCCCAAGTCGGTTTTTAACATATTTCAGTCGGTCAGTCGGTCGGTGTCGGTTTCTCATATTTTTATTAAATTAAAAAGATTTAAAGCTACGCATATGGGGGCAGGATTATTTGTAAGAGTTATCGCGTATATATTAATAAAAACCTTTTTCCAAAAAAAAAAAAATACAATCGACTTCAACGTTAAAAAAACACTGAAAAGTACAAAATAACTTTAATTTCGGAAGTCGGTGTTTCTCTATTAGTTTTGTCTCTTCGTTATTTAACACCGACTTTCGAAATTAAAATTATTGTGTACTTTTCAGTGTTTTCTATGGTTCCGTAGCCAAATGGCAAAAAACGGAACCGTTATAGATTCGTCATGTCTGTCTGTCTGTCCGTCCGTATGTCAGTCACTTTTTTCGAAACCATAAGAGCTATACTGTTGAAACTTTGTAAGTAGCTGTATTCTGTGAACCGAATTAATATTTTCTCACAAAAATAGAAAAAAAAGCAATAAATTTTGGGGGTCCCCATACCTACTTAGAACTGAAAATCAAAATTTTTTTTTTCATCAAACCCTGTAGTGTACGGGTATCTATCTATAGATAGGTCTTTAAAAATGATATTGAGGTTTCTAATATAATTTTTTTCTACACTGAACAGTCTTCGCGAGAGACATTTCCAAAGTGGTAAAATGTGTGTCCCCCCACTTTAAAAAAAGGTCCCTTTTTACGCTTTTTAGTTGTGGTACCACCACTAAAAAGTAGGTACCTCTCAGCCAAACTTAAATACCTTATAGCCAGAGAGCATCTCATAACGATTCTAATAATCCCAAAAACGGCTAGATTACATTAATTTACCTTCTGGCTTTATCATCAGATCAGTCCGATACATCCCCTCCCCCTTTTCCTTCATCCAGTCATCGACTACACGTATAAACAAAGCAATTTTACATGTTACGACAGTTCTGCTGTGATCATATGAGGAGTTCTGTGCCATATCTTCGAAGTTCATGATCAGATCATAACGATATTTCAATGGGACCAATTTGGAAGCATAACATTTCAATCAAAAAAGAATTTTCAAAATCGGTCCAAAAACATACATTTAGCCGAACATAGAACCTCCTCCTTTTTGAAGTCGGTTAAAAACATGCCCCACCGCTTTTAGCTACGCAATATATTGTTTCTTGTCCTAGTGCAGAAAAGTGCTGGCGCTCGCCCCCGCCACAAGACGCTATGCGGAGTCCATGAGTCGCACGTCAACCCCCGTTCATTTATTTCTTCCTAAGTTTTTTGAAAAACGACGAAGATAAGTAAGAAATTCGTCAAGTAAGTCGGTAGCAATTACAAATTTTGTTCACATGTCTAAAAATGTAGGTACAATTTTGTTGCAAGAACTTGATTTTGGGTGATATTTACATATGTAGGTAATATTATGACCACATGATCATATTATAATAACCACCTCTTCTGATTTGTAAATTACTCTAAGCCTAAACCAATTCCTATACATTCTTTATGAACATTGTATCATTCCTTACGCTTGTAAAGGAAGGAAGGAGAAAGGAATGTAAGGGAAACTATGTACCGATCTAATCACAAAATATTTTTTTTGGTAAATTAAGCTAGCCGTTTAAAAAAAATCACGGTGTCTGTACCACTACAGTGGAGCCGGGAGAAAGCTAGCCGAACAAAATCATTAATTTGCTACAAACAGATACTTTTCCAAGTCTTTTAGAAAATCATAGTGACATTGTAGTCAATCGTCCATTAGTTGGAAAGTAAACTGTGGGAATTAGGGTATTGGTGTGGCGACAAACTTGCAGAGAACGTGGCAGGAAGGTAATACCACAAAATAAATGGGTACAGAAGAAAATCTCATTTATGTACTTCACTTTTTATACCTACGCTCGGTGGACGCACACTAACGAGCGTTTGAGCCGGAATTGTTCGACGAGCGGGCCGAGACGCTCCTAGATATCATGTCCGTGAGCGGTGTCCATGTGTGCGTTACTCGAGCGCGCTTTGTATGTAGATTGACTTCTGTACCTATATATTTTGTGGTAAAACCTACTGTTGTTAGGCACCATATCACAGAATAAAGGTATATAATATAATAATAGTACAAGTAAAGGTAAAGAAGTAAAGACCATCGCAAATGATTGCATCAATTAGTTTTTTTTTTATTTAAGTTAGGAAATCATATTTTTTCCCGCTCTATGATAGAAAGAGGCAGCGAGTCAAAGTTTTACAGATTAAAATTCACATTTATCCTTCAGCTGCCCCTTGCGTTCTAGCCACGATCACTCTTTGAAACGTTCCTAATCTGACTGAGATAGTGAAAAAAATACCCTAAAATATACAAGAATCTTTTTAGGTAAAAAATCGTGTTTCTTTATGCGTGAGTAGTATACTCATGCGCTGTAAATGATACCAATACACCGCTAAATTTTGATCGTTTTAATCCAGCGGAGGGTCGATCCGGTACATGAAACACTATCGATTTGTAAAGTTAAAATTAAAAAATAAAGTACCTTTTTTTGAAAACTCGTATTAATTTACGAATGTACGAAATTAATTTCGAGCGAGTCCAATGACCCGTAGGTAGTAGTCGGCGTTGCTTATAAATTTCTATAGGTCATTGGACTCGCTCAGCTGACGTTTTCATAGAGAATTAATTTCGTACATGCGTAAATTAATATTTGTTTACAAATCGATAGTGTTTCATGTACCGGATCGACTCTCCACGGGATTAAAACGATCAAAATTTAAGGGTGTGTAGTACGCCGATGTGATGCCCACATTATTTGTCTACAGTTAGCATTTAAGCAATTACTTAAAAAACCACTACCTTAGTGATTGTATAATTTCATTTTAACTATGATTATAACTTAATTACGTATATTATTATAAAGAGCTGTAGAAGTTCTTAGTTGATCTAACTGAGATCTAAAATTGAGTGTAACACGATGATATATTACTTAGGCTTTCTTTCATCGCAATCGGTTGACTGTTAGGCGGTACGAAGTTTGCTGAGTCAGCTAGTTTTCTAATAAGCGTGTATATAAGGGTGTGTCCATTTAAATATGTATATACGTGTAGGTATATAATTATACAAAACTCGGTACGTATGCACCTGATCGTAAGTTCTACATTGGGTAGAACCACAAAATAGATAAGTACAGAAGGCAATCTCATGTATGAACTTCACTTTTTATACCTACGTTTGGTGGACGCCCACTAATGAGCGTTCGAGCCGGAATTGTTCGACGAGTGAAACGAGACGCGACCGAGACATCGTGTCTGTGAGCGGTGTCTTTGTGTGCGTTGCTCGAGCGCGCTTTGTATGTAGATTGACTTCTGTACCTATATATTTTGTGGTAAGACCGTGGGACTGTGTCACACGCTACTCGGTCGGAGGTACACGACAAACCACTTAACTTATCCACCGAGTGCGTCCTCCATTGCCATTGGACGTGACACATAAATTTATTCTACCCGAAATAGCATAAGAAAGCTGCAATTTACCACAAGGCATGTTTGTGACGCCTCTACACGCGCCTCTCTCTGTCTACAAGGTGCAACTTTTTTTCTTAGAATTTTTTTATGTACGTATTTTTTTCTAAATGGACCGGTATGTTTAAACAAAAATATGTACATATGCCAGCTAGAAAAGATTATATATTGTCTGGCTTAACCTTAATGACATTATACAGTGTATAAGGGACAGCCCTCCACAAACGTCTACTGAGCAAGCCCTTAAAGGGCGAAACTGAACATTTCACAAGATATTTTTTCCAGAAACGAAAAAAATATCGGCTTCCCCATACATAATTATAAACTTCATTGGACAGTTTGTATGGAGATACTAATTTTTTACTGTTCGACTGTATATCTTAAATTTTAGACTAGTTTTTCAGCGTGAGAAATTTGGCATACGTGAAAGGAGGAAATTATTTCAAGGTAACATACTCCTGAGATAACAAATACACTATGTGCTATTTCGGGACGTTGTCTGCTTTTAAACATTTAAATTCGTTCAAACACACATGCATATAAACATTCGCTTTGAACTTTCGCTATATTTATTTGTAGCATTTCCAACATGAAAATCTATCTATTTATTTATTAAATTATACCATAGCCCCCTTACAGACGCGTCCAATGCTATGTTATATTTAACATTTAAAATATATTCTTCTTATTATTCACTTATACATAATAAATAATAAGTTCAGACTGTTTTCAATAAATCAATTCAGCCGCTTTAACAAATACCGTTTTAATCTTAATAGTTTTCAGGTAGAAATTTGGATTTCATAAATGTCAATAGTCATAACTAGATAGAGGTGGAGCGAAATGTCAAAAAAAGGAAGTGAAGTTTACTTAGCGTGACGGGTAAGAGACGTTGATTGGTGTTAATGGAAGAAGAGGAGTTAAGAATATCGTATAAAGTCGTTTTAGAGGTCATACGGAACATGGTGTAAAGTCCCGCAAACATTACTTGAAAATGGAGGATCCTCCAACCAGACAGGTATAGTGTCTGGGATGAGCCAGTGCCCGATAATTGACTCCGGGCACTAATAGCACTATGCAGGATAGTTCTTATGTGGCGATATAGATGTCACTATAGTTGTATTAAAAGAAAATCGTATGAAGAAAGTCTTAGGCCGTCTCTCGCTCTATAGGGTGGAGCACACATCTGACTTTTAGTAACTAAAACTCCTCTATGTTCCTTCATTTACTATTTGCGTTCTAAGGCCACGGCAACTTTTTGAAATGGTCCAGCCAGCAAAGTCAAACTAAGAATATCTTTGCGTCTTACCTTAAACAATATTTGATATAATCAAAGCAGTTTAAACCACTAGTAAAACCCGCCATTTTGTTGCCAACATTTTCCATTTTGTTCTGTGTTGCGCGTAGAACCCAAACACAGCTGTGTAGCAGTTGTTTAAACGGAATTCTTGAAGTAAACACATCTTATGATGAACTGTAACAGACAATGAACAGTAGTTTTAATTAAAGAACAGTGGGAATAGAGAAAAATAACGTTTTAGTTTATTAGGGTTCCGTATTTTTAAGACCACAAGCATCTAATCAAATATCAGCAGTGCCAGATGCGTAAAAGTATAAAATATTATAACCCATGTCATTCAATGGTTAAGTAGCATTCTACTAGTAATAAATTTCTTTAAATTGGTCCCGTAAACTCGTTACAAAATAAAAAAAAAACCGTTTTGACATTTGAGAAAGACCCTAGAATGTAACTTGGAACGAAACTGAAGGAATAAATAAAATAATAATTAGAGATCCGGTGTAATAGTAACTACAATACATCTCCACCGGACAAGCCGCTAGGTGGTCAAAATACAAATGTCAAAACGTGCCTATTATTTTTTGACCACTTGCACTTTAGTATGACTATATTCAGTACAAACTAAAATACAAATATTTCCTATTTACCTATCATATTAATAAAGATTTTACAGATAGTTAGGAATATAAGATTGCATTTTGAAGTTTTGATCACTGTAATCTGACTTGGTAGCTACTAGGAGAATACGGATATAAATTAAATGACGTCAGCAATTTTAAATATAGCTTGTTTGTCACTACTGGCTTAAAGAAGGTTAAAACGGGTCAGAACAGGGAAAGATAACAGACATTGACGTGTATAAATTTAACCGATTATGAGGGAAAAAGGAAAACTTACAACAAAACATCACTGACACGATTCAACACACTCACAACTTAAATATTTTGTTAATTTCAACGTATAACAGTGTCTAGCCTCGGTTGTGTTTCAAATTAGACTAACAGACGGCTTCGGACTCGCCGCCCGAGTTATATGAGCCACCAATAAACACAACCGCATCTATTATTCGTATTGGACCAGACCGACAGCTGACATTGGATTTTAAAACAAGCTTTATGGCCCAACTTGCGCCTATCCCTTGACCTAATTCCTCACTGCTTTTACAAACGGTAAATTTTAATTAGGCTTAATTAACTCACTTTTTTTCCGTAAAAGCTTACCGCCTAATCATAAACCGCGTCGGATCATGACATCTTGAGTAGGAGGTCTCTATTGAAAGAGACTCTTTTAGACACATAGTGCAAACAATTACCGTCAATTCACTTTTCACACTTTGTCATTGTAAGCTTCACAACGTCGCCGGCGCACAAAAAATGTGAACAATCACCTAATATTTAATATCAAATATCGACCCTAAAGTCTCATATACACAAAACATTAGGACGTGGTGCGTTAAGCCGGCTCAAACTGATGTAACAGAACATGCAAACATGCTGTGTGTATCCGACTTATTAACAGATCTTCACTGCATACTAACTCAGCTCCAGAACGATACAACCGCAGAATTAAAACGTTTTTAGTATTCAACCTTATGGTGAATTTAATAAAGTTTTTTTTCTAATCAAAGTATTTTTTAAATTGCATTCGGATCATCCGGCCAGCGTTTATTGCACCCAAAGGCGATTCGTCCCGAGTTAACGTTTGACTAATTTGTCAAGTTATAGAGGCATCATAAAACGAGAGTGACAGGAATAACGGTCTATCAGCTGATTGGTGTTAATATGTGTTACTGATAGTCTCGTTGAAAGGGAATTAAAAGTGTTTGATTAGGAGCTACCGAATTGACGTGTTAATAGGCTTTGATTGGGTGGAGACGTTTGAGAGGGATTGACTGTAATTGTTTAAGAAGTAGAAACCACAGTGATTTCTGACGTTTCTTCCTTATGAGTAGATTAAGCATTTGTTTCGCAGGTCATCAGCAATTCAATGAACGTTTTAACGGAAGATACACGTACAAATACAAAAAAATATGTATATGAAAAACATACCTTTGTTAAAACTGTATGTCTTCAAACAGCCAGCTTATCTGAAATCACTTTTTTCACTCACTCTTACTTTCAATAGAGATCATATTGAGATAGTCTTAGAACAATTTCATCATGTGACGTGTAATGCACAAGAAACCGAAACATCAACTGGCCACAGCCGGCAGTATTCACCTTGAACCTTGTTTTCACTTTTCGCGTACAAATAAACGCGTGCTTTATTGTTTTGTCCACTGTTATGCAAATTGCCATTCGCAGTAGCAAGATGATAAAAGGGTTTCCTAAAAACTTAAAAGTGAAAGCCAACTGGGGGCATATTGTGGACGTAGTCACGCTTCCTCTGCGCTATTGTTCACATAAATATTTACGTTACAGTATGCAAAACAACTTTTTAGGACTATGGCTACCGAATTGTCTTTGTTATTTAAAATAACAACCCTTTTGGCAGTTTTCGGCGAGTTTTGTTTGTTGAGTTCTATTGACAAGGATGTTCTGTTTGTTGCCTTTGCCGTATCGGGTGCTAAACGTAAAATAATAAATTTGACTTTGAATTTGGAACCGAGTGTTTTTAAAATAGGCGTTGAAGTTTTACTTTCTTCTGAAATGCGGTTTAGAGACACGGTTTTTGACAAAAAAAAGTTAATTTTGTTTTGTCGACAATCGTCTATCGAGTTTGATTTTTAAATGCAGCGATGCAAATTATTGCAGGACAATAAAAAACTGCTACCTACTCAGATGATTTACAAGTCAAACTACCAGTTTTAAGTATTATAAGCGCTAAAAGTAATGTGTAGGTCAAACTTAATTGAGATCTAGCTGATGTAAAGTTGTAGATTTAACAAGATTGTGAGAATATTGCTTGGGGCATAAATAAATAAAAATGTTTTAAGGTGTTAGAATAATAATGAAGCTCGTTTGCTAAATAGCTATCCGTATTATTATCATAATCCTTTGTAATAAATTAGTGAAGATCAGACAGTGATTTAATATATTATTAAAAATTAAATATACCTTATAAATATATTTACAAGTGGGTTGACAACTTAAAAAAAGAATCGAATAATATAAGACTAAAATCTCGACGATATAAGACGGAAATCGATAAAATTTTAAAATCCCTTAATTTTTTTGCTTTATTTTATTAGGTTAAGTTCTGATTCACATATTCTCGTACAAATTTCTATCAAAATAATAACTATAGCTAAATAAGGAATTGAACTCGTTCTTTTGTTGGTACAATTAAGGCATAAGGTCTATACGGTCCGTACTAAGCGTTTCACCTCATCATGTAGGTATACCGCGTACTTACATCGAAGGACTGGAACAGTTTTCCTGCAGCGTTCTTTTCGTCAGATTATAATTTAGGTGTCTTTAAAGCTAAACTTCACTATCAACGATTGCATCATTGCCTACCATCAGGAGGGATCACATACTACTAATATATCATAATTTAGCATTTACGCTATTTTTATTTTTACACGTTAACAGTATTCGTTGAATATATTGAATCCAAGCCCAAGAAGTTCCGAAGCCAAGATTATCATAAGCTTATACATCCTATAGGTGTTGTTGTAGAGTGCGGTAGCCAACCGGTATTAAACTTTACGACAGGGATGCGAGACGTCATAAAACTCGAGATAAATCCAATCGGGGACCCAAGAAAAACAATCCACTTCGTTCCGAAATTACTTCAGATAGGGACCGCCTCGCGATTCTGCGTTACCGTTAATATTAAAAAGTTTGACGTCGCTTACGTCTTTTTGGTTTCCTATTTCTCCTGTTTTAGTCTTTTGGGACACAGTTATAGGCGTGTGATTTTTGTGTCTCGATTTGACCTTAAAGAAAGAGAACATAGTTTTTGTTTTACCGGGCTTCCGAATTAGAATCAGAATAATTCATATTTAAACATAGGTTAGATTACAAAACTGTGTGAGTTGTTAAAGATAGATAGATCCTCTTCATTTTGCTTGCAGCTTTCATGATCAGTCTTATATTGTTCCCATTGCCTGAGCCCCAGGCTTCCTCTCTTGGAGAAGTCAATGTGGCTTACTATGTTTTACTTACATGCTGCTTCATGGACGTTATGAAGACCACGTCGAAAAATAATGTTCTTTGTGCGAAATTATGAATTACCGTTACAATTTTTAATTTCGGTATATTTTTTGTATTTAGATAGGCTCGCGTTTGACACTGGACCTGATGGTAAAAGATGATGTGGTCGCACGTTTGTCTAGAAGTAACCTATTCACTCTTGACTTAAGGATATACGGCAGATAACACTTCTTATCTTACAGCACAATAAATGTGTTCCCAAAATGTTTAGTATATTATGGGTGGGATGTCCACCTTAAATCGGTAGATATACCTGTATGATCTATTTAAGAAACGATTATCCAGTTGGGATCATAATCTTTTTCATATCTACCATTTCAAGAGAAAGCTTTAGTATCCTCTTAGGTACTTACCTAAGTTGTATTTACAAGTAAAAGTAGCCAAACCGCATCTTTCCATCAATATTGAAAGCATGCAGGCTCCTACAGTTTCTCGATACGGGTTCGGCTATCTTTGTGTACTTATATCAGTCTACCTACGGGTATAGGTACATTATAAAGTCAGCTGTGAGGCTGAGGTGCGACGTCTGAACGGCAATTAGCGGCGCACTTTGCAAACAGCCACACAATCCTTACTAAGATCCTAATGTACGGATAGCAGAAAAGTTGTATGCGTAATTTGTATTCTAGCTAGAAAACCATACAATTTTACAGTCGGTTTCTGTTTGACTAAAAATGGGAATTTAAAAAACATAGAAGTTAATGCATAAATTGATCTAAATGAAGAAGCATTAGTACACAATTAACTAGCAGTTGTAGCTCTATGTAATTTTGTTTTATTATGCTATTTGCTATACATGGACCACATCATAAATCATCCAATAGAGAAAGTTATGCTCGGAGTAACCTTGCGTGATCGAATCAAGAATGGAGATATTTGCAGGGGAACTAAGGTTACCGACATTGCCTGAAGAATTGCCGAACTTAAGTATCAGTAGGTAGGGTACAGTATAATAGTAGTATAATAGTAGGGTTGATCGCAAAACAGATGGTCAACGGGACGTAAGGGTTCTGTAAAGGCTACTGTGTACTAGAAGACGCATCGGTGACAGGCTAACTACAAGGTAGACTTGGTGAGGGTCACGGGAACACGATAGATGCGAGACGTCCAGGACTGGTCATGGTGGCAGTACTTGGGAGAGGCTTATGTCCAACAGTGGACGTCTTGCGGCTGAAATGATGATGACGACGAATTTTTTGGGAGTAGTTCAGATCAGCAAGATTTTGACTTTGGCCTTCACAAACCAGTCTTTTTATAACATCTAGCGATGGTAGGTACATCCAAACTTATTGGATTCTTTAAAATAAGAGAACAAGCTTAATGCAACAAAACCTTTTATTTTTGAAGTTCGACCTTCTTTATGATGTCAGGAGTTATTAACCTTGTCCGGTTTGACTTGTATCAATTTTGTTTATTCGAGCAATTAGTCATTTCGTATACACGTGACTTTTTTTACTGTCCCTTTTGATCTCAATTATTGTGATTGATTGGTCTGAATCATTTTGTTAAAAAAATGAAACCAGTAGAGATCTCGAAGTGCTATTAAATTGTGCGTATCTTTGTAACCTTTTGTAGGTAATATGTCTGTTTCTGTACTTCTTTGTTTTGAAATAGTGTTGTTGATGTGAAATATAATAAAAAATTGTAGAGTTTAGGTACTAATATGCTTATTAGGAATATTTTTTACCAATCTAAACTTAAACTACCTAGATTGTGAGTTAAGCAAGCATTTTTTTTTTCTACACTTTTATTTTTATTAATTTGTCGATTCTAAGACAACTTATTAGTCTCTTGTGTATATAGTATTGTAAAAATGTTTAGTTCTTAAATTATTTTAATTTATTTTTCTATACCTTTATTTTAAAAATGTTATTCATTCAAAATATAATAAAATGCGCTGGAGGTTGCCGATGTGCGTATTTGTTTACATACATATACATAAAAGCACCTATATATTTTTGGCTGAAGTTTCCATCAGCTAAAAAGCAGACTTTTGAGTTTTTCCATTGCATTCTAATCTGATTAGGCCGATATGTCCTACTGCTAGGCAAAAGCCTGCTTCTCCCTAATCTACACACTTTGTTTTCAACCATTGTGCCATATTTTTATTTATATTTTTTTTTATTCTGATTCAAAAGGACCTATTAGAAAAGTTCATAAGAGTACATAAACGAGCAGATACAAAAACGAAGTTTGAATTATCAAAAATTTTAGTTTACCATAGAAAATATTGGTATAAAACAAAATTTCTATGTCTGTCTGTATATCCGCGGGCTAAGTTACTTTGTGTCGAGTCAATACGCCGAGGAATGTGGCACGCGTTCGCCTCACCGAGGCACGCCGCACGCATGCCCACAAATACATTCTGTACAAATATTGCAAGGCTGCCTCGCAGGATTCGTTACAACGCCTCGGTAATAATAGTAGTTTATGTGACTAGGGGATAAAGCAGTGTCTTTAAGTCGCGGGCGGCATGTTGAATTCCGAACGAAACGAAGGTTGCTGATATTAATCCCGAACGACAGTGAGGGATTTATAAAATTAACTCCCGAGCATCGCGAGGGAGTTAATAAAGAAACCTGATTGAAGTGAGGAATTCAAGCCGCCCAAGACAAAGACAGCTTTATCCCCGTGTTGCATACTATATTTTTTACACCAATTCTGTGAGATAAATAAAAGACAATTTGGTCGACCAAATCATATACTAGAGAAATATAAGTATTAGAGTCTGTCTAATAAGTTAAACGACTCGGGTAATTATCAGAATTTAATTAAATCTGACGTAGTCAACACGGGTTCAAAAATCAAGTTTAATTAAGAGATAGATCATTGTTTAGTAACAGAAGAACCTTATGAAAAGTATCGAAAATAATTATTTTTTAAATGATTAAATATTGTACAAAATTCCCAAGTCGGTTGACTTATTAGACAGACTTTATACGAGTATTTACAAGTTCATCAAACAAACAAAATTCACTACTCCAAGATTCTATAGTTTCAATTTTCTGTAACGCTCCCGTCAGTACGCACGTTTTATTCTATTTTCTAATTTTTTTTTAGTGGCCGGTTTGAATCATAGTGATAACATACTCTTTGGTTTGAATTTCAAGTCAACCTATTCGATGCGCCTACATTTTAATTCACAATGTTGACGATTCTTGATGTTCCAAATTCAAATTTCATTATTCCCTAGGGATCGGCCATACTGCATTATCTCCCTAGGGATAGAATGACTTGCTTTAAGTGAGGTTTGTATGACGTATAAAACGACATTATCGAGCAGGTGGTGTAAAAAACCATTTATAATGGTGGAGGTGACGGTGAAATTGTTTAAGAGCAATGAGGAGCTTTATTTAAGTCTAACAAAGCAAATAAATTTCTAGTTATGATCGCACATATCTATTTGTAAGGATTTCAATAGGTTCCCATAGTTTCAAGCTTGTTATACAAACCCATTACAAACAACTTTCTCTCACTTGTAGTTGGTAGGTACGTCTTTATTCTACTAAATCAAGATATAAACTAGTCCCTGGCTAAGTAAGCCAGGGACTAAGGTGATTAGGTAGCCTTTTTGAAATAAAGTTAGTACATCTACTTATAGGTACATATGACACACAGGCGGAAGCAGTGGATGACTTTGTTTTATTGTATGATTTTCGATCCGGCTCGAAGGACCAAATGTTACTACTGAATGGCTCTAGGAGACCAGAAATTTGAGGAACTTTAAGATAAGAGGATATGACTACCACGCCATGCAATTTGAAAATCAAAAACTATTTATTTATTATATCTAATTTAAAAATATTATATTTAGGTACAGAAAAAAAGATTTATCAAAAAATTCATACATAAAACCAAGTCCTCCACTGGATCTGTCTATTTATGTGAACGCGATAAACTCAAAAACTATCAAATGGATTTTCTTGAAGTTTTCACTAATATACAGGGTAATTCATTAGGAAGGTTTAAGAGATATAGGTACATGCATAGTATTGGAGGTGTGGTAGCACAAATTGGAGAGTGTTGGCCGGAAATTGAGTAGAACCAAAACGGAGTATTTGTTCTGCGATTTCGGCGGTCTCTCCAATCCAGTGCCCTTAGCTCTTGCCGGAAAGCCCATACCAATCTGTTCCGACTTTCGGTACCTCGGGTCGCTTGTCCATGGAGATGGTGAGGTAGACCGGGACGTAACACATCGCATCAACGCAGGATGGAAATGGAGACAGGTCACGGGAATTTGGGAAACTATTTGTGTACCCCTCAAGTTGAAGGGTAAAATCTACAAGTCCGTGATAAGGGCTGTCATACTGTACGGATCAGAATGGCAGTGAAAAAAACGGATGAAAAAAGATTGCATGTAGCGGAGATGAGAATGTTAAGATGGATGTGTGGTGTGACGAGAATTGATAAAGTGAGAAATGAATATATTTCAAACTTCCCCTAAGTTTGAAAGTGGCGCCAGTCACTGAAAGGTTGAAAGGAAATCGTTTGTTTTGGTATGGTCATGTAAAGAAGAGAGATGAAAAGCATGTTGCTAAAAGAGTTATGAATTTACATGTGGATGGATGGAGAGGGAGAGGGAGGCCAAAGAAAAGTAGGATGGATTGTGTGAGAAGTGATATGAAAGAAAAGGGAGTTAGTGATAGCGTGACGAGTGACACGACAGAATGGAAGAAAAAAACTTGTTGCGCCGACCCCAAATAAAACGGGACAAGGGCAGGAAGAAGAAGAAGAGTATAATGAAGAAAAGTTGAGGATTTCAAAGATTTGAAACACCTGTGCGAAGCTGGGATGGGTCATATATAAACTTCTATGTTCGTTACGCAGGTATAGTTATGACGATGATGACGATGGCGAAACGCCATTAACGCCGCTATAAACCAAAAGGCCCAAAAGCTTTGAGGGAAAGGAAAACCATCGATTCGACAGAAAAAGAAGAAGTTATAGTTATGAGTGTTCTATCCTGAATTATTGGGCATAAGCGCAATCAATCGTATAGTGTTCCCACTGCTGGTACTCAGTTCTCCTCTCTAAGAGGAGAGAATAGGCCGTAATCTAAGATGCTCAGTGGAAATTCGTGGAATCATCTAACTTTGACCATGTCGTATCACATGATTTGACCATTACATGTTTACTGTACGGACTTTAAAAGAGACTTCGACCCCTGAGTTTGTTTCAGTCTTTCTTCTCAGGCTAGTCAATTAGGAAACACTGGCCTCGTCTATTTTAAACTAATGAAAAAATTTAAGTGTAAAAGTTTTTTTTTTTAAACTTAAGTATTTGCAAAATAAATATGAATTTTTGATTCCAGGACAATAATTACTCGTATACCTAGAATACAAACGAGTAGAATTACCTAATACAAAAAGTAATTATAATAAAAGGCAGAGTCTTCAACTACAAGTCAACTTGATAACTAGTTTTTTTCGAATCCACTACTCAAACAATAATGAGTAATTATTATGTACATATCGTAAACAGTTTTTGCACTCTGTAGTAGGCGTATAATTAAATATACAACGATAATTATTTTGACGCTATAAAACTCGCTGCCCGGGATTTATTAGTTCCGTTCAGTAATTCGGGTACGAAGGGCTTTCACATAGGTATGTTACCTACCTAAATTAATGATAAAAATAATTAATTTAGGTACTTAAATAGGTAGTTGTTTGCTTTTGTTTTTTACAGTTACTAAATTACCAATATGTGTAGGGATTAGGCTGTTTTAGGGTGAGTTGCACCATTTAATTCATTAAACCCCAAGGGAACGCCGGCGTTCGCGCACCTATTGTCTTTCTATTGTGTCTGTAATTTCTACGATTGAAAGGTACTATAACGACAACAAAGCTGTTACAGATGTCAAATCGTCGAATTGACCAATAGGCGACCGTTTCACGGCTGGTTATGGTTTGGTTATCGTTATAATTAAATGATGCAACTCACCCTTAGTCTGTTATTCTTCTGCGAGTGGTTCACTTCACAAAATACAATGTTTTTGGTCAGCAAAAGTCTGACATTCTTGCTTTAAAGACTGTGAAAGATATCATTTGACGATTTTCTACGTAAAAAAAGCTTTTTCCATATTTTTCAAATACTGAAGCAGCGTGTACAGCAATATATTTTACCCGATGTTTGCCACCGACTATATCGTGGAAGAGGCGAAGTATTAGGCCGATAAAACTTAAATGTAAGTATGTATCAATCATTGAAACAAAAATACCATATTATTCATATATAAAAATACCACATTATTCACATCATACATATCTTCGAGCAGAGGCTACGTCCGTGATAATTTTATCTTGAGGGAACATAATCTCGAAACAAAGATTTTCCTATAATCTATTCCAAGACATGGTCTGGCCGTGTGTCAAATGTCATCTATTTACATTCAGCCGTTTGAGCGTGAACGATTAACAAATATACAAATATATACATGCCTTAATAATATAAGTCTGATGAGTATGAAGTGTTTCAATAAAACCCTGAAAGAATTTTCTTAAAAGAACTTTCACTGAATCGAAAGGCTTAAAATGACCCCCGAAAGTATAGCCACCACCTTCAATAATCATTAATTTAAATCGTAAAAGCAATGCTAGTTTATGAAAGGTTAAAAATGTGGGTTCGTGTGGTCGCGGGTTTATTAGCAGCACTTTATAAAACAAACAGTATTGCCTGCTTACTACAAAGCCTGTAGTGGCACCGTATTATGGACCACTAAAGCAATTTTGTTACCTTGCAACACATCTATAAAATAATTAAGCGAACGGGGGCTTCATCATTAGAGCATTATAACAAAAGTTCACAATTAAAAGTTTATAAACACCATCTAAGAAGGCTCGCCGACCACGATAAGCATCTTATTTTAATTTGAACCTCAATTACACATCATAAAATGGTGCATAATGTTACCAAAACAAAAAAAAAAAATGGTCTCGTTTTTCAGTTCCGTTTTCGCTGATCGTTGAAACAATTGAATTTATTTCACAGCCATGTAATTTGTCACAAGCCTATTTCGTTGTGTTATGAATGACATTTACAAGTCTCTTTGGCGATTTCACTTTAAGTGACACGAAGTTCTCTTGAGGAAAATCACATGGTTTTGGCGTGCGTGTTCATAAATACCGTCGCTATGTCGTGGGTTCGATTCCGACTTTGTCGGTATACAGCGGTGCGGCTAGGACGCAATCAGGGCCGTGAGGAAAGAACATGTCAGAGCATAATTTAGCATTATATTAGGTTCCTATTCTAATATAGTTAGCTATGTTCGTAAACAACTGTTGTGTCGAAGTAAAGGGCGACTCGACTTTAACTGTGCGTTTTGGTGGAACGAAGGTGTTTGACCCGCACTTGAGATCGCAAATGTCCTGTGCGTCGGTATTTTTATACGGAACAGATGTGTGGCTATTATTAAAATAACAGTTGCCTATTTGGTTTTAACTTACACAATTAAGACATCGATCATTATGTTGTTTTACTATAATTATGTTACACATAAAGGTAGACAGTGCAATTCAGACATATAACTGAAAAATGCATCTGTATATCCATGACATTGATAGCGCAACGATACTGGTATTGATATTTACGCACACACAGACGTGCTAACCAAGATATTTATTATTTAAGAGATTTAGATATTTTAAAAATGGAAGAGTTATTATTATATGAATTATTTTATTATAATGTATTAATATTTTTTTTGTAATTAATGTTAATTCTACATTAATTATAAAAAATTTAGAACAAAAATTACCTTAAATATATTTAAAAATACCGATGTGGCGAGTTGCCGATTCTGAACATATTTCTTTCTGAATATAACTTTATTGTGTTATATATAGTATGACGGGATAAAAGCATTTTAACTGCAACCACGAACCGACTTTTTAGACTATTTGAATGGCCTTTAAAATCACGAAAAAGGGAATAAAAAACGAATAATTTTCCGTGTTTGATTGAGTGCATGAATAAAGACCCAGTAACCCATATCCATTAGGTGTTGCTACAGCCCAGTACTTACGATGGTACTTGAATGGTGTGACTCTGAATGTTATGCATTAGTTATACCTGCCATAAACTTTGATGGTTTATATACTGGCGTACGTAGAGGCTATGTAGGTATGTTTGAGCTTACTATTTGTAAATGGCATTGCCAACATGTTAACTACATTAACTGGATTATTTCTCTCAAAAAATGAGAATAAAAGGAAAAGGGGGTACTTATCCCGTTGATTACACTGTCCGTACCTATTTGCTACTTTTTTTTTGAGGTGGTTTATCAACAAATAACTTTTTATGTTCTATGTGTTTCATAGGAAATTTTTATTAACTAAAGCTTATTGTGTTCCTTCGGTTGCCCTTTGCGTTATAAGACCATGGTAACTTTTTAAAACAATCCTTCAGTTCTAAATAAGATAAGATAAATTTTTATTTGTCAAAATATGTGTAGGTTATAAATCAGTTCGAACGATTACAAAAACAAAAAAAAAAGTTGTAACATGTTTTGCTCAGAAAGGCGTCAAAATACGGTATTAAAAAAAAAAAAATATTGTATCCGTCCTAAGATCGTCAATACATCAAAATGACTTTTTCATGAATTTAGCGAACTATCTCTAAGATCCCTCTTAACTGTCAAGACAGAAAGCGGTAAGAGACCAAAGAAATAATAAATAAAATACATCTCATTACAAAACAAACTCACCGAGCCGTCTAAAACCGAAAAAACCGTTTTATTAGCATACCCAAATATTTACTATTTAAATAAAAACCGAGATAAAAATCGCGGCGCTATTACGGAACGCTAAAGGTAAACTATGGCTCCCTTAAATTTTATTGTTTTATGGCGTATAAAATTAATTAGAATAATTACGAGAGCGCTAAGTGTATGGTGAAGCACATATTTATATAACGGCACTGTTTTAGTAAGGAAGCAGAACTGATTTTATTGTTTTCATTTCACTGGGTTGTATTAATGCTGGCGCTTACAGACGGCATTTTTTACAGTAGGTACCACCAAAGACTTCCGCATGTCCACCGCTAAGTTCATTTTCACCATCTCATCTGATGGTAAGCAATGATGTGGTCGACGATGGAGCACGCTTGCCTAGAAGTAACCTATTGATTCTTGACTTAAAGACTTCTTAGTTGTAGCTATCAGTAAACACAGCAGGGAATTCCACTCCTTTTATTTTATTTTAATTCTAACTGGACTCCTACATGACACCCCACACCCTCGCAGAGTTCATTCTCCTCTTTAATGTCGCTGTAAGGATTTCGAAAAATCCGGCCTTAATGGTGGCTTTGGGTCATAAAAGGAATGAGCTACTTCAAAGTTCTGTCGCTGTATCTGCCGATCTAGGATAAATGCTGGCTTTACGATGATATGTCAATTACGTCCAAGTTTTATTACTTACAGAAACATAAATGCATCAATTTGATACAAAATTAAAGTTTCCATCGTCTTAAGTTTAAAATGATTCAAGAAATGTGGAAGCTTTAATTTTTTTTCAGCAAGAAAAATGAAAAACATTGAAAATTAATTTCGCCATCAACCCTAAAATGCAGCTCTTCAAAAATCATTCGACAGCGAATCCAAAATTCACCAAGACGAAAAAGAAAGGGGGACTGAAGGGTCGATAATTTTCCCGGGTTCCGATTACCTAATGTATAAGAGGATAAGGCAAGGGATGTATCGGCGCGCGTCGAGCATCCGGAGCGAGCGAGCGAGCGGAGCAACAAGCCCCGCCCGCCCAGCGCGCCACGCCACTGCCAGCCACTACGTCGCTCACCGCCGCCGCGACCGGCCGCTCCTACGGCCTCCCGCGCATAAATAGTGCACATCATTCAGTAAAAGTGATGATACAAGTTTATCGACTATAAATCTGTGCAGTGCTGTGATCGCGTGTCACAGGTAAGTGATAATTGCTCAGTCGTTGCCGCACTGTTTGTGAAGCAAACACGCGCCCGTGTGAATCGCGTTCAGACAACAAACCGTCGGGAACCCTTTGGCTGTCGCGCTGTTTTGTTAGTCTGTGACAATTCGACACTTTTCGTTGAATGCTGGAGGACCGTTAAGAATTTCTGGTTATGAGTAAACCCCTGTTTTGTTTGATGTTCTCTCTTCTGAGACGTGACGTATGAAGTCGTCACGCTGTATCAGACTAGCTACTGACTCTCTTAGTGTAATTAAGACGAGCTTCACGGGGCAATTTGTTTAATGGCTCTACAATTAACTTGTGAATTATTTTATCGTGTGATTTGGATTATGTCTAGTCAATTATTAGTTTGTTTTATGGATATATACACCTCATAGCTTCTGTTTTTTTTATATACTAAGGTAATGAGTACATTTAGAATTGACTACGCTTTATTACTAATCGAACAACTATTTTTTATAATCTTCTACAATACTATTATGAAGCAATACTCATAGGAAAAAGAGCTTTTGCTTTTGAATTCTAGGTACCTTTGTTATAATTTTTTCTAAAGCGTTTTATATCTAAGTATTATTTGTTACCTTATAAATAACTTTGAAGTTACTAAAAAACTACACAAACCAGAAAATATTTACTACAATTAGATTCACATTGGTAGTTAAGTAATATTTTTTCCTCTAAATTAATCGACTGCTAGTTCAGACTCAGATTGCCGTCGCTTTTAAGAATACTCGGAAAATACTTTGACGTGTGGTAAAAAGTTAAACCTTTAAGAACTTTTGTTATACGTGATCAAGTTATCAACAGTATTTTGTTTTTGTTTTTAATTAATCAGCCAAGCCATACTAATCCAACTACGTTTGTATCAGCTCACAGTCTAATCGGACACAGTTGAATAAAAACTAATATTTTACTGTGTATCTATCTTATCTTATCTTCATGAATCGGTTCCGTGTTGCTAATTGGCATCTATTCTAAAAACGACAAAAAAAAAATCAGAACAGTGCATGTTTTACGACCTACGTTGTTATGGTACCTAATAGATGTTATAGTTGAGTTAGTTATCTAGTGGTTAAATACCTATAAAGTTTTCTATCTCTTCTCATTTACAAGCAATCTCATGTTTATAAAATTAGTAAATTTTTTGAACCATAGCTGTTTTGCTTTAGTTCGTTAACGAAGAAATATATGAAAAACACCTACATACATAGGTGTGTTGAATGTCATCGTTTCAGCCGAAAGTTGTCACTGTTGGACATAGGCCTGCCCCAAGTATCGCAACAACGACTGGTACTGTGCGTCACCAGGTCATCGGTCCACCTTATATAAGGCCTAGTGCCTATCAAAGCTGTGTCTTCTAGTAAATACGTGGTCGCCTTTCCAGAACAGCTCATCAACCATCTGTTCTGTAAGAAACATTCTATGACAACTGCCACCAGTAACTTTGATACTGGACCTACTTCTGCGAATAGGTACCTTAAAATTCCTGATTCTGAAACTCCAAACATAGTCCTTTCTATTGCACTTTGGGGAGCTTAAAAATATGTAATTCGAGGCACATTGTTCACACTACACCGGTATAGTTTTTGTTTTTATAATTTTTTTCTTGAAGAAGAAGATTATAAACAAAACGCATAGTTTCTACTGTTTTTCTTAATCTTTCTAGTTTTAAACTAGCTTTTAACAGTGGCTTTGGCCGTGAGAACGTAAGTAAGTTACTCCATACAAACTTTGGACCTCCATTTCATTCCTATAGGGGGTGAGTTTAGGAAAATCCTCTCTTAGTGCTCACCTACGTCATAAAAGGTTGAGCAAAATTTCATATTTCTAAGTCCAGTAGTTTCCATTGTCTGTTGATATGTCAGTCAGTTTATCCTTTTTTATACAGATAGTTATATGGATAAATTGTACAATAATAGTTATCCATATTAGTATACCAAGAAGCCCTTGAAAATATTAAATCATTATATTAAATCATTCTCACTTCTATGCCGTGAAGTTAATTTGCGCAGATATTATCATAAAATGTCTGATATAGATAATTTATTGTATAATTACAAAACTGAGACATGTAAATTATCAAGCCTTGGTTAGATTAGATAATTCCTTATTTAATTCGTCAGCCTTTAATTTTTCAATCGTGGAAATTACAGACACAATAGAAAGACAATAGGTGCGCGAACGCCGGCGTTCGCTTGGGGTTTAATGAATTAAGTAATCCATTGTTTATTGTTGAAATATAAAACTGTTTACAGCGGATTACTGGTGCAGCGACTGTGATTTTGATGTTGGTTCTATATGTAGGTACCTACACAATATTGAATCCACTAAGTTTTGTTTAACTGCACTATACCTAATACCGAATTCTTTAATGTAGGTTTATAAAGAAAATAGATGAAATAGTAATAAAAAAAAAACATACATTCAGTTGAACATAGAACCTCCTCCTTTTCGAAGTCGGTTAAAAATAGTATATTTTGATACAAGTGTATAAAGTTTGTCATTGCGACTAAGGCGGAATTCGGATATGCCGTCGCAAAAGAGTGTATCTATTATGCAGCCGAGGTCTGCAGTGACTTTGCACGTGTATCAAATGACTTTTTTAAATACACCTACGAAGGGGGTTGACCGAAGACTCGGTGCGCGTCTACCCCCAGGACGCGACGCGCGCCCTGCCTATTACGATAAATGTAATATAATTGTGGCAGGGGAGAGCACGCGCACTCTTCTGCACTAGTGCGAAAAAGTATATATTGCGTGCCCAAAAGCGGTGAGATAAGAATCCTACCGCTTTTGGGCGGGTTTTCGAGTAAGTATATTCAAAAACAACTTGTCTTATGTTCTAACTTTTCAAGCTTCTTCTATAATAGTAGTTCCTAAGCATCACAAATGTTCTGTATGAATATGACAAATTATCTCCCCGAGTTTGCGAGAGAACCTCGTATAGACGCATTGTGTACACAACAATACATGTCTACACAAATAATAGCCATATTACCGTACCGTACGAGTAAGTTTGTTTATCATGTCCATACAATGTTTACGATAGGCTTCTCTCTATTGTAAAATAGAAAGTCTAAACTATGTCTACCTACCTACCAATTACAATCTATACTTAAGATATACTATCGATTAACAGCGGTTTCTTTAAGATCTTACTTCCTTATAAGGTGGTTGTTCCTAGTGCGTTTATCGTTGGCTGTACTTGCTTATTAAACGTTTATATGTTCTTTACGAAAGTTCATCATTAAACTTGCCAGTTTTGATCGATAGACTAAGCAACGATTGACTCGGAAATTTGTTTGATCATTTTCATAAGTAATTACTTATTGTGAAATAAACAATCATTAACCACATATTGGGTGGCTTTTTGCCTTTCGATGTTCTACAGATTGCATTTTGGAGAATGTGCGCAGGAATGGCATGACTTGATTACGCCATCTCATTTCTATCATCGGACAACCCGACTCACGGCGAGTATCCACCCTTACGTTGTTAAAACCTCTTCGGTCCGGCCTAAGCGTTTTGCATTGTCATTTATACCGCATACATCGGAGGACCGGAACAAAATCCCTGCTGCGGTTTTCCCGTCCGATTATTATTTGGATATCTTCAAGGCACTAAGTTCATTAAGAGCCTATTCACTCTAGTGATTAGGCTCTTAGTAAACTCGTGCACTTCACCGTCAACGATTGCATCACTGCTTACCGTCAGGTTGAATCACAGTCAAGCATTATTTTATATCAGATAAAAAAAAAGATGAAAACTACATTTAAGCTCTGAGTATTTCCTAACTTTGAGCTACACAAATACTGACAAATGCTTGCACTGATTGGACAAGTCCACTCTAATCTGTGGGCTTCTATCTTCAAAAGACCACCTGAGACAATAATCTGCGTAGTTCTTATATGATTTGTCCTTTACATAATATTATGTTTACTGTAGGTATGGATCTTTTGACTGCCGTAATTAGAGACACAATAGAAAGACAATGAGGGAGCGAACGCCGGGTTTAATGAATTAAAAGAGACTTTGATCCCTGAGCTTGTCTCGTTGTTTCTTCTCAGAGTAGTTAGTATCTCTGTCCAGACGCGGCTCACCCTTACCATATGTTCCACCGTGTCCCCCAGGCGGTCAACGCAATGGTGACACCCGGGCGTTTCTTCCGAACTTATCCGGTGCAGGAACCTCCCGAACTTACCATGTCCAGTGAGGACCGCCGTCATGCGGAAGGTGAGGACGCCATGTTGACATTCCACCCACTCCTCAAAGAGGGGATTTACCGCCATAACTGTGGCGTGCCCAAAGCCTTTTCACCTATGATATGCATTACATATTTCACCATTAACACTGTGTACATGACCGTACCTAAATATTTACCAATAAGGCTTTAATAAGTATAATTTTCCACTGCTTAACCAGAACTACAAATTACTTTATGTCGCTAGAATAGTTGAATATTCAAGTATTTAAACGACTTTAAAATGGGCACTTATGCGTTTACAGCTTTTCTGCAATAAATATTTTCTGTGCCTAAAAGTTTGAGGTCATTTTGATTGCTTTTTCTTTGCACGACCACAGCAAAAAAGCTCATGACTTGAGAAAAAAAATACCTGTTACATTTTTTACTGAGAATTATGGTAGGACCACACTGTGCGAAGGTGTGCCACGTACGCCGATTTAGGCGCGTCGGTGTCCATACATTTTATATGGAAACTAGACTTGTAGAGCTACACTAGGTCCACGCCACGCGACGTACACATCAGGCGTGACCCACGTGTGGGTCAGTTTAATGTAGTTCTAGCTTTACTTTTTTTTCGTGTGTGCGTTTAGAAACATGTTAACCCACATATATAGGACACCAGGACCCGGAAAAGCGGTTTATATAATACACAAATATTTGTCCCGTGAGTTAATCACAGTCAACAACTGCTCCAACCGTACTGTAGAGTGCTAGCTTTTTTTATCCAGCGCAAAGAACGGCAACTCTAGCGCGACCGCCGAGCGTAGGTATGAAAAGATGGGATTGACTTCTGTACCTATCTATTTTGTGCTTTAACTGTTGGGGCCGGAAAGTTCTAGAGTTGCGACCGCGTACTGTAAAACGCAGCGTTGGAAGGCCTCCTACAAGGTGGACCGATGACCTGGTGAAAGTTGCGGGAATCCGATGGATGCCGGATGCAAAGGATCGTTCATTGTGACGACACTTGAGGGAGGGATATGTCCAACAGTGGACGTCTATCGGCTGAAATGATGACGATGATGATTATTATTATTGGGCGACACCCCCGTGCCTCGGAAAGCACGTAAAACCGTAAGATCTGCGCCTGATCTCTCTCCGGTTGCGTCGGATTGCCGTCTTATTAGACTACGAGAATAAATGAATAGAGAGTGCAACTGTGTTGCGCACAACTTTGATCACTAATCTCCTGTGTACTTGCTAATCTTTGTCGAGATGGGCCACTGTGATCGAAAGTCAGGAGCAATATTATAACCTGATGTTATCCCAGTACAAAGTAAACGAACGCTTACAAAGTAAGAAGTATAGTAGGATAAGCTAATCTAGTATGTGTGCCCCTTCCTTGTTGTCTACTGCAACCGGAAACCAATGGTTTATTTTAAGTAAATCCTACCACATTTTCTATAAAAGGTTAACCTATTTAATATTCTATTAATATCATTGTTACTAGCCCGTATTATCCTTCTGTTACCCAAAGACCTTCTTCCATTTCTTCTAAATATCATGATTTTCCAAATATAAAAGAAGATATTCAGGTTGCCTCGCTACCTTTTTCGAGGTCTGCCGTGGCCCTGAGTCGGTGTAACAGAGCATTAATCCTGCGTTCCAAGGACCCACAGCTCGTTAGGCATTCGACAGACATGTTCTGCCCAGTCCAATTTAAGTTGGGCAGATTTTTGAGCTACATCAACGATATACGTTTTGGAACACAGCAGTGCAGTGTTTGCGTTGGAAGGCTTCCTACAAGGTGGAACGACGATCTGGTGAGAGTTGTGGGAATGCGGTGGATGCGAGACGCACAGGATCGGTTGTTGTGGTGAACCTTTTGCGCCTATATCCAGCAGTGGATGTCTTTCAGCTGAAATGATGATGATGATGAGTTTAGTATTTTGTAGATACGTAAAAACACATAATTATAGCAGGTTTCCAGTGTGTAGCCTCTCCACAGGACTTGCGCCACCTGCTATGCTGCCCATCCTGCATACCCTGCAATTGTCAGGATCTAAACGAGGCCAACAATAGAGCTGTACAGGTTGCCAAGTATTGGTCTGAAAAATTATAGTTTCAGAGCATCGACACGAAAAAAGAAGAAGTAGGTTGCTTCACCTACTCCATAGCACGTTGTTAGGTATATTACGTTTGAATCTGTATTTACGTACAAGAATTACGTAGGTACCTATGTTCTTAAGTTAGTATAAGACACGTAGAGAAATAAATTATTTCCTATCCATCCATCACGCGCGATTCGCTAAATGAATGACTACAGCCGTAAACTCATAATGGTATCATGTCGATTCACCCACGTGCTTTAAACACACGGAACTAACATCATACTTTTACACAACCTTAGATTACTGAAGATAGGGTTCAAATTCGTTTGAAAATTTTCTTCGAAGAGGAAAAAAATGTTAGTAGATCGAGAGACATGTAGTTTATTACATTTTATGCCGTTCGACATAAAACTAGACACCCAAGTAGTGGATTAGAGAACAAGAAATCATGGCATTGCGCAACTTTGACGTTGTAAAGTCGTTTAGAACGCGGAGGTCAATATTTAACCGTCCACTTGAGTAGCTTTTATGATTTGTTGTTATTGTTAGAGTTTTACATCTGAATGGGGCTTAAATGGGTTATCATTTTAATTCTAACAGCTTTTTATTTGTTTGTTTTATTTAGAATTATACGGGATCTTTTCATCATCATAATCATGCACAGCCACCGTTGCCAAGCGACCGGATAAAGTTGCCTGACCAACTTTTTTGTGTGTCCAGCCAAATTAGGTGGAATCGGATTATCCGGCTTCTGTTAGGCTTTTGAAAGACCATGTTTTTTTTTAGAATTGTCATGTGTTCTGCCTTACCTTGCGTCGCTAGCGCAAGCAAACTAACATTATATCCGTCAATTTTATTGTTGTTTCATTACAATTTAAAAAGATATTATGATCAATAATAAAAAGGCCGTCACAAAGTTTAAAAAAAAATTGACGGTTTTTATTCAAATGTTCAATGAAACTGGCTGGTTTGTCCAGAATTTCATTTTGTAGACCGGATAACCCTAATTACAGCTCTACTTTAGCCACAGCTGGGGTTAAACCTATCTTTTGTTGTGCCTATCCACACGTTTCTGTGTGTGTTTCACCTTTGTCCAGGTTCTACCTGCGATGGCAACAACATCGTTTGCCCATCTCACTGACGGATGACCAACACTACTTCTACCAGTCCTTGGACACCTACTCGGTTACTAGCATAATCCATCTGTCGTCACAAAACCTTGTCATGTGTCCTGCCCAGTCCCATTTAAGTTCCATAGCTGGTTTTCCGATATCGCACACTTTTCAGGTTTTGTTCAGGATCTGGGCAGCCCAGTTGAATACTATATAGTGTTTGATTTCTAAGTAGTTCTATATATACAATGGTTTATGTTTCGTCACTTTAACAATTGAGTTATCAACTTTCCTGATGTTAGACTTATAGAAATCAGTATTAGAAAACCGATTCTGTTTCACGAAAATAAAGAAAATTGAAGGATCTATCTAGCCAACAAAGGAGGTACATGATATTAAAACTCATAATTTTAGTTTTAATAAACTACGTTGTTAATTTTATTCCAGTGTTTTTCATTTATAGTCGGTTGGATGGATGGTACAAGCTACTTTTTATAATTAGTGTTTTATAAAAACTAAACAGTAATTTAACTGTAATTTTTTCTATCGCAATATTTTTATTTTAACTAAACTTGAAACCTCGTTCATTATTTTATGAACAGTATTATATTTTTTTATTACACTTTGATCTTATAACAAAACGTGTAAACCTCGCTTATTATTTTATGTACAGTATTATATTTTTTTTTATTATTGCCTTTAGCATATAATGTTTGAAACCGTTTACTCCGTCACTCGTGTCATTCAATGTTTATTGGATGACCAGCGTCAGACAGCATCAATTTGGAAAGATCACTAAAAATTTTTTTTTCACATCTGTGACATAGACAATTTATATATTATTTATTTATAAGCACTTGTACAACTTTACAAAGGATGTCCAAGGTGTTCCAATTTTTTTTTTTCACGACTATGGCTTTATATTATTTTTTCTGTATGCCAAATAAATATTTTTCATTGTTAAGATATGTTTTGGTTAAGTATTATAAGCTATACTTACAAGTCATACCAGTAATAGTCATACCAGACAGAAGAACAATAAAATATACGAAGCATCGTTTCTACGATACCGTTCGATTTAAAACGATTTTATGGTATGTTTTATTTAATCAAGAGAAGTAATAAACTCCACTAGGTAATTACAATCGAGTAGTGAGTGTAAATTTGTGGTGGCACGATGTTATTTGAAGAAAAGAATCGCCATTTAAACTAGTGGAACGGTGGGCTCTAATCAATATCCAATCAGTGTTTCGTAGTAAAGTTAACTAAGCGAGAAATTAACTGCGTCCGTAAGGGAACTGTCTACCTGTATCGTGGTGCCTACTTCATACTTATGTAGCTCGCTGTACGTCGCTACGTCATAGCCAAGTTATGCAATGTATTCGTATGATGTTGAGGAGGAAAGATGGTTCTTGTGTCAGAATGTGACGTGTATATGTCCACATGACGTTTGTCGGTTTTAAATTATCTACTACCTGTTTTCTTTTTTAAGATAAAGCATCAAATACCTACCTTTTCTTTCGCTCTGGGTAAAGTGAGAGGAAGCGTCAGATTTTAACTGCGTCCGTAGGGGAACTGTCTACCTGTATCGTGGTGGCTATATCTATTTAAGTAGGTCGCGGTGTGTAGCTATGTACGTTATACCCAAGTTATGCAATATATTCGTATGAAGTTGAGAAAGAAAGATGGTTCTTGTGTCAGAATGTGACGTGTTTACGTCCATTCGACGTTTGTTAGTCTTAAATTACTACCAGTTCTTTTTTTAACATTTAGCATCAAATATCTAATTTCTTACGCTCTGGGTAGAGTGAGAGCAAGTGTCAGACTTTCAGTGCGTCCGTAAGGGAACTGTCTACCTGTATTGTGGTGCCTACTACCTACATATATAGCTCGCTTTATGTAGCTACCTCATAGCCGAATTATGTAATGTATGATGTTGAGGAGGAAGGATGGTTCTTGTGTCAGAATGTGACGTGTTTATGTGCATTTGACGTTGGTCAGTCTTAAATCACTACCGGTTTTTTTGTGTGGAGGTGGAAAGTACCGAGATATTTTTTATTAATAAAAAAGTACCTTTTCTCGATACTTAGAATTACTTCTGTGTCGTGGATGCATTAACAAACATTTAAAATAATTTCAATGTTGTTCTTTGGAGGTGTGCATGGCAGGGTGTAAAGTCCCGCAAACCTCCATTGAAAAGGAAGGATCCTCCGACGAGACGGGTGTTTTTTATCTGGTACGGGCTGCCCCTTAGTTGATTTTGGGCAACTGTCCATGCATAACTGTGCATGTTCTAATTTCGCGGAGAAAGCAAAGGGTATTTTTTATATCTGCGGATTTCATCTCACTTGCGGGATCGCTCCACACGCATAGCCCCCGCAAATATCCTTTTCATGCAAGTATTTAGCGTAACGAGTGGAATACGCATGCGGGGCATGATATCGGGCAGCAACCCCGCATGCGTGATGAAGTCCGCACGATATTAAAAAATATTCTAATACCGAGATGCAGGATTTAGAATGGCCTAGGTCGTATCATTGATAGGTAAGTAACTACAGTTCGTAGAACTAGAATAAAGAACATTTTTGGGTTTGGGTACCCAAACCATACAAGGTTCTCTACGAGATCGTAGCAAACATTTTATACACACAGTTATGTGTGTGGTCATTTAATTAAAAATTGACCACACACATCTGCAATTTTTTGAGCTTAGAATAAAACAAAGGAACCGGCATAGAATATTTGAATTTTAATGTTTTATTTGTCACTGTTTTTTATTTTCAATGTCGAATTTAAAAATAACTGAAATAGGTATCTATAACGAATAGTTTATGTATTTAAGTGTTAAAATTTTATGCACTAGTACCTAATAAGCATTGTATAAAGGCTTTAATGCCTTAGGCATTTTTTACCAGTCATCGAGTCCAGTCGTTTGTATAGGTAGGCTCTTATTTCCTACTTTAAGAAGGAATTGATCTTTAGGAATAATGATCCTAAAGATCAATTCCTTATTTACTATTTATTCCTTATTCCTGAGGTAAAGTCATGAAATGACTTCTCCTGTTCTTGGAGTGAGTGAGAGAGCGTGACTTTTACTGAATAAACTCATCTGTGTTTCTTCATTTGCGTTCTAGGATTACGGTAAGTCTTTCCAACGTTCTCGGAGCCCTAGCAGGCATCGGCCCGACTTCTTTCAGTTTTGTTGACTATCATCTCTTTGAGGCACTCGTGGAATACTACGCGCTATTGACTCAGGCTTGGTTATTACCCGACGAACAGACGGCAACTTGCCCATTGCTCGTCGCCCACCAGCCTGCGCCAACGGTGGTCAGGAATTGCTCTGCTTTTACGTTGGGAGTGGCATGTTCTGTGGTGGCAGCTAGGTCGTAAGGATGTCCTTCGTCCACTTTACTTCGCAGAAGATGCTCGCACTGTTCCCGCGTGCCTCAAGGAGTTGTCAGCAATAGCAGTCGAAGCCTACTGGGGCCAGGGTTATCCGAATGGGAGCACGAGCCCCGGTATGAAGGCTAGAAGGAACGGGGTGGGTCTTTTAGTCAGTAAGAGTCAGACACTATCTTCCGGTCCGCCCTAGAGCGGGGGATGTCATTGGATGATTTTTCACACCATAAAAAAAAATCTTTTCCTTCTTGTTCTGTATTTTTTCGGAACCAGGACTTATTTGAAAGAGCCACAGCAGGCCTAGAACGCAAAGGTTAACCGAAATAACATGGGTGAGTTTTTTTCAGTAAAAAGTCTGACACTCTCTCTTGCTCCACCCAAACCGGGAGAAGTTATTTTGTAATTTCTCACCCCCAAAGAAAAGAAAAAAACTATCGTAGAATGCTTTTGGTAACTTAAACTATACTTAGAGGCATGAACCAGTCAGAACCTTGTAAAAGACATGAACCAGTCAGAATTAAGCGGAATTTGAGGCAAAATTTGACTAAGTCTCTGATTTTAGTAAATATCATTTTCTTGACTTAACTATGGTCACATACACGAAAAATTAAAGCAAATTTAAAATGTTGAATTCATCAGGATTTTGTTTTTCTTCAAAATAACTTAGGAAACAGGCCTTATTAAGTTTTTTGAACCAACTTAGGCACAACAATAATTGCTTCTTCAATTCTTTACTCACCAGTATTTGCCGTAAATATTTAAAAGAAATAAATTTATTTTTAGACGTTTTTATATTTTGACATGATAACATCTGAAAATGTTAATGATATGTTGATAATTTGAATACAGAAATTAAAAAATAATATCTGGTATTTATTCAGAATTTAAAGTTAGTAGGTACCTAAAATACGAGTAACACCTATTAACATAAAGTCTTATGGATAATTAAATACAAATGATTGGTTTGTTATCGCATTTACTAGCCTAAACTTATATCACAGGTGACAGAAGCTCTTTAAACTATGGTTTTTGTAAGAAAATAAAATTATTAACAATATTTAATATTCGACTTTTGAAATAGTGATAAAATAAAATTATTTGTTATGTTAAATACTTACTTATTTTACTTTGTAAATAATAATAAGTACGTATTATTAACATAGGTATTTATATCTTCCAGAACAACTAGGTATAGGTTCTAGTAACAAAATGTATACGTTATAATAGGTACTCACGAGAATGAATGAACAAATTATACAAAAAAAACCGATCGAAGAATAGAACAGCAATGCGTAGCGGGGCATTGCATTGCGTAGCACAGCGTAGCAACACGTAGCACAGCGTAGCAATACGTAGCACAGCGTAGCAAAGCGTAGTACAGAGGTCCTACTATCCACGAGCTCTTAAAACGATCCATTTGACGACCTAAACTGAACTCTTTCTCACTCGCTCGCCTTTTTAACACGTCATGTTAAGGCCCCTGAGCGTCGCTTTGCATCGTAGCATCACAGCTAAAGCGAAGCAATAATCCTAAACATTATGAACTTTTGAGTCAATAAATCGAGTGAACGACTCTAAAGGTTTGTTGTTCCTCATAAACGGTTACAAATGGATAATAAAATTGTAGTTGACGGTTGCTCGTGACGTCGTCGCGACGTGCACACACAAATTATAGGCTGGATAGGTTAATGGTCTGTTTATCATTAATGTTAGGCTGTTATGAGGCTGGCAGAGTGGTAGCCTTCCATTGTAGTTAACTGAAGATTGTAGAAATTATTTATAGGATTAGGTAGAAATTATTTGTAGGAAAATTATATGTGAGTATTTAAGACACATATATAGGTAACTTAAGTAGGTACCTACCTACGTAAAATTATACCACGTTTGATATTTGTTTAAAAAAAAAACACATTTTGCCGGACATAGAACCGCCTTATACCTATTTGAAGTCGTTTAAAAATAGAGATCCGATCTGTTGTTTTAAAATATATACCTACTCGTACTTAGGTATAATACTAAAGTGTGCAGGTATCGTTGCGATTTAATGTGTACGAAAATAAAAAAAATGTGCTTGAACTCGATCAAAACTTTTTTTTGAATCATGCTGTTTTGATGCCCTCGCAACGATAGCGCTGCGTACATGTTGGAGAAGCACCAACGCTCGTAAAACACCAGTGCGATAGCGGCCTAAGTGTTACTTGTTGTTTACTATTAATAAATTTTGATACAAGTGCAGAGAGTTTGTCATTGCGATCGAAGTGGAATTCGCACGAGCCGTAGTCGAGTATGTTTTGAAGCCGAGGGCTGCACGTGTATCAAATGACTTTTTTCAATACACTTACGAATAATTAAATAAACGAGGGCTGACGCGTGTCCAGCCCGATACCTACGATAAATGTAGGTAATAAGATTGTGGCGGGGAGAGCATGCACACTTTTCCACACTAGTGCGGAAATCATTCTATTGCGTGCTTAAAAGCGGTGGGATAAGAGCTGGTTTTCGAGTAAGTGTGACTAAAATAAGCATACCCAATTCCCAACTACCTACTTCATACCTATCTTATTTTAACTGGACATCTGGCAAGACGAACCAACCTACTTATTTAATGCCTTACCTAATAGGTACCTATTTCCCAAAAGGATACCTATCTACCTACCTGATAAAAAACTAATAATAAATATTCATAAATCAGATTTCTCTAAAAAAATGGTAGACACCAAAAATGTGGCGGGAATTTCAATAAGCTCATCAACCAACCATTTCACGTAGTCAACAATTTTCTTCAAAACCTACTTAAATTGAGGCATACCTAATTTGGTTGAGTTATCTTATAAGCTCCACCCCGAATGGAAATGTGACAGTAGCAAAGATGGCAGAGAGATACAAAAGGCGGGAACGATTTGGTTTCGGCCGGTAATCGTGGGCGGGGCATACCGAAGCCCGGCCCTTTACAAATGGCGCCGAATTCAACCAATACTGTTTGGTAATGGCTCGTCCATTTTTAATATTTTTGTCTGTTACCTGGTATCTGGGAGGGCCGGTTGGTGCTCTTTTTGTAAGCTAACAAATTATTATTTGCACTTCGTTTTATTTGCTAAACTTTGGAACTGTGTTTAAAATTAGATAAGTAGGTAGGTATAATTGATTAGGTAAAGAATTAAAAAACAATACTAATTTGTTTTGTTTTTCATATTGACTGCGAATATTAAGTAGTTAGTTAGACCCCCCAAAAAAAAAACATAATTTTGATTGTAAGTAGAAAAAAACAAATATGAATTTAAGATTTCCTGAAACTGAAAATTCTTAAATACAACTCCTCTTATCCAAACTTAATGTTTTAGAAAACAAGGAATGATAGTAGATATAATTAAAAATTAATAAAAACGAATTTAATCAATTTCCATACTTTCAACTTTCCAAATAAATCAAAGAGACATCTAGGTATGACTACTGTGTTTGTCAGAAGAAAAACGGTTTCTAGCTTTCGACCAAAGAAAGCTCCTGTCCAATCTTCTGCAAGTAGCTATCCCTACAATCTACGTAGTTCAAAGTGTCAATGGCAGATGTCGCTGTCGGCAGTCAGCGAACTAAGTGAGCACTTAACTTTTACTGTGACCCATAGATGGCGCTGTATGGCAACACGCATTTTAGTAGGGTGCGGACGGAGACCGATAATTCGACAAAAAATAGAGAAGATTTTTGCTTTATTTGGGAACCAAGTATTTTACAGACGTTTAGAGAATTATCTCTAACAGATTTTTTTCTACATTGGACAAGTTTGTAGGCTGAGGAAAAGTGTAGCATTATTTATTTGCTGGGGGAAATAAATAATACTACAAGGGTTCAAACGTTTAGAAACTCCTCTGTCAATAAACCGATAGTGTTCTTGTGAAGGGTCAAATAAATAGCAGGACAGGAAATAGCATTTATTTGTTTATTAGGTACCTATATTCCTTATTTGTACACCTCATAAACAAAAAATACTTTTAATTAGGACAAATATTATTCAAAATATGTGTTTAATGGGCAGTCTTAGTGTACAGGGCAATTTCCAGATAGTCTTTGGGTGCATTGAACGAAAGGAGATAGATTTAGGGTTGTAAGTCTTTTGAACAATTAATACCTAACTTACCTTATTGTCACCTAACTGGCCAAATCAGGCCTGGCCAGCTCAAAAAAGTGCAATCTTGTCCCTGTAGCATTATTCAAACTCAACGGCAGTCTCTCTTTAACTTTATTAATTATCTGTTTTGAAATACATAACGTTATAATCACTCGGACTCCAAAGTGTCGATAGCAGAGCTCCACAGGCTGTAAGGACAGGTCTTAAAGTAAGCGAAGACCTGTCCCTTAGACCCTGTATAATATGTAGCTTGCTGTCCGGCCGTCAGGTAACTGTCCGGACCGAGCCCAAGTCGTCGATGGCGCGTACTGTTCCCGCGCGCCTCAAGAAGTTGTTAGCAACTGCAAGGGCCCAGCTGGGTCGAAGCCTACTAGGGCCAGTGTTAGTTTCAAAAGTAGCTCAGCCCCAGTATGAGGCCTCGAAGGAACGGGGTGAGTTTTTAGTCAGTAAGAGTCTGACACTATCTCCCACTCCGCCCAAGATGATGTTCCCACCATAAAAATACCCTGTTTAATAGGTACCTAAATGTAGTCCAACAAATTCATTAATAATGTATAACACCACCTTTTTAATGTTGGTAATTTTAGACCGAACCCAGTGTTTTTTCAGTTACGAACGAACGTTTTGTAAGAGCGCATTGCAAAACGTTTGTTGGATTACCGCGGGTCAATTGTACAATGTACATATCAAAATGCATTAATTTTGTACCTATCTATACCTACCTATCCATCACATCATTACTATATGACGAAATACCTGCTTAAGGGGATGCAATTCGATATCTATACATTTTCACTGTTTTTCATACAACCGCTGTTACGAGATTATAACGTTATTACACATTTTTCATTAGACATTTTGGAAACACAGTATCTTGTGGATATTATCTAGGCTTCTATTGAAATCAATTTCTAAATTTTCGTTAAAGTAATCCAGTAAAAACTTCTGAAAATTTGCTATTTTGCATGAATTTTGACACTTCATAATTTACTCAAAAATTAAAAAAAAAGTCAAAAAAGTATTACAATAGAAGCCTTGCACATTTTATCAAGATTATCAATAAGGACAATTTTTTTCAAAAACTTTTAAGGAATTATAAAATAAAAAATACGTATTTTCTGGAACAAGTTTTGTAAAATATTCGAGTAATTCACGAAATTACTGAAAGCTAGAGTGTTCATGTATTATCGCTCATTTTTCGCGTTGCCTTTTCGTCTAACATCACGTTGAATTAAGTTAGATGAAGTAACAAGCTTTTAAACCATGCTCGATGATTACGATATGCGAGTGGAAAAGCAGCCTCTTTTAAGTGTGCCTACTGGGGCCAGGGTTATCCGAAAGGGCGCTCGAGCCCCGGTATGAAGGCTAGAAGGAACGGGGTGGGTCTTTTAGTCAGTAAGAGTCTGACACTATCTCCCGCTCCGCCCAAGAGCGGGGGTTGCCATTGGATGATTTTTCCCACCATAAAAAAAAGCCTCTTAAGTGCCCTTTATACAAAACTCTACTATGAGTAGTTATATAGGAGGCACTTTTGTTGGTAATTGTAATTAATTCGTAAATCCTGCATGTGCTTTAACTATTAATTGGTTTTTAATTGCATATTAGATTGGGTTTTATTAGCCAGCTATGTAGGTAGGTGAGCAAAATGGACAAGTACAAATAGTAATAAGATTTCCTTGGAAGTAAAGATTAAGTATTTTTTCCTTCTCAGGCTCCTTTGTTTTTAGTGGGAAATCATAATTTTATGAGTCTTTCTCTTTTCTTTTTACCCTCTTTTTTAATATCTCCTATTTTGGATGGAATGAGGACTTTTACTGACTTAAACTCACCTGTGTTCTTTTAGTGGCAAGTTTTGTCCCAGGGTTTCGGTGACTCTTTCAAACATTCCTACAACACAGTTGTGTAGAGACCTCTACAAAATACTGTATAGAGCATCCTTGCTGTGTAGCTTTTTGTGCGGTTACACCTTGGTCTGAGCAAGTATCAACCTGGTCTTACCTGCGATCTTCTGAAAGTTATTCACTTATTACATCCTTGGTCTAGGTTGGCTGAACCGCGTCCCACCTAAAAAAAACTTCCTAAATTTCGACTTCTTGGCATGACGAAGGATTGTTTAAATTCATCATTTCAGACGAAAAACGTCCACTGCTGGACAAGGGCGGTTTGGGGAGGTTTATTGAGCACGTGCTCCCAGACGGTATTTTTGTATACTGAGAAGGTTCCATCAGAGTACATACTTAGAAGCAAGTCAAATTATCACAGTTGTTAAAATATATGAATAAAAATTTGTAGAAATAAACTTGAAGTATGATACTTACTTCACGTTTATTTCAAACAGTTATCTTTATCTTTTTTGCCCATGCTGCCCCTTGTGCCCCTCCCAGAAAATCCTGGATCCGCCCTTGCTACTGGACATAGGCGTCCCCCAAGTGTCGCCACAATGACACACACTCACTTATTCGTCGGTCCACCTTGTGGAGGGCCTTACAACGCTGCTTCTTCTGGTAGGTACTACGTGTCACTATAGAACCTTTCGGTCCCTTCGACCATCAGTTCTGCTAGTAACATGCCCTGCCCATAGTCACAGCTGTTTAAATTAATTCAAAAGAAAAAAAAATAACTTCAATCGATTCACTTGCAAGTAGGTACCTACTATATTGCTTAGTTAAATACAAGTTTTAGTAAATAAAGGTTGTTTGGTAGTTCATCCATTGTTCGTTCAGGTTGACCCACCAAAGGATGCGACTCTATACCTATCCTTTTTCCATAGCTTAATTATGCTCAACGCTAATGACTAGGTAACTAGATCAAAGGAGGCGTGGATCATATACCACAGCAACTTCTTTGGCACTGAGGTCGCTACTTCCACTAATGTACTACTGTAGCCTGAGTTGATTCTTCGGTAATATGTAGGTAGGTTATTCATATAATAGAATTTAAAATAAATTGCTAGTCTATTTCTTTTAGCTTAGGCACTGTTTTTGGTGGTTTTCTTAGGTTTTGGGAAAGGAAAATCTATCTTCATATTCAACCAAAAACTAACTTTAATTAGTCTAATATGATACATTAGTGTAGAAACGTACAAACATCTATGTAGGTATATCTGTGTGCGGACAAAACAAATAGACATCTACCTATTTGGACTCCTACCTATCTACTAAAACAAACAAAAGATACATCTAAAATTCGTCATTATTATTCAACGACTTTACCGCTTCAGAATACGGGTGGATTTCGCTTGCAGATCCTTTTGCAGAGTGTCCTAATGGGGTGGGTTGGGGTGGCTACCCCATATCGATCGGCAGCCATTTTGGTTCGCGCATGCGCTTTGCATAGTTCCGTTTTTATCGTGATGGGAACACAGATGGCGCTGTTGAAATAATGGTTTACCTACCTGCTTAATCTTGTAGGTAATTTGAATGAGTACTTAGGTATCACTTTGAGATAGACCAGATGGTAGTTTTCCGTCTTCAGAATAAGTTATGGTCTAGTTGAGGCTTTTTTTCTTTAGCTTTTGTCTAGCCTTTTGAAACTTGTATTGTGTTGAGGACATACTAATGGTAGATATAGTCAAATATAAAATAAAAACAAGAGTGTCTTACATTTTTTTATTTGAAAGAATATATAAATTGTTTTTTTTTTTAAATTCTAGAGCCAAGGTAGAGTTACCGGCGGTCATTCTGAACGCCTGCCAGGGGTCATGGCAATTCGGATGGTGCGGGAATACCGCACGGTTTCTGAAGCGGCGAGCCTTCTGGTTGGCCTACCACCGTGGGATCTGGAGGCAACAATCCTTGCACACATGCACGATATGCGCGCGGAGATGCAACGCCGGGGTGAAAGTCCTCTGCCACGACAGGTCATGGCATGGCGGACAGAGCTCCGGCGGGATCTCATGGTGAAATGGCATCAGCGACTATCACTGCTGGATACGCCAGACTTATGGCGGGGGGACCCCTTTGAGTCGTGGCAGGAAAGACCTCACGGAGTCCTTACCTTTCGCATGACGCAGGTCCTCACCGGACATGGCAAGTTCGGGAGGTTCCTGTTTCGGATTCAAGCGGAAGTGACGCCCGGGTGTAGCTACTGTGCGGAACGCCCGGAGGACACGGTGGAGTACACAGTCGAGGTGTGCCCTGCTTGGGCGGTACATCGCCGTGCCCTCGTGGGGGCGATCGGCGGCGGAGACCTCTCGCGCCTGGGTTTGGTTGAGGCCATGGTCCGGAGCGAGGAGGAGTGGCAGGCGGTCGCCGACTTCTGCTTCTTCCGAAGCAGTAATGCTCG